>PRKT01000068.1:470666-598415 GCA_003671525.1 Saccostrea glomerata
CCCCCCCCCCCCCCCCCCGTTAATATTGCCACCTCCGCTTTTTGCAAGGAATACTCCAAGAAGGGATTTCCCTCTTATTGTCCGTTTATTGCCATCCACCATTGATTTGGGGAAACAAAAGCCAAATTCTGATAGAAAAACCCTCATTAACAATGTCAATTAATGTGGGTCGGTAATAAGGACGACACACCCATGTTTTGACAGTGCCTGGTTGCTCAGGGAATTCAGTTAAATTAAAGTTAATTGTTGTATTAGCTCAAAATAAGTAGTGCCTTAGCTGTTGCTTTAAAAAGATAATAGAACATGTTTTATATAATCCCGATAATGATTTCAAACATCATTGAAGAGAAAGAATGCAAATGTAGAGTACAAATGAAAGGAAGAAAAAAATCACTAAATTATTGTTTAAAATTTTATTTAATTGTTATCTCAGGAATTCTAAAGGTAGTGAATAATCCACATCTGATTAAGATGAAATTGATTGATTGATTGATTGATTGTATATTGTTTAACGTCCCTCTTCAGAATATTTCACTGATATGGATACGTCACCATTGCCGGTGAACGGCTGCAAATTTAGGCCTATGCTCGGCACTTACGGCCTTTGAGCATGTAGGGATCTTTATCGTGCCACACCTGCTGTGACACGGGGCCTCGGTTTATACGGTCTCATCCGAAAGAACGTCCAATTTTGTCGCCTTTTACGACAAGCAAGGGGTACGGAGGACCTATTATAACCCGGATCCCCACGGAGCCAGATGAAATTGATGATAGACCTCAAGAATCTATTTATACATGTACCAAGATAGATATTGAGACAACGAACAGCATTTAATATCAAAGTCTATAAAACAATACAAAATAGGAGCAGAGCAAACATGGACCTGCGAAAGAAAAAAAACAAATGTGGGATCAGGTGCCATGGAGGAGTAAGCATCCCCTTTTGATCGGTCACATCCGTCGTGTGCTCCTTGTCATGATTGGGGAATAACGGGAATGTTCGTCGTTAATTCAGTGTATAAGTAATGGACTATCAATTAGTATGAAAAACGTCAGTCACCATTTGTCTCAATTATAAATTGTATTTGCTGAAAAGGTCATAGTATCATCCACCATACAGCTAAGGAAATTATGACTTCAAACGAAATAACTAAAATTCTTGTTTCATCAATTTGGTTGTCAATAACTTACCTCGTTTTAGAAATTGTTTACACGCAAAACATGGTCATGTGTATCGAATCAAATGATCGAATCAACAGAGATTTATACACTCCGTATTCAGGTGATGAAGGTATGTTGCTGCATAAGTTAGGGAGGAAAGGAATCAATAACTGGTATACATTGACACTGCATTGTTATAGGCTTATTAGGTTCTTGAGCGAAAGAAAAGGAAATTGTAATGAGTTTTAATGTTCAACTATTTTCATTTTATTTTAGTCAAAATAATAAATAATAATAAATTAATAAATGATTTAAAAAAGAAATTTCACTTAATGTGTACAAACATGACATTTGATTTGAACTGAAAAAAAAATGTATTCATCTTCAGTTTGGCTCATGCCATTGTAATTTGTGAGAAAACTCGTTCTATAGCCACCCTCGCTTTAATGCCAAAATCTGTCTTGGACAAAAGTTGACAATATACCGAGGTACCATTTATGTTAAATCTTTTTAAAAAGACCATACCCGGTGTTCCATAAATCATTTTAAAATTATGTTTGTGACTCAGGGGACAACCTGACATATCTGTCTCTCGGTATTTGTGTGATATATGAAAGATTGGAACTTAAGAAATGATGATATCAAAGGAGACTGCACACAATCTTATTTCATCAACTTGTTTGTTCAGGACTGTTAATGTTTATCTGTGTGAAATGGCTTCTTTTCTCTTTAAAGTAAAACCCAGCGGAGCTAGTTTATCAGAAACTTATAGTTTTAATTTTTTGCTTCTATTTAGCCAAGAAGCCATAGCTGTACTGAAAGACATCAAAGAAGGACTCTATACTTACAAGGTCATGCGAATATTTAAAATATGAATAGCTAAACGTGATACATAGCCAGTCTATCTGTATTAAACAATCTCTATTTATTGTTATCGAGAAAGTCTTTTTGAAATATATTCATTCGACGTTTTAATTTAAAGGAAAAACATAATTTACTTTTCATTCATTTAGATTGTGAATGACCCTGTTCATGGCCATATTGAGATTCATCCTCTCTGCGTGAAAATAATTGACACCCCACAGTTTCAAAGATTGCGATATCTGAAACAACTGGGCGCAAAATATTTTGTTTATCCCGGAGCATCTCACAACAGATTTGAGCACTCCTTAGGGTGTGTATAAAATACTTTTTTTTATTTAAAAGATGTTTTCTTTAACAATTCATTTTATATACTTGTATAAAAAACTTTGGAAGCATTTCTTTTCTATTTCATAATATGAAATATTTATTTGCAATTAAATCTTTTGAGAGTTTGAGAATTTAACTTCACACAAGATGGCTGTTTGATTTTGATGTCATGCTGATATCCTTTCAAATAAGAGGTGGTGAATGGTGTGAATCTTGTTATACTTCCTTACTCAAACACTCTTGAAGTCAACAATTGACAAATGTTCTGCCTCTATCTGTAACAGATATTCTTTTTAAATATTTATAAAAGATTTGACTTGTACTGTGGGATCTTTTTTTTCAGAGTTTGTTATTTGGCAGGAGAGTTTGTATCCATGCTACAAAAACGACAAGACCTGGACATCTCAGAAACAGATATTTTAAGTGTCCAGATTGCAGGACTTTGCCATGATCTTGGTATGTATAGTATGTGCAATTTAGAATGCTGAAATGCCGATTAAAACTAGAAATGTACAAAAATTAATATTCTTTGAAAAGGGGTCTAAATTCCCTACACGAATAGCTTTGGAATTTTTTTTAACTTTTATGAGCAGATTGGTATATTTCGGGATGCAAGTTAAATGCAAATTTATAAATGTATCTCACATACAGCATCTTAATGAAGTAATTCAATAAATCTGCAATTTTGGTAATTTCAGTGACGAAAATATTTATTTTACAGGACATGGACCTTTTTCCCATATGTTTCATGATATGTTTCTTCCATTAGCTTTGCCCGGAAACATGGCCCAAAAAGGAGTATTTTTCATCTTTTAAATGCAAAATCACAACAAGTTTTCTTTTGCGAAAAAGTGCTTTGTTTATAATTTTAAACTTCATATATCACATATTCAAGCATTGTTATTACCATTGATACTGCAGCGAGAAGAATTATCTGTGAGGATGTTTGAATACCTAGTTCATGATAATGACCTAAAACCCATATTCGAAAAATATGGCATAAAAGAAAAGGAGGACTGGGAATTCATTAAAGATTTGATAAACCCTCCCCTTTCTGCAGGGGTACGTTATTTTTTCTCATCTGTAGTTTTGTAATAGTACTTTAAAACGGAAACTTTATTATTTTTTTTTCAACTGTGCAAAAAAAAAACTACATTCCCTTAATTAAAACTGTCATGTATTTTATTTTCTAGAAACGATTATATCAAGAAAAAAACAAGGAAAAGGGGTTCTTGTATGAGGTAAAAGTTAATGTTTTCAAATGCTGAATAATTTCGTTAGGTACATGTACATGAACATGATCATAGTCTTCACCCCCACTAAGATATTTACTACATTGAAGGAGAAACTTCAAGAATACTGTAGAACAATGTATTCAAGTAGTGGTTTAAATCAGATGTGGATACTAAAAAATTCCTAGGAACTTTTTGAAATCACAACATTTTACCAAAATCAACAGCTTCATATGCTTGCGACTTTTCAAATTCTTTTCAAATTCATTCCATACGATAAATTAAAGTCCAGATTTTTCAATATCATTGACCGCTGCTTTTTCACTTAAAATGAAATTCGTAAATTTGCTTACCTGGTCATTGGTCATTTGCAAAATTAATTTGTTAAAACAAATTTTTAGTGCACACACAAGTTATCTGAAGTTGGCATCATAAAAATGCTCATGTTTCTGATTGACAATTTGTATTTAGTTTTTGGACACCGGTTTTAACAATCTATTGGAATTCAAAATCTTATGCGTAAAAAGAAGAATACACTTGCTCTGGCCTACAACTTGACATTTAGATTAATCGACGACGTGCTGATAATTACCAGTGGTAATTTCCATTCCTTTGTCGATGCGATATATCCTGGGGAATTATGATAAATGATACCACAGAGTCTGAAACATTTGTTTTATACTTGGATTTTTTACTTGAAAAAGACATTAATGGTAATCTAACAACCATTCTATATGATAAAGGTCATGACTTCTAATTTTCGAACGTCAACTTCCCTTACTTATACAGCAATATACCCTCATCACCTGCATACGGAGTGTATATATATCTCAGTTGATTCGATACGTAAAAGCATGCTCTACGTATGAACAATTTCAAAAATGAGGTAAATTATTCACAAAAAAAGTTGTTAAAGCAAGAATATCAACAATATCGTTTAAAGTCAACATTTCTAAAGTTCAATGGTCAATACAATATCCTTGTCAGCAAATATAATTTATCATTGAGTTAAATGCTGTCTGAGTATTTCATACTAATTGATAGTCTATTATTTATACACTGAATTGACAACGGATTTTTTCCGTTATTTCCTGAATAAAACAAGGAGCACACGGCGTGTGTGTCTGGTCAGGAGGGGATGCTCCCTCCTCCATGGCACCTGATCCCACCTCTGATGTTTAGGGGGTCCGTGTTTCCTCTGCTCCTATTTTATACTGTTTTATGGACTTTCAAATTGAATAATGTTCGTTATTTCCATATCCTTCCTAAACAAAACACAATCAATTACATTGTAAACAATAATTCGTATATCGTTTAACTTTCACAATCTTTGTAGTTAGACTTTTTTTTCTAATTTAATACGTATCATGTGACAAGCAGCTGATGTAAGAGAAGTTGCTTGGCCGGACTTGGCAGAAACCCCATACATTCACTATTATGCAATAGTTAAATTCCCATTACATAAAAGCTCGTGCTCATAAAAATAAAATCAACTTTGAATTGATTTTGTGCAATATTTTAAGATGTACGAGGGTTGTCCCAAAAAGTCGTAGACAATGTTTATAACTTTTAAAACATGCAACCAATACTAACCAAATTTTGCATAGACATAATATATTCATTGTTCTTTAAAATTGTGGATTGTGAAATAGATATCTTTCATACTGATTATATTAGGACGACTATATGAGGGCCGATAAGGTCTGTTGGCGCACGAACAAAATTCAGAATTTTTACGCATATAACTATTACATTTGCTTATATTTCTTTAGTACTATGTAAAACATTGAACTCAAATTTACATTAGTAAAATCAGAATCAAAATTTTGATAATATGTTAAAACTTCATATAAATAGCATTGGAAACAGACGATTAGTGTCATGATTTTCAAAGTGTTGTTGGAATTGTGTTTGATGAAAATGACGTCGTCAAACACGTAACCGGCGCACAGATATAAAAAAATTTTTAATATGATTTGTATACATTATGGAGAAGGGAAAAAAGTACAGAAGTGACATTACACACTAGATTTTAATAGGAAATTTTTTTTTAATGGTATAAGATTCACTGAGAGTTTTTTCTCTATACTGAAATTAGTTACAACATGTAAGAAGTAGAGTACTGTTTGTTAAAGTACGCAGACAACGGGGAACAATCTGGGCCATGAACGATGTCATAAAATGTGTATTTTCTGCTACCTACAATTTATGGCGATCTTTCAACTAAATTTCGACTAAAATTGAATCTGCTTTAAAAAAAAAAACAACAAAAGCATGACAGTAGTGAATTTAAATAAGTCCCTTAGTCAAAAGTGGTGATTCACTTTAAAAAAAATTATTGAATGTTAACAGACGCGTGTGAAGCAGAAAAAGAGATCATGACGAATTACGCTTGCTTTCGTGCGCCGATGTACACTTGCATGCTTTCTTTACTTTTTCATAATTTCCTTATTAAATGTGATATCATTATGAAATTTGAAATGCATGATCATATAATGTTACTTTTTGTTATGAGAAGAAAAGAAATTTTATTCAACAAAGACAAAATAAACTGTTTTCCCTGTCTACGACATTTTGGGACAACCCTCCCTCGTATTTCCTATGGGCGGCCTTTACCTAGCTGCTAATATTCATTCTTTGTTTGCCTTGCAATTATATGTCTGTCAAAGAAATCAGAATCATAGCTATTTAGTCACATAACGCATCAATTTGTCGATTCTAAGTTTAAACTTTCAAGCAATATTTGCCGGCGATAACACAGTGGATAACATAATCTGAAAAAAAAGTTTTTGAATTAAAGTTCAATGATTTTATACACATGTTAAATTCATGAAAGGCGATGTCTGATCCAACTTTTTTACCTATCTTTTTATAACATATATCATAATTATTCATATATTAATCACTTAATCAAAGCAGAGAGGGGAACAGATAATCCCTCTTTTTTTATTCTCTTTATAAATTGATAAATTTATTATTTATGTGGAGGCTATCTTCATCTCTTATCTTATAGTATTCCTATATGTTTACATGTCTAGTTTTTTTTTTACCGGATGCTTATTTTGTTTGTCAGTTATAGACAACCCTACCCCTAAAACATACATACGGAAAACGATGCCTCAGGATTGGACTAGCATATTTGAAAATCATGAATATATTGGAACATTTACTAAGAAAATTTTTGAAAGCATAGTTTACATATTGTTATTATCTCTCTCTCTCTCTCTCTCTCTCTCTCTCTCTCTCTCTCTCTCTCTCTCGTATATAGGCATGCAAATGTGGAAAGCATAGACTAACACTAATACATTATATTTCTCCAATTTTTAAGTAATGGATTTAATAGCTACCCATTTTATACGGTATAAAGTGGGTTAGGGGAAGTTTACGCTTTATAAATCGCGAAGCGTAAACTGTTCCAACCCAGTTTATACGGTATAAAATGGGTAGCTTTTTAATGTATTGCTTATAATTTAATTTTCATTCATTTGATGTAAGAAAAAAAAAGTTGATTTGTCTAACAAAATAATTTCAGTTTGTACAGAATTTGAATGAATAATCGGAATGGAATTTTTAATTCTAACCCTAAAAGTCCATATGTAATTGATAAGAAGTACAAATGTCATTGACAGCTTATTTTCCTAGTGAAACTCATGTATATGACAAAATTATTTTCTTTTTCATTGACATAATTTAATTCTATTATCTTTTTTTTTACAGATTGTATCAAACAAGAGGAATGGGATTGATGTAGACAAATGGGATTATTTTGCACGAGATTGTCAAATGCTAGGAATAAAAACCAACTTTGACCACACAAGATGTATGAAATATGCTCGAGTTTTGACTGTGAATGATGAAAGTCAAATATGTTTCAGAGATAAGGTAAATGTATTATAAGGACGATGCTGATTTTTTTCTTTTCATTACCAAAGCTCTCAGTCTGTGCTAATTACTAAATCTACAGTGCCTAAATGCATTTACCTTTTATTATTGTTGTAAAAATGTCGCCTAATGTAATATGAAAATACGGAACAGCAATCATGATGAAAAGTCCATCATAACAAAACCATGTGCAATGGACAGAATGACATTTGATTAAATTAAAGGTAGGATCGGATGCCATGGAAGACTAAGATTCTTCTGTTAAGCTGCCGTTTGCTAGTTGTCATGGTTGCATTCGTGAAAAATTCAGAAAGAAAATAATGGTCTAAATTTGACAGTCACTTTCGATAGTTAAAATTGACTTTGCTGTCAAAATCGTAATATCAACCATAGAGCTAATGAAAGATATGGAGATAACGAACAGTAATCAGTGTCAAAGTCCGTAAAACGATACAGAATGGGTGCAGAGAAAACACGGACCTCCAAATTATTAGAAGTGGGATCCAGTGTCAAGGAGGATTGAGCATCCGCCGAGTGTTCCTTGTCATGACCCGGATACAATGGGAATCTGTAATCAATTCAGTGTATGAAAAATGGACTAACAATTAGTATGAAAAACATGTGTCAGCATTTATCCCAATGATAAATTATATTGCTTACAAGGTCATTGTATCGACCATAGAACTTAAGAATTGACGACTTTAAACGACACTTCTGATATTCTTGTTTCATCAACTTGTTTGTCAATAATTTACTTCGCTTAAGAAATTGTTAATACGTAGAGCATGCTCTTGAGTATCGAATCAACTAAGATATATAAACTCCGTATTTAGATGATTAAGGTATATTTTCGCATAAAAAAAGGAAGTTGACGATAGAAAAGTTAAAGTCATCACGTTTATCATAGAGCTTGGCTGTTGGATTATGAATAAAATCTTTTTCAAGTAAATATCCAAGATGTGTCAGACTCTGTGGTAGCTTTTATCTCAAGCTCATCAGGATATATCGTATCGACGTAGGGATGGTAAATACTATTGTTAATTGACAATATGTCGTCGATATATCTAAATGTCGAGTCGAAGGATACAGCAATTTGTTTTCTTTTCACACATACAAAACACAAATTCTGCTTCATATGAATACAAAAATAGGTCTGCTTATAACGGAGCGCAATTGGTACCCTTAGGAATTCCAATACATTGTTGAAGATCTGGTCTCCGAAACCACATAGATATTGTCAATCAAAAACCCAAGGATCTCGTTGATGTCGACTTCAGAGTACTTGTGTGTGCAATCAGAATGTGTATTAACACAATGATTTTGCATATGACCAATGAACAGATAAGTGTATATATACGAGTTTCATTTTTATTGAAAAGGCAGTTGTCAATGAAATCAAAATGTTGATATGTTTGTGTCTTCAACTTATTTGTTAGTAAGATTGCCTCTTTCTGGAATTTATCCATCGTAGAGCATATATATATATATATATATATATATATATATATATATATATATATATATATATATATATATATATATATACGCTTGCGAATCGAATCAAACTCCATATTTAGGTGGTAATGGTACATTGCTACCTAAATAAGGTAGGTTGACATTAGAAAAGTTTAGCTCATCACAATTATTATACAGCTTCATTGTTGAGTAGCATGTACCCTTAAATTCTTTGTCTAGTTTAAACAAATCAAGTTAAAGGAAGATATGCACCATGCTCTTTGGTATTGAATCTTTTATTCCAAGGTCCTAGGGATATCAAATGATTGTTAAATGAATATGAGTATCATTGTAATGTTTACATATACAGAAAAATAAATTATAAAGATTGTTTCTTGAACAAAAAATATGAAACACCAGACTCCAGGGCTTTAAAACTTCCGTAAATTTATTGCGATACGCCAATAAAACAATGAAAATTTTGTTATCATGTCACCCTGATAAGGTTTGAAAATGTTTAAGTATATAAAGAACTCATTTGATAACAATTGCAGCAATGCAAAAAGAGTCAGTGAGTGTTTCAAAAAGCTGAAGGCCATATATTTCAGGATAAACATATTTGGGATAAACAAATGGGCTTTATTAGTCTCCCGAGAGGCGCAGTTGTTAAAGCGTGTACTCTATAGTTTCAAAGTAATGAGTTATCCTGACTTTGTAGGTTCGAATTCCGCTATTGGATGAAGAGACAGGTCCTTAAGATTCATTGGTGGTATGGAAAATATCCCTTTAGGAAATGTGTTTAGATACATTTTATAGATGTTTGATACTACCTATAATTCATGAATTACATGATTATTTAAAATAGTTGATACTCTTAACAATAGTTAAGCCAATTATGTATGCATTGAATTGACGAACGACGGAGTTTTCCGTTATTTCCTGATCATGACAAGGAGCACAAGGCGGGTGTAGCCGGTCGGCAGGGGATGTTTGCTCCTCCATGGCACCTGCTCCCACCTCTGTTGTTTTGGAGGTCCTTGTTTCCTCTGCTCCTATTTTATCTTGTTTCATGGATTTTAAATCTTGAATACTGTTCGCTATCTCAGTATGTTCCATTTTATATCTATTTTGTAGGAGTGTTGGAACGTGTACGAAATGTTTCACACAAAGAACATTCTTCACAGAACAGCATATCAGCACAGAGTAGGAAATATTATAGAGGCAATGTAAGTTGCTTTCAAATGTATTTGATGAGTGTATTAATATGAGCAGCATAACATTTCTAACCAATATTATAAAATAATCATTTTTTTTATTTTTTCTATGTCAATGCTAATTATAATATAAATATAAAAAAATACTGTGCATCGGGGCCAACGTTTACCCAACTATAAAGGACCAATTAAACTTTATTGCTTTACTTGTATTACAATTAGACATAATGTGACGCACTGGGTCAACGTTAGCCAAGCCACGTGATAACCCTGGTTGATAACTTACACTTTATATTAGCGTAGGTTATCACTATTGACCCAACATTGGCCCATCCATATTATGCCAATATCAACTTACAATCAAACAAATTGTTTCCAAGGCTTGGGCAATATATGCATGGTGTCTAGAAGGCATATGCCTTTAATGGGTAAATAGTTTTCATGAGATCGACCACTTTTGAGTTTTTAAACCTTTTTCTTAAAATAGATAAATTGGCGATGCATTATCAATTAAAACTAATTGCTTTCATTTATATGTCGACTTGATTTAATCTTGTGAACTGAATTTTAAGGAAAAACATTTAGTTGTTTTAAATTGGATATTTCACTATAGAAAAAAGGCATTCATGATGAATGTGAAGATTTTCTTAATACATATAGTTATGATGAAAATGGCTACCTCTTCCACAATTTTGAATTTCCTGGCCCCTGGGTCAGGTATTCTAGTGTTAGGGCGTATCACTATTAATTATGTAGTGAACATGAATTTAGTTTGTTAAATAATCCTGTGTAATCCTTATAATTAGGGTTGAGTACATTTAAACGTGCATAACTGATGAATACGGGTGCTTTTTACAATTTTTTTTAAAACTTCGTGGTCCTAGGTTGAGGGACTTTTGTTTTACCTTGGATCACACTAACCCCGAAAAAAAAGACGTCCTCAACACAAGTAATGCTATAGGAAATTTATCTACACCCTCATTACAACCCCATCACAAAAAAGAAATTGCAAACAGATGCTTTTTACGTACAAAATTCTATAAAAATCTATACAAAAATGAATTTCCAACACACGTTCCATATACAGAGTTTAGCTCATTCAATCATTATCATAAATAATGCTTAGAAATTATAGAACCTATTGGACTAATGAGGGAAATCATTTTAAATCATAGCATAATATACATCTTACTCTTAAGGGCGGATGATACCTGTGACATGATATTAAGATATAGAGAAAAATTTGATTGTATCATCTGTCCTTAAATTTTATCTTGAGTAATTTTAGGGATGGCACTTTTTAACCAGTTAAGCGATCTCGGAACGATAGCAATTGGTAATAGATTGCTTGGGAAGAAATAATATATAAATATGTGTACTTAAACATGATAAAAATTCACATTTTGTATATAAGATCGGCACTTAGAGTTGAACGAACTTATACATGTTTAAACTGATTTGGAGATTATTATGGCTTTCCAGCTTGAGACTGTTGGGTACATGAAATTTGTCAGTTTGAATAGTGTAATCACTGCGAAAACATTAAAAGATTATGTTAAATTTGATTATGTTTCCGGCAGTTGCGATTCCAAAGATACATAACTTCCGTCATCACAAATTTCTTAATACCGGTATGCTTTTACCTTTTGTAATCATTTTGTTTTAAATTTCAGGATTACAGAAGCAATGTTGAAGGCGGATGAGGTTATTAAGATCCCCGGCAAGAATGGAAACAAGAAGGAAAGCAATAATGGGGACAATTCGGAGAGCAATGCTGGGTACAAGACGGAGAGCAATACTAGGGACAAGACGGAGAGCAAGAATGGTAACATGTAAGCTATTTCAAATTACGGTAACTCCCTTGACACAAAGTAAAAGAGTGAGATTAAAACTAAAGATATTTATAGCATGATATCGATAATACAATCTGATTTTATGATATTTTATGCATTCTAAATTTACATCTTTTTGAAGGCATGATAACGTTTTGTTTTTGCTTTAATATATAATTTTTATTATTTCAGTATATTAATATGGTAGTTACTTGATACGTTGTGATTGTGATAAAGAAAACATATAACTAATTTTCAAAATAGTGTAATTTTTTCATGCTGTCTTGATAGTGGATTTAATGTCACATTGCTAAGAAAATTACAAAATGAAATTAAAAGATGATATTTTTCCATTACAAATAATGTACATGTATTATAGAAATATTACTCTCACCAGGAAAATCTTGACTTGACTATGAAATGTAAGAAATTTTTATCTATTATTCATCCCGTACGATAGTGTATTACATAGGATAAATGTCAAATTAGGCCGTCCATTATACAGTCAGACTTTCTCCCAAAGTCAATCAACTAGTACAAACTTCAAGATGATGGTAAAACATACTGGACTAGGTTGATATTCTAATGGTTATAAAATAAATCTGGTATTTATTCAAAGTACAAGATGGATTTTTGTACTTGTATATTGAGCAAACATCTTACATGTATTTGGTGAAAACTCCGGGAAGATAGGAAGAATAATCTGGTTAAGCAGTTAAATTCAAAAGAATGATGACCGATCAGGCCTAGTGGTAGAGTGTTCGCTTCGGATTCAGAGGGCCCGGGTTTGATTCTCGTTCGTGGCGCCGCGTCATACCAAATACAACCATAGGTTGTGACTGATCCTTCGCGAAGCGCTAGGTATAAGATGTTAAAGTCACAGATCCTTGGGATTTGATCTTAAAATCGTAGGTCCCGTGTCAAGGTAGGCATTGGCATTGATCTAAATTTGAAGCCCTTCACTGGCCAAGGATGACGTCTCTATATGAGTGCAAATTTCTCTATAAACAATACAATATATATCTATCAATAAAAAGAACTGGCTTGGAATATCTTTTTTAAAGTTTATATTACACTTTTAGCACTAAGTTAGCATATTCTGAAATTTGTTTTCATTAAATTTTGTAAACCTTTACTTAGTATGATTTGTCCATATTTTTTATTTGACTGAAAAATTAAGCTATATTTTCCAAATTTCATTTTCAAATAATTTATCCCATTTTCTAGGCCTGTGAGATGATATCAAGTCTCCTCCAAAGAAAGGGTTTTTGTCACCTGTCCCTAACTCACTTTAATTTTAATTAATGCTAAATAATTTCATCAAAGCTTGATAAAGTATATGCGACAGTGCCAAACTATTTCATACATTTAAAAAAAAGTTGAAACTGTGTTCATGTCTCTTTAATGTATTTGTGTCAGATAAGAGAATTATTAAGATTTTTGAAAATGTCTTACATATGTTAACTTTTTAGAGAATATTTTTTTAATTCAAAACATGTTTTGCCGTGGTTCACATATATATATAGTCTAAGAAAATGTCAACATGGGGACAGTTTTCTAGAGAAAAATAAATACCATTTTATGCTCATCGCACATATGATGTTTAATCAGCTCATATACATACATATTGTAGCTATGCTTGCGACAGATTCAATGAAGATTTTTATGAATGTTAGTGAGAAGTAAATCTTGTAGAAGCCATCTCATAAATAAACTAAACATCGTTTCTCTATATGTCACACATATCTCCTTCTTAGAGTGTCTAAATACCAAAACTGCACCTAGGGACTCCCCAAACTGTTTTCCAGGATTTTGACCTCAGTTGCACTCGTACAGCCCAATTCCGGGCCCGAGCGAGCAGAATAAAACATCCTGTTTTCTCTAAGTCAATGCATGCCAATATGAAAGTTTACCAATTGATATGGAAACAGTCACCTTCCCTCTGTGATACGCGCTTTCTTCTAAGCCTTGTTGCTTTTATTCTGAGTTTCCTCTGCAACTGTTCACATGTCTTAATTTTCATCTACAATTCTGTACGAGTATTTGAAAAGAGTCGACATAGTGACACCTACATGTTGCACACCTATATTTCAGCGAGCACTCTGCTACACTGAGAATTTGTCCCATATTTATTGTAAATTTTTTCACATAAAACATTTTAACAAATTAATATTGGATACCTCTCTTTTATAAAAGGAAATTTAACTGGTCTGTCAATTTACATGTACATGCAAATCATGACTGTGAGACACCATTTGCAGAATGAATTAAAGGCCACCATGCATTGTTTATCAGAAAGTTTAGTTGTAAGTTTATCATTAGTATCGTTTGGATGCCAATAAAGCAAAATAACTTATGACGTATATTATTAACTCTATTTAGGAGTTATCAAATCTCTGAAACAGTGGAACATATGGATGCCTATCAGAACCTTACAGACGACATCTTCCATCGGATTATGTTGTCTACAGAACCAAATCTAGAAAATGCTAGGGAAATTCTGAGGAATATTCAGAAGAGAAAATTGTATAAAAGCTTAGGACAAATTCGTCTACCACATATAGACAAGGTAATTCAGATATTTTGCAAACAATATTTTAATACCATATTGGTTCAGCTTTCTAATTATTGAAAATTTGAAATCTGCAAGAAAAAAGTATTAATAGCTTGCTTTTTTTTTATAACTTCAAAGGTTACACGTTCAGACCAAGAATAAACTACTTGAAACTTTAAACCAAATCTGATTTAATCAAAGTTTAATGAAAATTTAAGCTATTTTTTTAAAACTAGTTGTGTGATTCTGTTTTCGCATTTAAAAAGGAAAAAATTAGGTACAAAATTTGAATTTTCAACAAATCTCTTGATGAAAATATGCATAAATTTTCTTCTTATGAAAATATAAATTCAAACAAATCATTTACCACAGATATTTTGAAAAGTTGTAAATTTTCTTCTTTTCATCAAGGGCAGATAACTCTTCAAAAACTTTAAAAGTGCAATATGACTGGCTTCTTACATATCATAAGTCATGTGATTTTTTTAAATTTCACTTTTATCGTTATCTAGCCCTGCATTTTTATCTAGTTTGATATTATTCCAAATTGTTCCAAATTTTTCATTATACATTAAATACCTTTAACGTAATATACTATGTGTTAAACTGACATAACAATACGCAGCATTGTTAAGGCTTGAATAAGGAGGTGGGGCGTAATTTATACGGGAAAAAGTTTACTGTGAAATCACACAAAAATATGACTTTTATGTATTTCTCATTATACCTGAAAATATAATAGTTTGCAACTTTTAACTGTATTAGCATAATAAACAACAATATATTCATCAATGCATTTAAAAAAAAACTTGCTAATTACATTCCATTTAGCTGGTTATAGACAAAGCACTGATCGCGATGAACTTGTAAACGTGACGTCATTTTGGTAAATATGACGTATTTCATGTGCTGTGGAAGGCAGATTGAGGAATCTTTTAACAATGAAAAATGCGTTTATTATTAAACGGAATATAATTTATCAGGTTTTAAAAAGTCGATTGAAACCAATGTATATCCTTTGTTTAGTGCGATTATTCATTAACTATCAAGAGAATGTATCTTATTAATTATGTTGTGTTTTATATGCAGGTTACGTATATTTTACAATGAGAGGCCTCATAAAATCGTACTTTCGCAAGGGCATACACTTAATAGATCTTAACCATTTTTTGAATATAGATAAAGGATATTTTTCTTAACTTGAAAAGTGCTGCTGCTTTCTTTAAATCGAGGGCTTGATTTCATAAGTACACAAAATATTTGGTAAAAGTCAAACATATTTCGACAAAGGCTTATTTACCTGAAAATTTAACTATTAAAACGCGAATTCTATTCAAAGCAGCAGCACGTTTTAGAAACTACAAAGTATGCAGAAACAATTAAAAGCTTGAATTTTTAATTTCAACTAGGGTATGCCCTTGCTATATTAGAATTTGTTCATGACCTACATTGAGTACACGAACTCTGCATCCATCACGTGACTGTCCATCGATGAGACCAAACTTCATACAGTACAGGGTGGGTTATACTATGCTATTTCCATAAGTAGTTCTTGAGTTGAGTTCTTTGAGTTCTATGATAATAAAACAGCTTAATTAAAATAGATTCAGTTTTAAAAAGGTCCCCTTTTTTGCACGTCTATTTTCCTTTGAGTTCTCATAGTAGGCCTTAACAGTGCTGCATGTTAAAAAAAAATTAAGAACTCAGAAACATAAGATATCTTTTACGTGTTTATATTCAGAGCTTTTTAATCCATGCCTCGATTTTGTTTTATTCAGAATGACAGATTGTTAATTCATTTAAAAGTCTTTCATTTCAACAGAAGACCTTGTACTGATCCTGATGATTACGATTATTAAGGTCTTCTTTCTTCCATCTTGTTGCGCTTTGGTTTCTCTTCAACAGTTTTCATTTTTTTACCCGGTTTTTACACAAACATTCTCAAAAACGGCTTGTTTAATTTTCACGAATCTTTCAGGACTGATGGAACATCGAAAATTCTAGACGTTTTTTTAACACGTAACTTTCGGTTCCGATATTTCTGCATTTTAGTGAATATAGAGTGCTAACTTGTCTGCGACTTTTCTTAAAAGTGGCTTTAGATGGTGATGTGATATTTTCAGCAATGGTTCAGATGTAGCAAACGTATTTCATTTTCATTTAGAATCGCTACACGTCGAAGCTCGCAATGACCAAAAAAGACATATTAAGACGTTCAAATGTCTAAAACATTTTTCTTTAACATATGTTTACCTTATACCGGTATACCTGATAATAGTAGACATTCATTTTTAAAATGAACAACGTAATTTAAAGTGAAAGAGAGAAGTAGTTTCTTGTCTCAATTTAGTTTAACATAAAAATAAACAATATACATTAAACAAAATTTAAAGCATAAAATTATTCATACCTTCTTACAGACCGCAGTTTATATTCACCTCAGTCAGCTTAATATACGTTTACAATTATGTGGAGATTGGCGATCCGCAGTAACGGGTTTAACAAATCTAGAGCCGAGCTTGTCGCAAAGCAACGTGTAGTAATTACGTCGAAGCAACGAATAAGGCGAAGTTACATTGAGTCAAGGTTCTGCCACATTCTAATTCTATGAGCAATCTTTTAAAGGGTATCATTTTCCAATGATTTACCAGTAGAAAAACAGTAAAAGAATGTAGAGTTCTCCTGTTGTGACCTTGAACTTGTCCAAATGACCTTGTGTCAAGCCATTACACACTTTTAGGTAGTTATAAGAAAGCCCCGTTTTATGTTACTGACTTGACAAGTTCACATATATTCTTTAGACTATTCATTCAAAACATCTTATCCTTTGTGACATTGAACTTAAGTCAAGGCCATGGAGCGATAAACCACTCATATCAAATAATTATGTTATAGAAAATGAACCTGTCCTCTTTATTGTGTGTATACTATATTATGAAAAGATTTATGCACATTGTAGAGACATTTTCGTCAAATATACGTTTATGCTGGATAAAAACTCAAAGACATTTTTGGTATAATTGAGATTTAAATTTCACCCTAACGTTTGTCGCACTGTAGGCATTTGGATGGCTTTGTTTACCCATCTTCTGTTTAAAATTTTTCGGTGTATATGTAAAGACTTTTTATTCCAGATTTGAATACACATCTTATTAGAGTTTGCCTTTCTCTTATATTGCAGAAAGTACACTGACTCGAAGGCTTCTATGCATACAATACATTTCAAGTTTATAAATTTTCGCCAAAATAATTGTAAAAAATGAATGATTTTGAACAACTAACTTTTCTTTTAAATAGCATGATGTAAGACCGAACCTTATTTTTTGAACTGTTTCAGGTTGATGAGAATACATTTTATGAGACTGAAGGAATCAAGGACAATTTTGAAAAGGAGGACTTTATAATACATGTAAGATTTCCAACTTTAAATTCAGACTTTGCATTCAACATATTTGTAATTAGTATTAGATGTATATATTTTCATACAAAGATTTAGTGCTTAAATGTCAATAATTTATTTAACGAATCTAATAATAATATTAATAATAATATAAGGATTAAGAGACGCATATTAAACTTTTGAGTTAAATTAAAACAATTTTTTTCAAATATGTTTTTCAGCATTTTTATCATACATTTTAATTCATCTTTAATCAACAGGTTACCAAAATTTTTGTTGCGATTTTGAGTGATAGTTTCTGAGATATTGATATCAATATGGTGACACCCCCCAAAAATAAAACTAAAAATTCTCATAATCTCCCTTTTGTATCAGTAACAAACTCGATTTTCCTGTGCATTGAGTTCACCAGAGCATTTATTTTTTCATAGCATTATAAGTCAACCCTTCTGACGGTAGTCCTAATCGCTGAGATTAGCTGTTTTATTCCAAAGTCAACAAATCCCCCCGCTCAATCGAATCCCGCGAATTTTCGATTTAGGATAGAATATACAATACCCAGCAGGTTTGGTACTTGTGAATGTTTGTAAAAAAGTATAGACAAATATTAGCTACATTTTCCCAGTGTAAACATGCTAAAAAACATTACGCAAACGATGCGTACGTGCGCGTTTGAGAGTAAAATCGACGTAAGATGGCCAAGCTCGTGGCCGAAATTAAAGCGGAGAGTTTCTGTCAGTAAAGGGAGAAAAAAAGTGAGTATGTTTGTCTGCTGTTTACATATCAGTTTCGGTGATAATGCATTGACAATAACCGAGGTGTTCTGTACATCAGCAATCTGTACATCAGCATGTTTTTGCCTTTTTGGGAGTTGAACTATGTTCAATCTCCCATGGTCATCACGTATTTAACATGCGCAGTAATTTGTGTTGATTACATAGAGACGAAAGCAAGGCTACTGTGTCGGCTGATTTACTCCGATGATATTCAATAGAAAACATGCATAAACATCCGCGACAAATAGTTCGTGTCATTTTCTCCTGAATTAATCTAATTTTCATATTGTAAGTAAATGTAATGAAAAAGTAATCTTATTTTGAATATTAGACTTCGTTCAAAGTACATATGTAAAACTCAACTATAAAGAACCATGAAAGTTTTTCGTAATGGAACTCATTTTCAGTGTAGCGTCATACACTGAAAGAGATACGAACGACAGCTCTACATACTGGCGGCAAACGTTAAATTTAGTCTTATTAAAACTTTTCATGAACATTTTCTTGGTTTAATAGAATTCGTTAATGCATAAAAACTTTAGGAAACATGCGTATTTATTACTTAATCAGCAGTATCACCTGCCAAAAGCGGTAAAACTAGTACTCTGTTATAAATATTAAAACCAAACACCGGTGTTTTCGTAAAATCGCGATTAAAAACAACAAAATGAAGTATTTTTTTTTTTAATAAAAGGAAAACCTCATTTACATACCAGATAATTTGTACGCACACAAACTCTCACATATACCACTGTTTTTATGTTTTGTCAATAAATATTTGTTTTTAACTTGGTATTGCTCTTTTCCTCACATTATAAAAAAAGATTAAGTTCTGATGTACTCCATGTATAATTTTCGTGTCATTGAAATACATTTTTATTCACAGAGAAGTTTTATATTACAAACCTGTTAGCTCTTAAAAGGATGCTGTGTTAAAATCCACATTTTATCAACATTGATATTATTCCTGCGAAACTGAAATTTTCATAACACATGGGTAAAGGTGCAAAGGAAAATATATTGCAAATTTGAAGACTGTGAACAGTGATATAAATGATCAACCGCCTCTAATATGAATATAATGGCAGTGTGCATGTTTTGCAATGGGAAACCCAAAATATGTGTAGGATGAAAAAGTAATAGAAGCACTGAACGGCAATATGTAATAAAGGTTCTATGAAAATTTTGTTCAGTGGTGTTAGAGGAGTTGCGGATAAGAGATGAGTATACCTAAAGTGTAACAAACAGATGGACAGAAATCACGATTAATAAATTCCCTCCCGCTTTTCAAGAAGGGGGTATAAAAAAGGACTAATGTAGACAGGCAAACATTATGGCCCATGCATTTTTTTGCTATTCAATGTCTCTGAATGTCTTTTTCTATCAAGATTGTTCCAACTCAAAAATGTGAAACAGTTGTCTGTATTTGAAAAAAAACAGACATAATTATAATTAATACATGTAATATTGTTCACTCACTAAACCTCCCGATCAAAGATTTTATTTACACCATGTTCAACTCCCATGAGTGCTTTCAGTACTTTGATTATTCACTTATGCAATATTGAATTCAATTACTAAACCCACAGTAGATTCCGTCAGCCATACCACGATTGCAAAAATTTTATACTGACTGCAAATATGCAAAAACGATGTCTATAATTCTAATGCATAGTATGGTACTAAAAAATTTATTACAAAATTATCATCATTAACATGCACGTGTTTTTGACTTTTTATCATTTCCCCTAGGTGATGCCATACATTTCATGGTTGAGTAGTTTTGACTAGTGATTTTATTGCAAAGTAACCAAAATAAACATCTTACCAATTTTCATGATTTTCCCATATCATGTTCTTGTGCGTTTCTTTTTCCTTTCAGTATATATGAGTTGCCAAAAGTTTAAATGTATATATTTCTTTAAAAAGAAAAACCCTAATAACGAACTATTTAGTCAGTTTATGGTTTTCCAATAATGTATCTTTAGTCGGTGATCATGGACTATGGGATGGAAGAAAAGAATCCAGATTACGTTTACTTTTACAACAAGAGTGATCCCGGAACCCCAATCTCAGTCAAAGAGAGTGAGGTACAGATACACAACAATTAGGCACAATATTAGACACATCCTTCGATCTGATTTTTATAAAGTATTATTTTACTGTTTATATTCCTATTTAAGGTTTCGAACTTGCTTACCGACACATTTGCAAAACAGCTGATTGAAGTATTTTGTAAGAGGACAGATGAAAAATGTTTTCAGCAGGCCACCCGTGCTTTTGTTAATTGGAAAGAAGAAGTTTTAACAAATGTAAGATTAACTCTGCTCCTGTATGTTCTCACATATAAACATATTTTCTCAATTTGACAAGTACATATAAACTCTGAAGTCATCTCGAAAACGGGTATAAATATGTGGAGATATGCAACATGTAAAATATGTGGAGATATGCAACATGTACATATAGAAAAGTCGATTTTAAACTCTTTAATATTTAATGGCCAATCAAGGGCAATTTGTTTTTACTTTTGTCCTATATTTGTGAGAACGCATATTGATTAAAATAACACAAACAATGCATTGTAGGTTGAAGGCAATCGGAAGAGAAATATCCCACCTTCTTTCACTCCAATGAATTTACCGATATCCACCTTCATTATCTACCTTCCAGACAGGCGCCCTCTCTCTCCCAAACAATGAGTTCCAATTGAAAAATGAATATATCCTATATAAAAACAATACAATGTTTGTGATTGAGGAACTATAGCATTTTTTTCATGTCATCTTTAGAGTACTTGCATATAGAATCAGATCTGCTTCTTAACTACGTAGTTTTGTTGATGAACAATTACATTATACGAAAGTTTTTCATACATTTGAAGAAGTAGTTACCTATAATATCAAAGAGTATATATCTTGCTTGGAACGTAAGATTATTCCAAAAGGATTTAAACTTAAATGGACTTTAGGTTTGGATGCAACACTTGACAACAAAGAAAATATTCATGGAATCCTGAACTCAACTTCCCGAAAATTAACGCAGGAATCCGTAAAGGTTTGTGTTAAAACTGTTTCAAAACTTCATGAATCTATAGAAAAACAGAGTGAAAGTCTAAGGACGAAAGTTGGCGAGGAGAAGTAAATAGAGGCTTTTTCATCCATCAAGGACAACTTAGCAAAAGTACGGAGAAACTTTTCAGAACAAAGAGTAGGAAACTAGGTGCATTAAATGAAAACAGGAATAAAAAAGATAATGCTGTATCTACTTTGACCGTAAACCCCACAGTTGACAATGCAATCATAGTTGATGAAGATGTAGAAATTCGAATAGAGGGGGATGGGAACTGTTTCTATAGATGCGTCTCATATCATTTATTTGATGATCAGAAATTTCATGCTGAAATAAGAAGAAAGGTTGTAGAAGAACTAAGTGCAAATAAACAATTTTATAGTGAGTACGTAGACGGAGATCTTCAAGATCATTTGAACAATGTCAAACTATTGGACGGAGGTGTGGCTTCATGGGCAACAGAAGCAGAAGTGTTTGCAGCAGCATACCGATTTGATGTTGATATTTTTGTAAAATCAAATTCATATAACCGATCCCAATAGCAAAAGTACCCGAATGCGGAGGAATGCGATCATAAAAAAGATTTTATTTGATTAAATTACTTCTCAAATCATTTTAATTTCATCAAAACCTCACATCGCCCGTGCAATTATTTGCTTTGCATCTAATTCTGGAACAGCAGATCATCTATTATCGGAAGATTCTAAATTGTACAACGTGGATTCGGAGGAAAATGATGAGAACAACGAAACTATGGTAATGCCTGATAATAGTACATGTTCAGATAAGGATGTGATCAATATGTCTTCAAAAACACTACTAAACGCGCAGTTAATCTTGCTTAAAAAAGAAATAAAATTTGTATCGACCAAGAAGAATGTTGATTTCACACAGTTATTAACAGAAATGAAAATATGGGAATATAGAATGCGACTGCGGGAATTCTTTTTTAATGAGGAAGATGAAGAATCTTCAGATACAGATGAACATTATGAGAAAAAGAAATCAAATTCAAAGTGGACACCAGAAGAGGGATGGGACAAATGGCTTGATGAATACATTAGACAAGTTAAGGAAGATGTAATCAGGGGACTGAGTAGAAATTTTTCTCACAATATTACAAACTCAGAGGAAAGTGCTATGAGAGAGCTCCTAGAGGATCCAAACATTATCATTAGACCAGCAGACAAAGGATCAGGAGTTGTTGATATGGATACAAATAAATACGTTGATCAAGTGGAAAACGAAATGCTGAATAGCTTATCATACAGTGAAGTCAAAGAAGACAGATCTCAACAAATAACGAAAATAAAAAAGTTAGTGAATAACATGCATAAAAGAGGATCTATCTCGACAAAGCTATGACACTACCTTTTACCAACAGCAATTTCTTCAGGTAAACTACAGGCCAATCCAAAAGTACACAAGAAAAATCACCCGCTGAGAACTATAGTAAATGGCCGTCAACATCCCACCGAAAAGCTAGCAGAGTATGTTGAATTACACTCAAGGATGCAAACAAATCACTTAAAAGTGACATACAGGATACCACGGAATTCTTGAGGAAACTCTCAACATTGAAACAACCGTTACCAAATTCTATATTATTTTGCATGGATGATAAATCACTGTATCCTAGTATACCAAGGAAGGCAGCAAGGGAAGTAATTAAAAGGATTCTAGAAGAACGACAGAAAAAAGAAGTAGATACTGACAGTCTTCTAGAAATGATGGATGCTGTCCTGGATAACAATAATTTTAGTTTCAGCAATAAGCATTATATCCAAACCGAAGGTACCGCTATAGGATCCAAACTGGGACGAAACTATGCATGTGTATACATGGGGGAATGGGAAAACATTCTTTTGGCGAATTGCCACAACCTCTTTTTTATCTAAGATACATTGACGACATTTTTGGGATCTGGACGGGGACAGAAGAAGAACTACATGATTTCCATATGACTGCAAATAATATTCACCCCAATATTCAGCTTGACCCGCGTTTTTCAAAAACAAAAATAAACTTCCTTGATGTTTCTATTTCTCTGGATAACGGATTTCTTACAACAGATCTTTACAAAAAACCTACTGACAAACATATGTACCTTCACAAAACCTCCAGCCATCCCGAATCTACAAAAAAATTGAATTCCGTACGGCCTTGGTCTTAGAGCACGTTGTATTTTCTCCACAGAGAAAAACTATCAAAACCAACGTGATAAAGTGAAAAAGAACTTGCGAAAACGAGGATATTCTAGCAACGAAGTAGAAAAACAACTTACGAAAGTTGACAAACTCAATCGCTCGGATCTACTAAATTATAAAAAAAAAAAAGATAAAACGCGATGTGACTGTGTTCCCCTTGTGTTGACCTATTCAAAAAGATTCCCGAATATTCATAACATTTGGAAGAAAAGACAGAAAATTCTTAAAAATTCCGATCGTCTGAAACTCGCGTTCAAAAAGGCCCAAATCGTTTGCCTATAAAAGAGACAAAAATTTGAAAAACATTTTAGTGTATAAAAAAACACAACAATTTATTTTTTTAAAAAAGAAATTTATGTGAGCCATGTGGTGCTAAAAAATGTATCTTGTGTAAATTTGTTGTGAAAACCAGCCAGTTTGAAGATAATAACGAATACACTTTTCAAGTGAAAAATTATATTAATTGTAAATCAAGGAATGTTGTTTATGGAATTTTTTGTAAAAAGTGTGACAAAATAGTGTATGTGGGAAAAATTGGTGATAGTTTATATCAAAGACATGTTTTGAATTTGTCTTTAATTAAAAGGGAAACAAATGATCCTGTGGCTACTCATTTTAATTCAGGTGTATATACAGTAGAAGATTATAATAGGCATTGAAAAACTGTATAAGAATGACATTTACCGCAAATATAGAGAAAATCTTTGGAAGAAAAAGTTGAACACTTATATACCATTTGGTATTAACAAAAGGGAACACTTCTGTCTTTGAATTGGATTTATGAACATTTGTGTGACATTGTGATACTTATTTTTACAGATATACATTTATTTATACTTTAAAATCATCTTTTTAAGATACCCCGTATTCTAGTATTTTATTCTATATGCTAAAAAATTTGATAACACAAGTACAATTTTTGCTCTCATAATATTTTCAGATGTTTTTGGCGCATTTTTATCGCATGACGTTGCCTCTCAATTTTTATGTTCATTGTGACGTCATAATACTGTTGAGTTGCTATGCATTTAAATAAACACGACTGATGAAGGCCGGTAACACGGTTGAAATATTTTGAAAAGTGTTTTAAAGTTTTTTATCATATACCTAGTAGTGTATCAGCCCTGATACAGACCTTTTGGACTAGGCGAGACAGCGCCTTGGAAGTAGGGCTGTCTCGCCCTCAGGGCTGAGATATCTCTGTCTCGGCCCGTCGTCAAGGGGCTGTCTCGCCCTCAAATTTCAAATCATTATTTCTGTTTTGTTTGGGTGAATTTAGAGTAAAATTCATATTTTAGTAATAAAGAGAAACATTATATATCGAAAAATTAAACCAGAATCTTTAAAAAATATTTATTTATATTAGAATTTGGAGAAAATTGTTTTTAAAAAGTGCGCCAAATGATAGCACTTGTGACGTAAGAGAGGTAACTCTTGTTTACGTCTAGGACAGCAACAAATCACGTTTTGAAAAAATGGACGTTTATTTGCTCTGATAGTAAGACAATACAAAGTTTTCATGTAAATGTGCCTTTTTTTAATTTGATATATATCGTAAACAAAACAAACAGTTACTATAAATTTCAGATTTGCAACTTGTAACGATTCGTTGAAGAAGTTGTAACCCCGGTTCGATCTAAAGTGAAAGTAGAATATTTTTTAAAGTTTTTTTTTTTTACCTTTTTTAAATCTTTGTTATATATAATGTGCTTCGAAATGAAATGTTTCAAAACACTAGGGCTATTCTTTTTAATGACTAGACTAAGACAATCTTTCTCTATATATGATTATTCGCCGTCAAGCAACATCTCCAAGAACATCGAAATAAAGAAAGATAACTCTAACTATTTTGTTACGACAAAATTATATAAACTTCTTAATTGAATAAATATCTAAATGTTTGTTCTTTTCTTTGGTTTTAGATATATGATATAAACAACATCACACCACTGTTTTGATCTCGGCCCTGGTATCAGCCCTCGGATGGTCTCGGCCCGCGCTCTCCGGGCCGATACCAACCGCTCGGGCTGATACCAGGGCCGAGATCAAAACAGCAGTGTGATATTCTATATTTATTGTATTGACAAAAAGAGACTTTGGATATACGAGGGTTGATCCAAAAGTAATGTCACAGTGTCCATATTTTTTATTTGGCGTCATATTATCAAATATTATAAACATAAAGATGCACAAATGTAAATTTAATTAAAGTCTAATTTTTCATTCCATAATGTTTAACTGAATTTATTTTTATAGATGTTTAAAACATATAAGATAGGGGGTGTCGCCGCGTCAAACTGAACGTCACAAATTAAAGTGTACTTTTTATAGTATAAAAAAAGACACACACTTAAAAAGCATCTTTTAAAAGCGCCTAAACGCAAAATACTTTAAAATACAAAAATGTTCATCATTTTCTAGTCTTAAATTGAAAATTATATGACATCACCTATTTTTATGAAAAACATCGTTGATTTATTCCGGTGCATCGAATAAAGGAAATGTCAAAATGGACAAAAAAGCCAAAACAAACTGTAATGCATTTTTGCTTCAAAATGAAGAAATCGCCAGTAGAGACAGTTACGTTGATTCACCAGACTTTCGGAGGAAAGAATGTAAATAAGATACTTGTTAAGATGGTTTCAGCGGTTTTTAGTGGGTGATGGGTCATTAAATGCTCAGCAGATGACAAGAAAACCGAAAGATGGGAGGGCGGCCGGAAATGTTCAATGGTGTGTGACGTTGTCAAAAAGACAGACGGATAGAGCGATATGTGAAATTTTAAGTTGGTCATAAATTTACTATGAATTTTGACAGAATTAATTGTGGAAAGAGTGAGTGTACGATGGGTACTAAGGGTAAGAAAGTGAAATTTGTGAACGTGTTCTTGGATATCAAACCTCAAATATTTTGATGAAATGAGGGGAAGCGTTTAAATGTATGACGGCGCGTATCCGTCATATGACGTTATTTAGGTGCGGCGACTACCATGATCGCACGTTGTATATAATCCGATATTTTAAAAAGTATAAATCATGTTGAATTGAAATTTTCAGGTCTGATTTGAAATAAATGTAGCTTTCATCATTTGTAATTTTGTTGTTTTACGTCGACGGATAGCGATTTTATCGAAGTTGTGACATTACTTTTGGATCAACCCTCGTATATATGTTTTACTAACATTGTTGCCTTGTCATTTTTTTCTAATATTAATTACCGGACACTGTGCTATTTCTTTTCATTTTTGGATATTGACATTGAGGGGAGGGCATTTCCGGTTCCGGATCCATTGATTTTTCCGGATAAACTCTAGAATGATTTTGTTGCGTTTGTTGAAAATCTAGCGATTTCTTATGATAAGAAGGAGTTAAGGTATGCTTTGTAGGTTTTTCGGGCGATATTATAGAGGTTTTAAGTAAAATAAACTTAAGCCATACTGTGAAAGGAAATAGAACTCTAGTTAACTTAGACCAGCTTGGGCCATTTCAACTTCACTTTCACATTGTTATGGGGACAAACATCGCATTTTAATCAAACTTTTTTCTGTTTTTCTTTATCAATTTTAAAATGGAGAACACATGGAGGTAAAAAATATGAAGAATACACCCGAAAAACATAAGGAACTCGAACTTCATGCTTTTTAACATAAACAGTCACGGTCGAGAAATTACACATTCGATTACATTTTTATTTTTGCCTTGATAGATAATTATTGCAAATTAAAGGCAATATTGGTAGCAACTAGAATATTGATGTTAAGGTTTTGATTTTTTTGAAAAAATAAAAGTGGGGACTTAAAAATTTTGACAAGTATATATATATATATATATATATATATATATATATATATATATATATATATATATATATATATATATATATATATATATATATATATATTTATATATATATATATGCATACCCACTACCCTATAATATAACATATGTAAACTGAATGCTATTATTCAACCTAATTGAATGCAATACCTATCTGTCCAAAGCTAAAATATGTACGTCTTATTTTGTAGCAATCCCCCCCCCAAAAAAAAACAACAAAAAACAAGAGGCCCATGGGCCACATTGCTCACCTGCGCACTTTCGCTAGAAAAAAAACACAGAAATCAGCACACAAATGAAAAGTTTTTAAAAATCCATAACTGACATTTTTTCATACCCATTGATTTACTCATTGTTTATATAATGAATTGTCGACGTATTTTTCTGTTATTCCCGATCATAACAAGGAGTAAACGGTGGGTTTGATTGGTCGGCAGGGGATGCTCACTCCTCCATGGCACCTGATCCCACCTCCTATGGTTTTGATGTCTGTGTTTGCTCTGCTCCTATTTTATTTTTTTTTTTTTTGGACTTTTGATTTTGAATAATGTGTAATCTCCTTATGTTTTTCATGCACAAATCCACAGACACAAAGATTGAGATTTCCTAGCTAGAAGTCCTATATTCATTTCTTTTGGTCCATATGCGCTGAAATCAAATCAGAACCAACATAAATACACTCCTCCCCAAATATCTTTTAAGGTAAATGTTATTTCAGTAGAGTAACAAGATATAATCATAGCTTATTTTCATGAATCCCTTTAAATTGATGTTTAATAAAAATGTGAATTATGACTGAATATGCTCACTAGAAAGTCGTGAGATATAAATAAATTGTTAGAAGAAAAACCTGCGTCACAATCATGGAGTACTACTAAGTTAAACTCCGTCTCCTTGAGACACGGGTTCGATGCCTCCGCACGGCTTTAAGTGTGCTAGAACGTCTTACTTTCAGACTTAGATTATGTGACCATGTCTAGGGCTTGCAGAACCCTACAACCAAGCTGTGCCAAGTCTGCCTAAAAATTTCGTACGATTTTGTTATCTTTTCTCTCAAAATCATAAATTTTTTAATCTTCCTATTTTGATGCAAATTATGACGTAATAATTTGTTGGAGAATTATTTTGGTTCGTCTGAAAAGACACATGGTATTACCTTAAACTATTTTGAAATACATGTATACATCAATTAAAATTCGCTCTAGTACATGTACATCATGCTTTTAACAGTGTATTAATGGACACTAAGTTAAACTTATTCTATATAATTTTTTGTAAGGCCTAAATTTTCAGAGGAGACAAAAAAAGAGGTTGGTCACTTACTCCATAAAAAATGGACCTGTCTATATACCAATTAAATGATCAAGTCCTAACGTCTCATTTCGAACAGCAACATACAGTCGAGACTTTTTTATATAAAAAGTTTTCTGAGTGCCCAAGTGTGGAAACACAGGTGTCACAACTGACCTAAAGTTGTGCTGGATTCTTTAAATTCGTATATACATTTTCCAAAACAAATAATATTTTGGAAGACTCCCTGTGAACCAAGAAACAACAAGATTTATAAAGATTAACAATAAATTTATCTACATATGTACAATAAACATCAAATCGGCCAAAAGTTCAACCATAGTTATCAATGGACCGATTCACAGTTCACATCAGGTCACAATGTATGGTCCACCATATTGTCCCTTCTTGTCCACCATATTCCCAAATAGAGTCAGTCTCTATCAAATATTTCAAACAAATCCTCCCATCCAAAACAAAGCTTAATATACATTTTGGTCACTGAGCTGTGGTATTTTATACACAATACACATACCTCCGTCCCCCAGGTCTCAACGCCGCTATAAACATCTCTGAATCCCAAGATCACTCAGCAGAGGAAACAGAACACACCCAAATTCACACAGTATGGGTTACAAAAAAAGTACACATCCAAGATCACTAAGCATGGGTAAACTACTCCTGGCGTCCAGTCCTCATCTGACGAATGCTAGCCAACACCCAGTATAAATAACAGACCAGACTAATCAAGCGGGTTCGACAAGCATAACGTAGATAAAAATAGTAACAAGTACAACACAGTGACCACTAGAGCGTAAATGTAATAAAAGATAACTCTTAATGCCCAAATAAAGACAACTCATACCAATAAAAACCTATACAATCAACAGGACCTGATCAACTCATATTAAACTTTGACACAATGTCACTTGTAACAATAGGTTTCGTGAAACTTCAATGTTCGTGAATTTTGAAGAAAATGAGAAAAATTAGCTCACTCTGCGATCCATTTTTTTATGGATTGGAATCTTCTAAAACAATTTTTCATTATATAATTAAACATTTTAGATCGGGGGTTGAGGGCTCAGCAAAATTTTTGAAAACAGCTTAAACTGTTGGCCATTTTGATATGAAGTCACAAAAAGTCCATGTGAAATCCTTTAATATATTTTCAACTAAAATTGAGGAGTTCTCATTTTTCAGAAATTCACAGGTCCACAAATAGCCCAAGTTGAACTTGTTCATTATGAATTACATCATCAGTTACATGGTCGTTTTAGTGACAGGGTATGGATGATACCTGGTAATTTTATATCTGGCGAGGCGGAGTCGAATTTACCCCACCGATAAAATATTTATGTATTTTCTGTGGCTTATAAATGTTTTTCTTTGCTACATGCTTCATCAAGCTTATACTGTCCCTATTGTGACGTCACGATGTGTTAGAGACGCATATTGTTTTCGTGCTTAAATAACGGAATGAACAGACTTTTAGTAAGGGAAAAGATAGGTTTTATTCGGTATTTATGCTAACTTTGAGCCTGTCAACTGCAGATACGAGACAAACTTAACCTCGTGAAACCGATTTGTTAAAAGTGTTTCAAAATAATTTTACATCAAACGGGTATAGATTTACAAGTGACTGGGTATAATTAATCCACCTCCAGCACGTGAAAGACTTCAACCAATCACAATAAGCTATGATTTCCTCGCCAGATCAACAGAGATAGGGGGAAATATGTACATGTCCAAAACACTGAATTTTTGTCTTCCAAAAGCTTCCAGAACTCTGTATTTGGCCTAGTTGGAGCTTTCAAAACCATATGCCACTGACCTATACTGAACACCCTCCCCAAGTTCTAAAATATCTGTATCCACCAAGGGTCAGTAAGAAATAATAAATTTTGTTTTGTTTTGAAGGTGGAACGGTTGATATCACTGTCCATCAAGTTGAAGACGATGGAAAAATTGAAGAACTGAAGACTTCAGCTGGCAACAAATGGGGAGGAACGAAGGTCGACAAGGCATTTCTTTCTTTCCTAGAAAGTCAGATTGGAGGGCATTCCCTGAAAAAATATAAAAAGGAAGAAACATACGACTTTGTGGAATTATACCGGGATTTCGAATTGAAAAAAAGGCAATTAAATGAATTCATGAATTTGCATATACCCCATTCCTTACGAAATCTGATTGGTCAGTCCTCCACCAAATCGAAATTCACGCTGAAATTTTGGAAAAAAGATGGTTCAGAAAATAAATTTAATAATGATTCTGTAACATGGAAAATTGACAAACTAAAATTAAATCGGGACGTAGTATTCGGATTCTTTGAAAAATCCGTAGCTGAAATTTGCAAAATTCTTGGAGACACACTTAAAGCTACAAAATCAGATTACATTCTTATGGTTGGTGGTTATTCGGAATCAAAAATACTCCAGGATGCCGTCAAACATGCCTTCTCATCCACCACACAAATAATCATACCACAAGAAGCCAGTCTCTCCGTCCTCAAGGGAGCAGTTATTTTGGGACATGATCCAATGATTATTAAGGAGCGGATTTGCAAGAAGACATATGGAGTTGCTTGCTCCACGCGATTTGTTGAGGGAATCCATGAAGAACAATATAAATTTTGGAAAGACGGAATGTTTCGTTGTGCGAATATTTTTCAAAAGCAAGTAACAGTTGGCCAAAAGGTAGTCGTTGGTGAATATCAAACAGAAGAGATATTGGTGAAATTTTCTGACAGCGAAGATTTATCTATTCCAATCGTTTCGTCTCCAGATGAGAATCCCAAGTATGTGACAGATAAAGGATGTTTGCATATTGGTGCCCTAAATCTAAAAGTTAAAGATGGAAGACAGCTTGGAAATAGTCAAATAAAGATTGAGATGTCCTTTAGCGGTACAGAAATCCAAGCCAAAGCGGTTGACGTCATCTATTTAGATCAACCTATTTAAATCAAACTATCGTAAAAATCAATATCAGTTTCATACACTATAATATAAAACCCCCGTGGATAAGCGCAAGTGATCTATAAAAATTCTATGGTGTACTTTAAGGTCGTGCATGTTCCAGATAATCAAAGATTCCACACAGCATACCGGTTGTCAAATTACAGTTTTAAAAGTATATACATGTATCAATGTAAGAATTAAGCCCTTTTAATCAATAAATAACACATTTAAAAATATGCACAAGTGCTCTATGTAAATCATGTTACCCTGCAGAAATACACTCACCTGATGAGCTTATGCATGTTTTCAGAGAACGTTGAGTCCTGTAGATATTCAAACGTTTGTTTTTTCTCTTTTTTTTTTTTGATTCAGAAATCTACATTTTAAGTGTGTCTCACATAATAGTTATATAGATCTACATGTAGATTAAAGTTTATTCTTCATTGCCATGTCATACAAAAATTTTTAATAAAGAATTATTTATTTTCTTGTTGTAAACATTTGTTCAAGAACTTATTTAACTCAATCAAAATTGCATGTAATGTACAGTGTTGCCTTTAAAAATATTTTCACCTTACAGTACCCGCATCGTTATTCTTTACAAATCTATCGTGCGTGTATCCTATCGTATCGTGCGTGTATCCTATCGTATCCTATCGTATCGTGTTTTCCGTTTATCGTGTTTTGCGTTTTCTATCGTGTTTTCCGTTTATCGTGTTTTAATTTGCGTCTATCGTGTAGATCGTTTATCAGGTTCTATCGTGTATCGTGTTTTGCGTTTATCGTGTATATTCGGAAACCCTCGCTTTTTATCTTTATTTCAGGAAGAAACTACTGAGGAATTCCGCGTTTCTTTTTCGTTTTGTTAACTAAAATAAGATTATTTTAACCAAGAAAGAGAAAAGAAAGCTTTATCCCTTAGTTTTCCGTCATTAAAAGAAATATTAAAGCGCAGAAGGAAAAATTAAAATAAAAAAATAATATAATTAATAAATTAAATAATTAATAATAAATAAAAAAAAAAAGAAAATAATTATATCATAATAAAGCAGAGAATTAATTTTTGAAAATGAAATAATCGATTCCCTGTTGTTGTTGTTTTTTTTAAATCATCGAACTGTATGATTTTTTGGTCAAAATTAAATATTAATAAGATTTTTCTTTAATTAGTCAGTAGAGAGGATGATTTTCGGTAAGTTACGGTGTATACGTACCTTCCCCTCCCTCCCAAAAAATTATAAATAATTATTAGGAGGGGATTGATATGTATCTTTTCTAAATGCAATTATATTCATTTTCGGATCACCGGGTTTTCATCGGTTTAGAGGCAGAATTAATTCTAGGACACAATTTCTTTGATCGTAGGAAAGATTGAAATAATTCTAACATTCCAAACTATGAAAATTTGTATTAATTTTTTTACGGTACTTTACTATAACGATAGTTAAAAAAAAAAGTCTGATTCTGTCGTGACCATGCAAGACGAGTAAATGTATTGCACCGAATCAATTTATAGTATTAATCGATTTCATTTCATACGTTTATAACTTCATTTAAGAAGTCAATATTATTTTTGGCTATTTGGTTAAATCATGTTTATCTAATTTTAAAGTAGTTAAGGACTTTCAACATCCCGTCCTTCGAATATGCCTTATATGAGATTACCGGGTAAGTCTAAAATAATTTTCAGGGATTAATATTTCATTTGCATTAGAAACAGTACAAACACAGTTTAATAGCAATGATTAAAATTTTTTAGTCGAGATTACCGGGTAAGTCTAAAATAATTTTCAGGGATTAATATTTCATTTGCATTAGAAACAGTACACACACAGTTTAATAGCAATGATTAAATTTTTTTAGTCGGAAAAGTCGCATTTCACTCTTTTAATATTTGTGTATTATAGTGTATTATTTTTTGTGTCTTGTATTGTGAAGAGGAAAAGTATTTTATCATTCAATGTTCGTTAATTAGTACGATGTTTGAAGTATCTGATATATAAATGTTTACATGTACATAAGTGAGAGCTTAGCGTAAACTTACATGTACATGTGCAGTTGTAGCAGATTCATATTCTGTTGACACAGTTTACATGTATCAATGCGGATCGCCATTATATTAACAATTATTTAGATTTCCACTCAGGGAATTAATTTTTTTGAACTATATAGTTCGTTGAAGCCGATTTCTTTGGACCTTTGTTTCGGCCGGTCTTCTACATGTTTTTTTTTCCTAAGATTTTAATATTTAATTGCGAATTTTGGATACACTAGAGATTGTAAGCTTTAGACATTAAATACAAATATTTAATTTATTGCGTAAATTTTTTCCATGAAATAACTTAGTACTTGTAGACAAATTTATTAGGGACAAATGTGTATTTTTTTCATAAATAATAAATCTATTTAAAGAGTTTTATAATATTTTAGCAATACCCGTGAGAAGCGGCACATAATTATGTAAGGGATTTTTGTGCAACAATTACAAGTATGTTATAATATCCATAATTAAACGAGTCATAGTTCAACCTTAAGATAAGAATTTCAACATTTACATTAATAATCGTAAATTCACACCCTTGAGTAGAAATGTAAAAAAAAAATTACAGTCTCCATTTCATAATAATAGATTTAATCATTGTATAAAAATATATATAAATAAACAACATTTTTTTTATTATAATAATTAAATGTACTTTATAATTAAGATTTGAAGCTTTGCAAATATTTAAATTAAAATATTGAAGTAACTAAACAAAATAATCTTTTCGTCTTGTCAGAAAACGTTGCGCATTTTGAAACAATCCTATCAGGTTTTGCGTTTATCCTATCGTGAAGATCGTTTATCAGGTCTATCGTGTTTTGCGTTTATCGTGTTTTGGGTGTATCGTGTTTTGCGTTTATCGTGTTTTGCGTTTATCCTATCGTGCGTGTATCCTGTCCTATTTGAAGATTTTGTACATGTACACTATGTCACAGGGTGGCTGGCGGCTTCCCAAAATCACTCAATACAGTTTTGTTAAATATAGTTTTATTTACAATATGTACAAACACACGCGTTTCTACATGGCCCAATGGCTTCCTACTGGATGGCATAAAAGGATAACTGGCCTAAATAAATGGGGACTATAAAATAAAACAAAGTTAGATACAGACATATTATAATTAAACATTGCTCACACTTGTACATTTTGCTGTACATTTACTTAGGTGCATTTTACTGCATTACACATTACAAAGTTGCATTTTACTGCACTGTACTTATACTTCACTTCACTTCACTTCATACTACTTTACTTTATAGAACTTTTACGTTCACACACAGACTAAGTGTACTACTTGTAGACAATAACTTTACTTTAAGACGAATACTATATGCCATACTTTATACATACAACACTACGTCTACATTAAACATATAGTCATACACTTATACTTTTACTTATAACATATATACTTTACATGAGCAAATACTACTTTGAACTTACAAATGAAATTATAGAACAAAGTTCTGTGGCCATTTCGAACTTTCAAAGATCTTAAAATTTGCTAAATTGAACTGACTTTATTTTCTTGTAGTATTTGTATATAAAATTCAAATCATAATAAAACCTTAGTTATCGACGGTATGTTTTGTAATATTTGCTTCCCTAACATATTTGGTAGTAATACTTGAAGAAAAACATACATATTGCGAACTCGCTATAAATGTTCATGCGAATTCGTTATACGGATATAACGAATTACGGTTATAGCGAATTAAATTCACAGGTCCCCAGGACTTCGCTATAACCGAGTTTTACTGTACTACTTTGAACTTACAAATGAAATTATAGAACAAAGTTCTGTGGCCATTTCAGGAATAAAAACCGTCAATAAATCATACAGCTTAATAAATAAAATACACTTACCCAGAATAGGTGGACCTCTGGTCATGAAATAAGAAATTGCATGAACAAATAAAACTTGAGAGCTGTCTTAAACACAACTGCTCCGGTCAATTGCTACGCCCAATCTGATTTCACGGGATTTTAAATCGCCAGGTAAAACCTGCTAAACAAGCTTAAAAGTATGGTAAACATTTTGGGCTTAAATTATTAGTTAAATAGTATTCAGATAAAAACATATGGAAATCAAATACGGACATCAATTGTGACAGATATTTTACTTGAAAAAGACTTAATGGTAATCTAACAACCAGCTTTATGATAAACGTGATGACTTTAACTTTTCTACCGTCAACCTCCTTTTCTTATGCAGCAATATACCTTCATCACCTGTATACGGAGTTTACATATCTCAGTTGATTCGAAACGCAAAACCATGCTCAATGTATCTAAAATTTTTAAAACAAGTTAAATTATTGACAAACAAATTGATGAAACAAGATAATCAGCAGTCTCGATTAATGCCATCGTGTCATTATCATCAGATTTTACGGTCGATAGTCAAACAAAACGTAGACGTTAATGTAAGACGTAACAGTAGGTTATGCGGATTTTGCGTTTACTAATTATATAGGTGGTATCACACGATTTTGCGTAGACTTCCTTCAAGATATACGTGTGCCTTAGAGCAGTCGTGGAAATAGCAATAATTTTGTAATTGAGAGGGGCACTATAATCTGAACGTGCTTTTCATGCAATCCTTTAAATACTGTTTCCGTGCCCTTTTCCGACTCAGGGTAGAAAGGCAAGGTTGGTAGGTAGGTGGTAATAATTTTTTCCGAAAAAATTAACATACAGGCGGAATTAAAAGAATTTTAAAAATCGTTTTCATTTTCCTCAGTCGCACTGGGCAAAAAACTCATATTTTTTCCTGAAGAATGCTCTCGGTCATTCGGTTTTTCAGTCGACCTCGGTTTCTATTTTCCCAAAAGTGTCTTTTGGATTGTATTGATGTAATGACATACAAAGTTAAAGTTTTTGTTTTCTGTGATTTACAGAGTCGATTATTAAATTATTAACAGATCCCCTGAAAAGTTGGTATAACTTCATCTATTTTAAAGACTCAATTTTTTTACCGTACAGTTACCTGAGGAGAGGGAGTGGTCGAAGTAAAGGTGGTGTTATTTACCTGGAGACCCCCAATACTCAAGATGTCAAAAATCTATATACACGTAGCAGTACACATGAAGTCTGTGTTTGATAGTCAGGGTCAACATGACATGTTTCGTGTCTAATTTTGACTGAACTACTAACTTAATCTAATTTAATCATTTCAATATAACATTTGTTTTGTAAACTAAACACATTAATCGTAATCTTTAGAAGTCAAAAATAAAAAAAATATATGTCGTTTATTTTATTTTATTGTTAAAATAAAGAAATGGTCATGAGAAAATACTACAAAGCAATCATATCTTTATATAAAACAATAAAAGAAATCGCCATGATTTTATCATTGTAAATATTTAGATTTTAAAAATCCATTAATTTCTCCGTCGTGTAAACATTTAATGCGATCGGAATATTTTGTTTTTTTTATTTTCTGGTACAATTTTGTCAAAAATATTCAATATGTGCTAGCAAAATTTTATTCTTTGAAATATTTTCTTTTAAGATCGATCATTGTTTTTAGCTTCATCTTTTCTTCACGAATTAAGACAGATGTAAGAGAAAATTCGAGCAATAATCCCATCATTTCTTTACATCGCCTATTAACCTCCCGTAGATTGATATAAGACTTTTTTGTAAACTTTCCTGATAATACTCAAGTCAAGTCAAGTAATTTTTATTTATAGTCGGCACATATATACAATTCAACAGAAATAACATGAGCTGTGGTGAGCTCTTTAACCGACTTTAACATATTTACAAATAGATAAAAATTAGTAAAAATATACATTGTTAGTAAAACAAAGGATAATTTAAATGAAGCCATTTAAAATGACACTTTAAGGATAAAGAAAACAAAAATCACATATACTAGCACCTTTTACAAAGAATAAACTAAAAAAAAAAGAAGAAGCAGTATACATTGTTTTGCACACGGATGGATATCACAGTCCTAATAAGCACTGGTCATGCTGATTAGAATAATAATTGAGGGGAATAAATAATATATGACTGTTAAAAGTAAGAACATCCATAAAGCGCAGTACAGTACATAACATTTACAAACACTGACAGAAATGAAAGTTGAACAAGGTAGCAACATAGAAAGCATGCAACTATTCATCTGCTTTGCACACATAAGGGCATCACAGAACATAATAATAATAACAGAAGAGAAAAATAAATAAATAAAAAATAAAAAAAAAAAACTGTTGTGAGGTGTGTTGTATTTGTATTGTTTCATCATGTATATAATTAGTAACATTAAGTTTCTTGAACATTCCAGAGTGGTCAATATGTTCGGTCATTGTTTCTAGAACATTCCTGAATTTTGTGTATGTCCAGATTGTTCCAGTAATATCATGTTTTAACAATTTCTAGAATATTCTAGATTTATATTACTGTATAAATACCCTGTCAATTCGATGCATAGATATACTTTGTCGTATAAGCATCATTGAGGTATTACTGGGATATAATTTCACTGGGACATTGTGTGCAGCAACGGACACTCTGATGTATGTATTTTTAGATTCTTGCTAAGTTTGTACTTTATGTTTCATATACTTGTTATATATTACTGTAAATAAATTATTGTTAAGTTTAAATTGTGTTATTGATCTTTGCTGGCATTTCGGGTAATTCTGACCCATAACAAAACAAAAACTAAAAAAACAAAAGCGTACACACACAAAAAGTTCAAATGATTGTTAAAAAAAAAAAAAAAACATTTAGGAAGGCTTCTCAGACAAAGGCAGCATGGACTGATATTAACATACACTACAATTACATTTTTGATATCCACACCAGGTAGATATGTATAGTTCTTGAATAAATTAAATGATGTGGTATTTCGGATATCATTGGGAAGGGTATTCCATGTCCTTGCTGCCTCATATCTGAAAGAACCTTTTCCATACCTTGTAGTTTTGGGTCTGGGAATATCTGCAGCTTTAGAATACCTAAAATTATCTGAGTTTTCTTTAACTGTAACCAGATCTTGAAGAAAGAGTGGGCTCTTTTTATTAATGATTTTAAATGTTTCTAATGCCAGTAATCTCATTCTTCTGCTTTTTAGGGAGGGCAATTTGGATCTTTCCAATAGTTGTTCATATGAGCTTTCATAATCATTATAAATAAAGCGCAGCGCTCTTAACTGAATTTTCTTAATTTTTTGAGTATTTTTCTCACTACAGAAGTGCCAAGTCAGGGGGCAATAGCTAAAATTTGACATAATAAAACTATGGTATATAGTAAGCTTTCCCAATATATTCAGATATTTCCCAATCCGTTCCAAAACATTTAGTTGTCTCGCTGCCTTCTTACATATATTTGAAATATGAGTGTTAAACTTTAGTTTAAAATCAATTGTAATTCCTAAAAGTTTAACTTCATCTTCACATTTGATGATAACATTTTCCAGGTCAAAAGAGAATTGTTATTTTTGTGTTTTAGCCCCTATTGCGATTGCTTGGAATTTTTCAGGATTTGCCTTCATTTTATGATTTGAAAGCCATTTAATTAGAGAGAGACTTTCTTCCTGTAAAGAATTAATAACATTTTGCAGAGTTTTATGAGACTTTGCTAAAGTATTGTCGTCTGCATAATTATAAAGAGTGCACTTCTTAACAAAAAAGGACAGGAATACTAAATATTTTATATATTCTATTTATTACATTACATTTTTTACTCTAATTTTAACAGTGTTTAACGGTACATGGACTTTCAGTTACGGCAAGTAAAGTTTGAAATCTCAATTCTACAGCTATCTCGGACGACATATCATTACAAGTGAAGATTGAAAACAAATATTTTATTAAGTAAATCTTTAATTATCTCCTTTCATTTTTTACCTAAATTACCAACATTATTGGGGTTTTTTTAACCCGCGTATATACGAGGCAGGTACATGTAAAAGTGTTTGACGCGTTACAATGCAATTGTCTTCAAAATATGCAAACTCAGATTTTCAGGTAGCTGGCATTTCAATCAAAACAAGGGCTATTGTTTCTTTTAATAATTGACAGGCAGTAAATTATTGATATTGAAAGATTTTGGGGGCATTTACATAAAAAATTGGGTGTTTAAGCAAAAAGAAATGTTATATATACATTGGCACTGAATGTGCCCCTTAATGGAGAAGCTACTGAATTTATCTGAAAATTGTATTTTTTTTTTCTTCTTACAGATTAAAGATTTGTCGGTACAAAGAAATTTTATACCACATCTGCTTGATTCTCTTTTCCTTCAACTTAAAGATAAGTCAAAAACAAATGTGTCATAATTCATTGCTTGAGCGCTTTTTGACCTAGCTGAGAATTGATAAGATATGGTGTAGTGCATGTTTCCAATATAGAACGAAGGAAAAGTATCACAACGAATACTTGAGAAAATTCGATGGCATTCTGATCCCAAGGGAAAAGATGCATAGAAAAATTATTCTCTGGCTGGTGGTAATAGGTAAAAATATTTTTTTTTACTTTTAAACGAAACGAATATTTTCTATTAAATAACGAATGTAAGGTTCATTTTTCTAAGACGTCATATGACAATGGAGTGCTATTTTTTCATTGGTCATTTGAAAATTAATTTTGTTAAAGAACACTCTGATTGTTACACACAAGTACTCTGAAGTTGATATTAAAAGTTGCCTAACTGTCAGATTGAAAAAAAAATCTACAGTGTGTGTAGTTGTTGGAAATCTAACAATCTGTTGGAATATCCATTTTTCTGACAAATTGTATCGCCATTATTTCTACTCAATTATATACGGATTTTTCTGTATATCCAATCATAGCAAGAAACATACGTGGCACAAATGGTATGAACGGCTGACAAGAGAAGCTTACTCCTCCATGACACCTGATCCCACCTTTTATATGTTCTCGTGAAAATAGGCAAAATTGGATTCTACAGTGCCGAATTACAAATTTTAAGCAGCGTGAATTTTTCGAAATCGGAGATTTTTGCGAGATCTGGACAAGAAAGACTGCATGCACGTACATAAGTTCATGAATTAAGAATCAAGAATATCAATAAGACCAGATTCAGAGTGTTTGTGTTAAGGAACAGAATGCTTTTAAAAATATGTTTGTAAATGACCATTGAGAAGATATTCCCATTTCTTGGGTTATTACATGTATATTGAAGTATCAGTTGGACACGATTTCAAAAAGTCTGAATTTTCATTGATTTTTATTTGATTCCATTGAAATGAGTGAAATTGTGTGATTTCAAACTTTATAAAGTTCCTTATACTTTTAAATATAATATATATTATCTGCATATCATAGTAACTATTTCCCAAAAGCATTGTTGTACTGATTGTTCTGTCAAAGTTTTATCGTCACTGATGTTAATATTTTCCTGAGAAGTAAAATAACAGCTGAGGTCTCGTTGAATTCTTTTAGTTCAAGCTAACTATTTTTGTTTCTGCAATAGCTGCGAGATTTATCCACATACTAACAACCAAAGAAAGTCATTTTATTGTTGTTTATTTTATTGTTATTTTTCTTTCAGTCGTTGATGGTAAAACCAGCAAAAAGATTACGTTATCAACGACAACCATGTCTACCTCAGACTCTTATCGCCAGGGTAATTCTCTATGTTTATTTTTTGAAAAACAAAATTACATAACATAAAAGTATTGTCATTTTGAGGTCGGTCTTAAAATAAAACTTCCTTCTTTCTTTAAAATGAGGTACAAATTAGCAGTCACTAGCTAATCGGTTTACAAAAGTCTGGAGGAATTTTGAATTTTTTATAAGAATAAAAGCATTTAATAGCACATAGAAAATGCACTCATACAGTATATATTTTATTGCATATGCAAGGATATTGTTTTGTTGAAATCATCTTTTCGTAATGTGATTCTTTTCTATGTGACATCACAAGATCTTTGACATGAATAAACTTTTTTAAGTACAGAAGTATCTTCAATGAAAAATATGGAGATAACGAACAGTGTTCAAGCTCAAAAGTCCCTTTAACAATACAAAACATGAGCGGAGTAAACACAGACCTCAATCTTCAGTTCTCTTTCTTTTGTAGAAATTCCAACTTTTACGAGACCTACAGGTAGAAATAAATCTTTTTTTTTTTTTTTTATTTCTCTTGGCCCCTTCTGATATTTTCTTTCTAAGTTCAGTAATTTATTTTTCTTCACTGTAATTTATTTCTGGGTCTACTTAATAAATTTTTAAAAGAATACAAATTCTGTAGTCATTGGATTTTGTCTTATGTATTTCAAATAAAATATTCTCAATTTGCCCGTTATAAAAGTTCTACAGTGTGCATAGTCTCTATATCTATGTTTTATGACAACAGTCTGAGCAAACGTCTTTTAGATTTTTTTTTATTCCTTTTTCAATTACTGTACATGAAACTTAGACGTCATGTCATCTACAACAATGTCATCAACTGTTCAAATACCCAAAAGTAAGATGTTCTATTTTTATTCAAATGATAATTAAAGTCGAAAAGTTGGCAACTCACCAAAATAATAATTTGTCCATTTTTGCACAGAAATCTGAATGTTAAAAGGGTTTTGGTAGTGACATTACTATATAATGGAAGATAAAATAAAAAGGTTTACTTGAGTTTTATTTTTATATTTGCTTATAATATTTAGCACCTCCAACCCATATTTTTTCTGCCACAACATCAATTGAAATAGTAGTGACAGACATCGAAGGAAGATATCGCTTCTCCTACAAAGGATCCCCATCAAATCCAGGGTTCTTCGCACCGGGTGGAATCTGTACAGACGCGCTATCGAACATCCTGGTGTGTGATGATTACACCAAAACCGTACATATGACTGACAAAGATGGCCGCTTTCTGTCACTGCTACTGACTGAACAAAATGGAATAAACCGACCAGGAGGGTTATGCTATGATGATAAAACCCACCTTCTCTGGGTCGGGTCGTGGTGGGACAACAAAGTCTCTGTATATAGATACATAAAGTCAAAGGAACTCATTGATAGTTCTGATTAGTGTATTAGATACTCCAGATATACATGTCTATCCATAATTGTGAACTGATGATATATTTTATAAAATATACTTGGCTTTGTAACATGTGTAAGGCGTGACCCTTTCTCCCAATCTCGAAATCTAGCCCTCGTTATAATCTGACATGATTTTATAAATGGCGGGAATAGATCCAGGACCATCAGCCACTATGTGCTTTTCTTCGCTATGCCTTGTGTAAAATAATTATCTTTGGTATGCCGCGATTCTTCTTTGTAGTTCTCTTGCGTTTATATATTTCGTTTGAGTACGGAGTCGGTTCCTTGTCTATGGTGTCCTGGGAATGGTACGTGCCATCAGCCAGGACTCGTACAACTTTATGGCGACCGCTATTTACACAATACAAATATGTCAGAATTTACGTCTTAAAATAATATAAAGTCACAAACATAGTCTATAAATAGCATATGTTAAATAATGTTTTTCTTCTTGTTTTTCATGCTTACATGTATGATTATTTTTATGAAAATGACGCCAATATGCAGATGACTTGGGATAAAAAAAAATGTTTGACTCTGTAATGAAGAAAAAACGGCTGTAATGTTAAACGTTTATCTTTGAATCTCCTTTATAGTAGCATAAAATAATTGTACATTGTTAATTAAAACAAAGGACTTCCAAGAAGTTTCATCATTAAGTGAATAAATTGTTTTAGTGATGGAATGGGGGGTGGTTAAATATGATAATTGTTAAAGTGCCTAGTGAAAGTATGATCGGAAAAAGATACGTCCTTTGTTGAACAATTTGTTATAGAAGAACATCAAGTTACAGTAAGAAATATAGTTAAATATTTCAACATAAAATAATTACATGTATCAAATCTCGGAAAAAGCATTTCCTTTAGACTTCAAACATAGAACATAATTATGATAAATAAAGGCGCCAGTACTAAATTCAAAAAGGTAAAAAGACCCATCCGAAGAAGAGGAGTCGGGTGATGATGGTCACCATGCTAATTCCGTTAAAGGATATACTTATCCACCAATCTTATTGCCTAGATTTTGTCATTTTATAAAAAAAAAATAACTGTATGGTAAGAAATAAAAAACTGAAAACTTTTAACCTTCTGTGAACAGGGTGTTTTTACACTAAGCCAAGATTTTGAAAAAATACAGGTTACTCACAGGTCTGACTCAAATGAAATAATCACCAGGATAATGAAAAAATGAATTGGTAAAAAAATCCTTTCAGAAGTGCATACAACAGCACAGAGACATCATTTTTGCACCAGAAGCGAGATTCTACCGTTCAGTCGACATCGATTTTCCTATATAAATTTTTGCCAGCCATTTTTGCCTGCGTAGGTTATGATTTGTTAAAAAATTTACTTACCGCCATGTTACAAACATCGTAAAATTACCATGACCGATATTTTTGGTAATAAAAGTTTCTTGCACTTCATTTCATAGGCGTCAGAACCCGGGGGGGGGGCTTAGACGCCCCACTTTTTTTTTCCAAATGTACACTTAGTATAGACATTGAACAATGCTTCGTAAGTTTAGCCCCCCCCCCATTAATCAAACGGATTCGTTCTTTTACTCGAATTATTATAAACGAAGCTGTAAGCTGACATTTGTTGTTGTTTTTTTTTTTGTTTTTTTTTTTTTGGCAACGTTTCCCTAAACAAGAGGCCCATTGGCCACATCGCTCACCTGAGCACTGTGGCTAGGAAAAAGTAGAATTGGTTTATTATTGAAAAGTTTAAATCCAAAAGTAGTCCCATGACCAATCATGGCTTTGCTGTTCTTGAGAAGAAGCTTTTAAAGAATTTTTCTATATATTTCTTTGTAAAACTTTGGTCGGCAATTTTGGCCCCGCCCTGTCCCCGGGGGTCATGATTTGAACAAATTTGAATCTACACTACCTGAGGATGCTTTTATATAAATATGATCAATTACGGCTTTCCTATTCTTGAGAAGAAGATTTTAAAAGAATTTTCCTATATATTTCTATGTAAAACATTAGTCAGCCTTTTTGGTCCCGCCCTACCCCCAGGGGTCATGATTTGAACAAACTTGAATGTACACAACCTGAGATGCTTCCATATGAATATGATCAATTATGGCTTTGTTATTCTTAAGGAGGAGATTTTTAAAGAATTTTGCTATATATTTCTATGTAAAACTTTAGTCGGCCATTTTGGCCCCGCCCTACCCCCGGGTGTCATGATTTGAACAAACTTGAATCTACACTACCTGAGGATGCTTCCATATAAATATGATCAATTATGGCTTTGTTATTCTTGAGGAGGAGATTTTTAAAAAATTTTGCTATAAATTTCTATGTAAAACTTTGGTCGGCCATTTTGGCCCCACCCTACCCCTGGGGGTCATGATTTGAACAAACTTGAATCAACACTATGTGAGGATGCTTCCATATAAATATGATCAATTATGGCTTTGTTATTCTTGAGGAGGAGATTTTTAAAGAATTTTCCTATATATTTCTATGTAAAACTTTGGTCGGCCATTTTGGCCCCACCCTACCCCTGGGGGTCATGATTTGAACAAATTTGAATCTACACTACCTGAGGATGCTTCCAACTAAAAATGATCAATTATGGCTTTCCTATTCTTGAGAAGAAGATTTTTAGAGAATTTTGCTTTATATTTCTATGTAAAACTTTGGTCGGCCATTTTGGCCCCGCCCTACCCCTGGGGGTCATGATTTGAACAAACTTGAATCAACACTATGTGAGGATGCTTCCATATAAATATGATCAATTATGGCTTTGTTATTCTTGAGGAGGAGATTTTTAAAGAATTTTGCTATATATTTCTATGTAAAACTTTGGTCGGCCATTTTGGCCCCGCCCTACCCCTGGGGGTCATGATTTGAACAAACTTGAATCAACACTATGTGAGGATGCTTCCATATAAATATGATCAATTATGGCTTTGTTATTCTTGAGGAGGAGATTTTTAAAGAATTTTGCTATATATTTCTATGTAAAACTTTGGTCGGCCATTTTGGCCCCGCCCTACCCCTGGGGGTCATGATTTGAACAAACTTGAATCTACACTACCTGAGGATGCTTCCATATAAATATGATCAATTATTGCTTTCCTATTCTTGAGAAGAAGATTTTTAAAGAATTTTGCTTTATATTTCTATGTAAAACTTTGGTCGGCCATTTTGGCCCCGCCCTACCCCTAGGGGTCATGATTTGAACAAACTTTAATCAACACTATGTGAGGATGCTTCCATATAAATATGATCAATTATGGCTTTCCTATTCTTGAGGAGGAGATTTTTAAAGAATTTTGCTATATATTTCTATGTAAAACTTTGGTCGGCCATTTTGGCCCCGCCCTACCCCTGGGGGTCATGATTTGAACAAACTTGAATCTACATTACCGGAGGATGTTTCCCCATAAGTTTCATCTTTCCTGGCGCAGTGGTTCTTGAGAAATAGATTTTTAAAACATGCCATCAAATTTTCATTAATTCCCAATTATCTCCCCTTGAATGAGGGCGTGGCCCTTCATTTGAACAAACTTGAATCCCCTTTACCCAAGAATACTTTGTGGCAAGTTTGGTTGAAATTGGCCCAGCGGTTCCTGAGAAGAAGTTGAAAATGTGAAAAGTTTACAGACAGACAGACGGACAGCTAGACGGACGGACGGTCAGACAGACAGACAGACGGACGCCGGACAAAATGTGATCAGAAAAGCTCACTTGAGCCTTCGGCTCAGGTGAGCTAAAAATCATATATCTCAATATGATGAATGATTTTTTGAAGCCATATTTTTAAAAATGTGAATTATGTTTGAAGTATATTAAAAAAATATCCGTTGGTAATAATAAATCGTAAACAAATTACTTACCATAAAAACAAATGCAGAAAAATGCAACTGAAAAAGTATAATTAAAATAACCGGTATGTATATTGTACTCACATATTGCACAAAAATCAGATGATAGACTTATCTAACCTCTACTCACGTAATGTTGTATTCATGCTTACATCATAGATTTAAATATCTTTCGTGCTACCAATAAAAGAAAAAAACAACTTGATTAGTATTTTTAGATATAAGGTTTATTTCAGGTATCATAACATATAACACAATCTAATTCAAATATATCCATAGGACACGGATGCTCAGATTTAATTAGGAATACATGTACAACACGAAAATTCGCATCACTGTGTGCATTTTGATGGAAAAATCAAATGCTTTTATTTTTTAAAGTTTTATATATATAATTTATTAGTAATGACATCGGTCATTTGGAAGAAGACGGTTAAAAGAATTTGCAATCGATGAAATTTACTCACCTTCTTATCATATCATATGTTATATTTCTGTGAAATTAAGCTAATTCAAGAAAAGTCAGGATAAATGGAAGGTCGAGATTTAAATGAATTATGGCCAATAAAAATTGATGCGGTTAATGCATTCAAATACCACTCAGTATATGAATTGAAAATTGTAAAAGGTTAGTCAAGATTTTTTTAATGCAACATTGATCATTTAAGAATGCAAATAAATCAATTAAAAATTATATATTTGTAAACGTTATAAATAATTATGTTGTTCATCTCATAATCCTAGGACAGATAGTTAATATTCAAATTTATGTGTTATTCTACAAAGAACGTTTAGTAATATAACTATTTATTGGTTACTTACTGATTTGCACGTTGTCCATGGGTTTTATCTTGAAGGACAAATTCATGAGAGATTCGTTATGTCACGTGTCTGACACAATTCCTTCCCCAAAATGTTCTTTTTCTTTAGCAAGCATATCAGCATGTATACATGTTTCTCTCTCTCTCTCTCTCTCTAATTCTCTCTCTCTCTATTTCTCTCACTCTCTATTTCTCTTTCTTTTATTGTGTGATTGTGGCTGTCGGATAAATGAGTTTGTGAAGATGTGGTAATACATACAGAAGTACATTTTTTTTTATAAACTTGAATTTAGTTCACGTGCTTGTAAAGACAAAAAATGTGAACCGCGATTTGATACAGAGAAGTTGATTTGAATGGTCATAATTCAGAAATATGAAATATGAAATGAAATATGGAGATAAAGAATTGTAAAAAATCAAAATGTTCCACTGAAACAGTACAAATCTGAATTAGAACAAACTCCGACTTCTTAACCTCAGAGGGGGGATCAGGTACCACTGAGGACTGAGCATCCCCTGTCGACCGGTCGCACCGCCTCGTTTTTCTTGACGTGATGGAGTATTTATGGGAAAATTCCGTGTCAAAATAAGGTTGAAACTTTTAGGATTAAATTAGAATGAAAAAAGATAAAACAGCATTCGACGTAATGATATATTGTATATGCTGACAAGGTCATTGTATCTACTATTGTACTGACACAGGTCAGATATGGTTCATATGTACTCTTCTGATTTCTGAGTAAGTGGCCGTCTTTGTCAAGCATATGTTTGTATGTATGTAACATCACAAGTAGAAATACGTTAGATAGTATCCGTTCAAATTCCTCAAGGATCCAACGATCGCCCAGATGGATGTCATCTCAGTTACTTTAATATTTCAATTATGAATTTCCTTGAAATAGACAGGGTAGCTACAGTGGAATTATCATTGTTCGTTGAGGACCAATGTCCATGGGTTTTGTTAACCATGAACCCGAACAAGAAGTTTGTCAACTTCTCATTTCAAGAAATCCTTATACGCGTTACCCACAAAATGTCATCCCCATGAAGCACTAAAATGTTCCTTGCCCACGAATAATCCACCCCTTACGTGATTCCAAAATAGGGTAGCTTTGTTCTTTGTATTATGAAAATATAGTTTGAGATATAATGATTATTTTTAGAGCAAAATTTTACCAAACGAGGTATATTATTGACAAACAAGTTGATGAAACAAGACTATCAACAGTTTCGTTTTAAGTCATCATTTTGTAAGTTTTAGGGTCGATACAATGACCTTGTCAGCAAATACAATCTATCATTGAGTCAAATGCTGACTGACGTTTTTCATACCAACTGTTAGTCCATTATTTATACAATGAATTGACGGATTTTTCCGTTCTTTCCCGATCATGACAAGAAGCACACAGCGGGTGTGACCGGTCGGCAGGGGATGCTCACTCCTACATGCCACCTGATACCAACCTCTGATGTTTTGGAGGTCCGTGTTTGCTCTGCTCCTATTTAGTATTGTTTTATGGACTTTTGTTTTTTAATAATTATCGTTTCACCCAATCAAAAATGAATATGAACTTAGCAAAGTGAGGACGATAAAATGATTTTTTTTTTCAAGCAAAATTTTAATTAGACTTCGGCATATTTATTACAAAGACATGACATAGATAAAAGATATTTTTCTCATTCGTAAAATTAACAGGACTTTGTTAAAGCTTGTCATCTGACCATACATACAATTTTTTCTTCATGAAAGACTATTATTTCGAAAAGGACACCCCCTTAAAAATATCATGTATTCTTTCATTATTGTTGTGCCGTTTTATTTTTATCCACTTTCAGTGTTTCTTACAAATTGAAACATAATAAAAACACAATTTCGCCTTTCTTATAAATTTATTTATCTTTATTCACTAATACATGTACACTTATCGCTATCCTTAAGATTCTGAACTTGTTTATTTTTATATCTGGAATTTCTAAAGCTCACTGGGGTTTTTTTCTGTTCACAATATGCATTCCTTAATTGTTCTATGGGGTTTATACCTAGCCGTTATATCATATTTGTCATTATCTAAAAATCTATTTCACCACTTATTACCGAGGCCATGCAAGAAATTAAAGATATTCGCCATCAGTCTGATACACGTAAAACGGAATACATTAATAACGAACAGTATTCGAGCTCAAAAGTTCACTAAAACAAATCTGGAGCAGAACAAACATAGACATCTAAAAACCTTCCGTCTCAGAGGAGACAGTTCATCAGGAAACACACTCAGGTTTAAAATTAGCAGGGGATCCCCCCTCCTCCATGGCACCTAATGATGTTTTAGAGGTCTGTGTTTGCTGACTGTTCCAAATCTTTATTGTTTGAATGGACTTATTATTTTAATACTGTTCTATTCCGTACATTTCATGATCAATAAAACATTAATAAAACATCTGTTGAATTCCGCGTAATTTATCTCAAAGTTTTATAATAAAGCCGGAGAAGCACTTCATGTTTTTGCATTCTTTAGTTGTTTATGACTCTATATTAATTTCTTCACAGTGGTGAAACAAAGAGGAAAATATTGAGCGTACTTTTTGAACAAAATAAAGAGATAACGAAAATTTTACGTCTGTTGAAACAATAAAGATTAACACGGCCTCTATAAAAACATCAGAGGTAGGGTTCAGACGTCAGAGGTAGGTTTCAGACATCAGAGGTAGGGTTCAGACATCAGAGGTAAAGTTCAGACATCAGAGGTAGGGTTCAGACATTAGAGGTAGGGTTTAGACATCAGAGGAAGGGTTCAGACATCAGATGTAGGGTTAAGACATCAGAGGTAGGGTTCAGAAATCAGAGGTAGGTTTCAGACATCAGACGTAGGGTTCAGACATCAGAGGTAAAGTGCAGACATCGGAAGTAGAGTTCAGACATTAGAGGTAGGGTTTAGACATCAGAGGTAGGGTTCAGACATCAGATGTAGGGTTTAGTCATCAGATGAAGGGTTAAGACATCAGATGTAGGGTTCAGAATGTAGGGTTCTGACATCAGAGGTAGGGTTCAGACATCAGATGTAGGATTCAGACATCAGATGTAGGGATAAGACATTAGAGGAAGGGTTCAGACATCAGATGTAGGGTTCAGACATCATAGGTAGGGTTTAGACATCAGAGGTAGGTTTCAGACAACGGAGGTAGGTTTCAGACATCAGAGGTAGGGATCGGACATCAGAGGTAGGTTTCAGACATCAGAGGTAGGGATCGGACATCAGAGGTAGGTTTCAGACATCAGAGGTAGGGATCGGACATCAGAGGTAGGTTTCAGACATCAGAGGTAGGGATCGGACATCAGAGGTAGGTTTCAGACATCAGAGGTAGGGATCGGACATCAGAGGTAGGTTTCAGACATCAGAGGTAGGGATCGGACATCAGAGGTAGGTTTCAGACATCAGAGGTAGGTTTCAGACATCAGAGGTAGGGATCAGACATCAGAGGTAGGGATAGGATATCAGAGGTAGGGTTCAGACATCAGAGGTAGGGTTCAGACATCAGAGGTAGGTTTCAGACAACGGAGGTAGGTTTCAGACATCAGAGGTAGGGATCGGATATCAGAGGTAGGTTTCAGACATCAGAGGTAGGGATCGGATATCAGAGGTAGGGTTCAGATGTCAAAGTGAGTTAGCATCCTCTCTCGACCAATCCAACCAACCATGTGCTCATTGCCATGTTTGAAAATGCGAAAAATCCGTTGACAATTAAGGGTTTTAATTGCCTATTTATTAATGAGTATGAAAAAGTCACCATTTGACATAATGATAAATTGTATTTGCTGACAAGGACATTGTATCGAACCCTAAAACTTGCAAAATGATGACTTTTAACGGGACTGTTGATAACCTTCTTTCATCAATTTGATCGTCAACCTGTTCGTTAAGATCTTGCTTCATTTTAAAAATTGTTGTAATATAAACCACATGCCAAAAATGGCACACCTAGTAAGTTTATATAGAATTAAACATATTTTCTCTTCAATGGATTCATCTAAGAAAAGTGTCTGCAAATATAAAATTCGGGAATATCTTATAGAGTCATCAATGAAAATAAATATTTTTAACTGATAAAGCGTCATCGATATACTGTAAACCAACTTTTATTCGCGTGCGAGATATTATCGCGAAGTTTGCGAGAGGCTCGTCTTCGCGAATATTTCTCGCCGCGAACCGGCCCTTATAGTATATTTTTCTATGAAAAACAGATGCAAAAAGGCTTGATCGCGAAAATTAATCGTCGCGAACTAGTTTCTCCCTGGTAAATCGCGAAATAAAGTCGTCGCGAATAAAAGTTGGTTTACAGTACCTCATCTAATATCTTCTTTTCATTCAACATGTTCTGAATAAAACATGTACCAGAATTTGGTATTTACATTGTATTAAACAAAATACTTGTTCATTTAATCTATTGATTCATATTTGACAATTAACTTCTACATTTAAAGACACCGTGGGGATCCGGGTTAGAATAGGTCCTCGGTACCCCCTTGCTTCCCAAAAAATGCAACTAAATGGGGCGGTCCTTCGGATGAGACCGTATAAACCGAGGCCCCGTGTCACAACAGGTATGGCACGATAAAGATCCCTTCCTGCTAAAAGGCCGTACGTGCAGAGCATAGGCCTTAATTTGCAGCCCTTCACCGGCAATGGTGACGTCTCCATATCAGTGAAATATTCTTGAGAGGGACGTTAAACAGTATACAATCAATCATTTAATCTACAGTTGTAGAGACTTTCTTGTTCTGTTGGGAAAGCTACATTAATAAGTATATGGAGATAACGAACAGTATTCAATCTCAAGGTCCATTAAACAATACATAATAGGAGCAGAGCAAACACGGACCTCCAAAGCATCAGAGGTGGGATCAGGTGCCAGTGATCAGTGAGCATTCCTGCCGACCGGTCACACCCGCCGTGTGCTCCTTGTCGTGATCAGGAAATAAAGGAAAAATCCGTCGTCAATTCAGTGTATAAATAGTGGACAAACAATTGGTATGAAAAACGTCAGTCAGCATTTGACTCAATGATAAATTGTATTTGCTGACAATGTCATTGTATCGACCATAGAACTTACGAAATGATGACTTTAAACGAGCCTGCCGATATTCTTGTTTCGTAAACTTGCTTGTCAATAATTTACCTCGTTTTAGAAATTGTTCATACGTAGAGTATGCTCTTGCGTATCGAATCAACTGAGATATATATACTCCGTATGCAGGTGAAGAAGGTATTACATATCAATCAATTGATTGATGAAGTCTTCCTACAAAAATAGAACAAAATAACAGTAATAAAACTGGGGGAACTATGAAAACTTTTAAAATAACTGATGTCTGATATGTAATTTATACGATGTAGTCTCCTTTTTTCAGCATCCAGGTCTAGTTTGGTACATCCTTGTACTCTCGTACTGTCTATTGTTTGTATCTCTTCAGTCAGATGTACTTGCTAGGTAATCCTCTTTTTGATATGCCTGCATATATACAAAATGTCAGAGAAACGTGCTCCGATCCAAAGGAGATGATTTTCACTATCATAGGTAAGACTATATGGATTAGCTATTCCGAATTTTTTACTTGGAAGAACTGAGAGGAACCGGCCATCCTTGTCCAGTATGTGTACTCTCTGTGTGTTTACATCACACACTAGGATGTGTGACAGAGCATCAGTACAGATGCCACGAGGATCCAGTATTCGTCCAGAGGGATGCCTTGTGTAGTTGAAGCGATGATTTCCCAAACCGTCTGTAACAACAACAGCGCCAGACTGGTAGCCCCTAGTGTCGGATACAACAATATCTCTGTTTTGATTTTCCGTGATGTAGATAGGACACATGTACAGTGCTTTATCCGAGGTCTTGTTTTTTACGGTCTGGATGCGTTTCAAAGCGCTGTTGTAGCGAATTACTTTGCAGTTGGAATACCTTCGTTTTACTGAATTATATCTACCCATCCCGACCAGCAGATCTTCATTAAAGGCAGAGAAGAAGACACAAAGTGCTGTATCCACTCCTTTACTCCCCATCAATTTTGTAATTTTTGTATCACAGAAAATTTTGTTGATGTTGAATTTATCATCAATAAAAATCAGTTCCCCAGCATTTGTCGCCGTGTGCACTCCGTAATCACTGTTGATTATGTTTGTCACCTGGTGGAGAATGTTTCCTGTCGAGTTTATCTTGGTGAGAGTGTTAGTATCACTGACCCAGACTTCGTCTGAGGATGTACAGGAGATGTGACGACCAGCAGCTAGACCTGTGACAGCGACTGATTTCTTTATCAAGGGTAAAGTCATGGGTTTCAGCATCCATTCTTTTCTTATTTCTCTTTTGCCTTCACATCTGATGTGAAACCCTCCAACAAGTTTGGTTATTTCCTCTTTGTTGATTTTCTCATTCAGAAAGAGAATTGAAAGATTAGGAATACTTGTATCACTCTTTTCTCTTGTTATCTTGATTTTCTGGAGAAATGAAAGGAATTGCACAGGTTTCTTAATTAATTGATCGCATCTATTTTCATATTTCTCAAGAACAGAAAGGCGTCTTTGTAACGTTTTCTTCATAGATTGCAAGCAAAAGCTGAAATTAAACGAAGTTTGGTCTAAGTGCTCTAGAAATGATATTTCTATTTTAAATTTGAGTTTCTGGGTCTTGTTAATAATCTTTGGTACAATTTTGCCGATATCTAATTGAAGAGTTTCCATCTCTGTTTTGATATCGGCTTTCATGGAGGCTAAGGTAGCTCTATTATTCGGAAGAATCTCACTGCTTATGTGGTCAATTCTTCTTTTGTACAGTTCTCTGTATTTTGTATAGGCAGATTTGATATCTAGCAACTCATGTTTTCTGTGTTCTAAACAACTGTAACAAACCGGAAGTTCACATGATGCGCACCACATGTCATAAACTTTGGCTGGATGTCTTGTACAAATTTCATGTTTTGTAATTTGATCAAAATGTTCACTCATAACCTCGACGTCATGAATTTTCGTATCCAAGTCTACTACATGTCTTTCCTTACATCGGGGACAGAGTCCTTGTTCACATGTGTTACAGTAATATTTCCTTTTTTGATGAGTGCATTTGAACACTTTCTCAGTACTTTTTGCTGCTTTCTTTTCCATTTTACACAATATTTTTCAAAGAATCCTGTAAATGAAAAAAAAATAATTTTGACAACCGGTTTGCCTTTTACATGTATGATAATTTACACTCAGTTAATTTAAAGCTGACATGAACTCTTAAAAAGGCACCATTTTTCATCTTTGTACGACTTACTACATTCCTGTACGCCTTTGTCCGCCATATTTCTTCGATTCCGATGACATTTATTTGAAATGTATTTGCTCTGGCTTGCTGAACTGACATAAAATTCTTAATCCTATTAAAGTAGATAGTCACATTCAGTGTCACATTGCCATTTTTTATCCCAGTTTGTTAAATCTTTTTTTCGTTGCCTGCCATGATAATCCAATGACTGACTGTTCTCTCTATAATCACACGAAGTTCTGTGATCCACATGATGCATACAACTAATGGGATCGAATAAATTGCCCACTTTATTGTGGTTTGTGTTAGGGTACGATATCAATAACTAAATTTAATTCTCTATCAGTGCTGGAAACAAAATGTTCTTGTACATGTATGATGAACATTTTTGAAACTGTATCTTTACAATGTTAAAAGTATCAACAGAATTGTGAAGTTAAATATTTTTAAAATGTTGAGCTAATGTTAAGAATTGATGGGCTATAATAATAAAACCTCAAATACTATCTTTTCTCAGAGAGATTGATTGATTGTATATTGTTTAACATCCCTCTCGAGTATTTTTCACTCATGTGGAGACGTCACCGTATGCCGGTGAAGGGCTTCAAATTTAGACCTATACTCGGCACTCAGGGCCATTGAGCAGTGAGGGTTCTTTATCGTGTCAGCGCTTATACCGTGACACGGGACCTACGTTTTTAAGGTCATATCCGAAAGACCCGTGACTTTCACTTGTGATGCCGAGCGCTTGGCGAAGGAACAGTCACTACCTATTTTTACGTCTTAGGTTTGACGCGGCGCCGTGAACGAGAATCGAACCCGGGCCTCCAGATCACGAAGCGAACAATCTACCACTAGGCTATCCTGAAAGGTTTTCTTAGAGAGAAAAGATGAAAACTCACGGGGAGAATTTTTTTTTTGGTCTGTTCATAACAAAATTCATTTACTTTATTGTTTTTGTAAGTTACTTAAATGTTTCTCGAATTTTACCCTTTTCTTTGTTTTTATGACAAAGGTGATACTTGAATTTAATACCTGTACTAGAAAAGTTTTTTCCAGTGTTAACGTGCAACGATATCCCAGAGTCTAAATGGCAATATATAACTCAACTGTGATACTCTTGGGCTAGAGAGAATTGTGCTAAAAGCTGTAGATTTTGTCGAGGTAACAAATTAATTATATCGTCTTTCGTTTTTACATTTAACAATGTCAACAATTATACGCCACTAAAATAGTGTCCAGAGAAATAAAGACAACAAAATTAAAATGAAATCAAGAAAATGTGTTTTTGCAATTATTTTGTAAACTTATGCATGTTATTACCCCTTCCATCTTTACGAATGTAAATTTGTTTTTGTTTGTATGATATCACAGACGTTTAAATCAAAATACAGATTTTTTTCAATTTATATGGACCGCTCTCTGGGAAAAGGGGTCTTAATGACAAAATTTTCGAAATTGACTTTTTCAAATATTTCAAATCTACAGCAAATTTGGGACACACAGTAAAAATTTGAGCATTAAATTTGCTTTAGTTTAAAAGTTATACGTGTTTGAACACAACATGTTGCAATTAAATTATAACGTCAGTGACGTTATTGAATAACGTCATCTTTTTAAAAAAAATTGACGTCTTAGATACAAAGACTTTCAATAACGTTATCTTTGTAAAAAGAAATGACGTTTTTGAAACAAACCTTACCTTAATAGCTAAGACTATCTTTTAAAAAATGGTTGTTCTCTCCCGATCGACTGTCTAAAGATGGACCGACTCAAGACTTTCTTTACCTACCAGGACACAATATTTTTTCTTTTTATTCCTCTTATTCCGTCAACAAATATGTTGAAATTTTCTGGAAATGTTTTTCCGACCTACCTAATGATCCAATAATTTACCCCAAGTCGGGAGAGAGTAAGAAAACATTATTTTAAAGATGACCTAATTAACATGCGTGAATTTAACTTGCTGTATAAAATTTGAAAAGAAATAGTATTAGATTAAAGACTTAACATGATATGCACACGCTGTAGAAGGTAGTTTTCGTTGAAAGAGGGGGATCAGCCTAACAGAAAAATTTAAACAAAAACAAAACCAAAAAAAAAAAAAAGAATACACATTACTATTGAGGTGCACAACCAAAATTTAAGTAAATATTCTTTTGAAGAGTGTTATTACTGGTAAAGCTTTTTAACGAGCCCCGATCTAGTTGAACTGCGCATTAGTTTCAACGCAGCGTCGACACAGGCACGTCACAGTACCCTTGACTGCCGTCACAATTGATAACAATAACGTCACAATTAAAATGACGTCAAATTGCGCTAAAATGTTTCGCTGAACTTGTTAACTCTATAGACTGTACATGTTGAAAGATGGTATTTCTATTATTTACATTTTTTTTTTAAATATATTTTTTTTAAGTGATAAACAACTTTGGAACTTGATTTATTTTGAGGTATCAATTTCTTGGTACATATTCATTAATTTTACCTTGTTTTATTTTAATTTGAATATGTAATATGTGTGTTTTCAATAAAAACACAAACTAAATTATGAACTTCCACTGACACCTCAAGAGTGGATAAAGTACATGTACTTAATTCAACCTCCCTTCGGATTGAGTTTATTTGAGTTACTTTTCATGATATGACATGACATGATAGAATCAAATCTACCATTCTGAAAACACTTTAAACTTATTTTCGGAGAATATCTATGCGTATGAATTAAAGTATAAAATAATAAAAATGATAGATTTGACGGAGAATGTTTTTAAAATTATATGATGGCTACATTTTTCTTATTAGGGGGGAGAGTTGGTCAATCTTGTTAGCTATCAGATAGGGATTAGTCATGAAGATAAGTATAATGTCATGTATGTTATCCACATTTCATACAAGTCCACATGCGGCTGCCTGTGATAAATCAGTATGACAGTATCCCGATCTCTCTATCTCTAATGGTTTAACATCATTATGTATCGGGGATTCAAGCCAGGATCCAAGCCTCGCAGTTTATTGGTGCATGGATTCTGCATAAGTTAAAATTACATCCAAACCATAAATTTGTTGACGAGCAAAAAGAAAATAAAACCACCCCCCCCAAAAAAATGTACACTCCTTTCAAAAGTGTGTTAAACTTATTCCGTAGAGGGGTGGGTCGGACTGCTTTCGCTTCTTAAGCTTCAAAAATATTATTTTTTCTCAAATTTTAAATATTTGATTACTATAGTAATATTTTAAACATTTGATTACAATGAAATTTGAGGAGGGTAAAATCTACAATTTTTAAGGGGGGGGGGGGCATTTGCGCATGGAAATTACACATCGTTTTTAAAGTTTTTTGCTATTGATTAAATGAAACTATTATTCTTTTAGAGTATAATCAGGAATTATAAATAAATCCTAAAATCCAGAAGTAACGCTTGTTAAAAGGTTGAACAGTGGAAAGGTGGAAAGTATCAAAGTATATGATACATGTATGTGCTAAATAAAATATGTGTATGAACTGCAAGCAATACAATGAAAAAACAACAAAATAATGCTACAATTATACAAGGGTTTCTGATACGCTAGTCTCCTCATAGTCGTTCATGAGGAGAAACCATTGGCTAGCGAAGATGCGTAAACGCACAAATAAGCCTATCATAAACTATTCAAACTCATTTAATATTGTCAATTTTCATGTATACAAACTTTCAAAGTATAAGCATTATACTTACTGATATTTCATCGTCTTTTCTTCTTTCTGTGTTTATCCCTCAAATCGCTATGTTTTGAGGTCGGGCTCGAGTGACGTAATGTAAATAGAGAACTTGTGAATTTTGGTGGATCATAATACTTTACATTCATAGAGGCGGGTTTACGTATGAATAGAAATTTTGACACATAATTTGTTTCAGCGTTGTATTATTTATTCATTTCACTAGGATATCAAATCTAGCGAAAAATAATTGAACAAATTTTGATTAAGTATTTATATATTGTGTATATTGACCTTCAAATTGTTCGCGAAATGCAGAAAAAAATTACACAGAAAACAGTATAGTAATACAGTGTAAGTTATATCAGAATATCGCTCGGGGTATCTTGAGAAAATATTTTAGAATGGCAAAGAAACTTATTTCACACAGGATACGACGATCATAACACGTATTCATTTATATACGAAAGCCATGAAGGGACACGTCGATTTCTCAAAAAAGTAAAATCTAATTTGAGATCTCGAATTACACAATCCGTTCCCGCAGATTATCAATTCGTTCCCTCGATTTATAATTCGTGATCTCGAATTACATATTTCGTCGTCACAAATAAGTAATTCGTCCCCACGATTTATAATTCGAGGGTTTTCAATGATTCTAATATACATGTAAAATAAAAGTCTAAGACTTGTTTTGAACAAATATCTACGAAAGCCATGAAGGGACACGTCGATTTTTCAAAAAAGTAAAAATCAATTTGAGATCTCGAATTACACAATCCGTTCCCATGGATTATTAATTCGTTCTCACAGATTATCAATTCGTTCCCTCAAATAACACAATCCGTTATCTCGGATTGTAATTCATTCTCTCAGTTTAAACAATTCGTTCCCTCGGAATGTTAACCCTTCTCATGATTTCATTAATTCAGCTATCTGTACATACTAGTATCGGATATTGCAATACGTGTTTAATGAATAAAATATTGTAGTTGTTTACATCCTACCTTTTATTACATATTACGGTCCAAAATGAGAAAATTACATGAACATGACTCAAATCCATATTCTAGAACTGATATTTATACAAAGAAGTCCTGGGTTTTGTTTAACATGTATAGAATAATTGAAAGTCCTATAAAGTAAAAGTAAATATGGCTCCTGTGTAATTATTATTTATCTGAATAAATATACGTTGAATTAGTTATAAAAGAGGTTTGGAACGACCGCGGTTGCTAAAACAAATTACATGAATCGCATTAATTGATTCAAATAGTTGGATGTGAGTGTATCCAACATTACATGTGTACATATATACATTTAATAAAATTCGCGCGCATTGATTGCCAAAGTTATAATCCTGATGTTAAAAATCGAGATCTCGAATTATTAATCCGTGGGAACGAGGGAATCGAGGGAACGAATAAGTAATCCGTGGGTTCGGATTGTGTAATTCGAGATCTCGAATTATAAACCGAGAGAACGAATTGATAATCCGTGGGAACGGATTGAGTAATTCGAGATCTCAAATTAATTTTTACTTTTTTGAAAAATCTACGTGTCCCTTCATGGCTTTCGTAAATATCTGTACTAGCATATGGATTTGAAAAAAAAGTATTTTTCTCATTTTTAACTGAATATGTGATAAAAAGTAGGATGTAAACTTCTTCATATTCTATTCATTAAACGTGTTGTCATATCCGATGTATGCAGATAAATAATAATTAAATTGTGGGATCGATTTTCATTCCGAGGGAACGAATTGTTTAAATCGAGAGAATGAATTACAATCCGAGATAACAGATTGTGTAATTTGAGGGAACGAATTGATAATCTGTGAGAACGAATTGGTTGTCTGTGGGAACGGATTGTGTATTTCGAGATCTCAAATTATAAATCTAGGGAACGAATTGTTAATCCGTGGGATTAGATTGTGTATTTCGAGATCTCGAATTATAAATCGAGGGAACGAATTGATAATACGTGGAAACGGATTGTGTAATTCGAGATCTCAAATTAATTCTTACTTTTTTGAGAAATCGACGTGTCCCTTCATGGCTTTCGTATTTTGGCAAACCGTTTTTCTCGAGTTTTATTACATATATATTTATCCGAGTATATATGTAAGACTCCAAAATGCGATGATGACGCCAAAGTCCGATGGTGTGCGCCAAACCCGATGGCTCGCTATCTTTACGAACGCCAAGGTCCCATGGTCACGCCAAAGTCCGATGGTTCGTTTCCAGTGAGACACGTTGCGCTATAGTGCGATGGTTTTATACGCCATAGTCCGATGGTGCGGAGGAACAATCAACGTTTATGATGTCACAATAGTCTGACGTTATGACGTTGTCCTGCATTCAAAATCCAGTGATTCAGTATTCGTCTCATGTGTGCAATTGTAGTATCTGGCTTATTGTTCTCATCCTCTAGAGACCTTAATTAGGATTATTCCTCGCACACCACTCGATTGAAAAGGGTTTGTCCTTAAACACTATTGAATTGATAAATGTGTTTCTTCCAACCAATCCAAGAGATTTCAGGGTTAGTCTAGACCTCGAATAATTTGAATAAGCCAAGCACCCACCAAAGATATTTAGGTAAGAATTAATGAGTATTTTTCGACTGATTAGGGTAAGTCTCACACCTATATCCAAAAGACGAGGGCTAATCTTTCCATTTAATATTTATTTGTATACTTTAAATAACCGGGCCTTGGCATGGCGTTGTATCATATTTTGACGCAGTAGTGCTATGACGTCATAAACAATAATTGTTTTTGCACCATCGGACTTCAGCATTTCAAACCATCGGGGTTTGGCGTGAAAATCGGACTTTGGAATCCTACATATATATAAAGGCTTGGGAAATCCAAATCTTTGTATTATTTAATTCATTCTGTATATTTTATTTCAGGTACTCGACCTTCCGAGCATTTTGTAAATAACTAAGTCACGTATATTTATTTTAGGAAAAATATCATTACACAAAACCCATGTTTACTTTGACTAGGGCTTTCAATGTTTCTAATATATAGTATGACACAGACATCTAAGAAATTTTTGTACAGATATCTGTAGTAGCATATGGATTTGAAAAATGTTGATGTAATTTTCTCATTTCTGACTGAATTCACACTGTCTATGTAATAAAAAGTAGGATGTAAACTAATCCATATTCTTTTCATTAAACATGTATTGCAATACCCGAAATCTACAGGTTAATGATAAGAAAATCGTGTGACCAATTTAAATTCCGAGGGAAACAATTGTTTAATCTGAGAGAATGAATTATGAAGTCCGAAATAACGCATTGTGTAATCTGAGGGAACGAATTGATATTCTGTGAGAACGAATTGGCGATTTGTTATATTAGATTGTCAATCCGAGAGAACGGATTATATAATTCGAGAATTCGGTTTACTTTTGAACATTTTTGAAAATCCCCATATCTCTTCATGGCTTTCGTAGTGAAAGATAGCTAAGGATAATGTTTCCTATAAAATTTTTATAGTTTAAAAAGTGCAAGGTTATTAGAATGAATTTAAAATATTTTTTCACATAATACGAAGATATACAAACAGATATCTGAGGAATGTAACGTTTGACTTTAAATGGAAATGTCACGACAATTTTCAAGGTCCTTATGAATGACCCTTGTCTATGAAATGTGGAGATAAAGAAACGAAAGTGAAGCCGAAATAACATAAATAAGGAGCTGAGGAAATACCAGACCTCTTATACATCAGAGGTGGGATCATGTGCCATCGAAGAGTGTGCATCCCCTTCGTACTGATCACATTCGCCCTGTTCGTCTTGTCCTGCTCGGAATAATATTGACCTGACGAACATCAAAAACGTCAGTGAGCACTTGATTAATGATAGATTACCATTAGACTTAGATTACCATTAGAGCTTTTTTGTAGTAAAATATCCAAATATGAAACAGATGTGTCGGACTCTGTAGTATCTTTCATTTCAATCCTTGGAATACATGAATGGAGGTTGTCAATTGAAATACATCATCGATATATCTAAATGTCTAGTAAGATGTAAATAAAATCAGCGAAGTCTCCACCGATACCCAACATCGCTCCTTATTAACAACCCATCATTAACAAATCTTCCAAGGATCGGCCGATATATGACTGAGCATCGTTCAGTGCCCGTTTAATCAATGGTCATTGGGGTAAAGTTGTGAGCAACATACAACGGCCGATAATCTCTCGATGATTGACCAAACATTGGCCCGTAATTGAGCGATAGACGATCGATGTACGAACGATGTTCATCAATGTATGAATGAATTAAAATACGTCAGCAGATTACCATCTTGAATATCGGTCTATGTCTAGCGATGTATCGCTGGGCCTTTATACGCCCGGCCGGCAACCACGCAATTTTTATCAAAAAACGCTTGTTTTCCCATTGTATACCCCATTCCATCCGGTGGCTATAGACCGGTGGTAATCTGTGGTGTGAGCGATGCCCCAACCTCGGTCCACATCGGCCTAGTAGTCCTTAAAGTATCAATCACATTTTCCAGCTATGGGGTATACGATGGGCAAGAAATGCGTTTTATAATAAAAATAGCGTGATTGCCGGCCAGACTTACAAAGGCCCAGCGATGCATTTTTAATCATAAAACGATGTCCAAGGGTAATCGGCCGATGTATATTACATTGCTCATACATTTGTGAACATCGGTCGTACGTCAGTCGATCTGACTAGGGGAAGTGGTTGGTTGAACACAGACCAATGATCGGCCGATATCTGTTGCCCACCACTCAACACCCTGATGACTTCAGATTCAACGGACACTTGAGATGCTCGGCCATACATCGGCCAATCCTTGAAAGATACGTTAATGATGTGTTACCGATGAGGAGCGATGTAGGGCATCGGTAGAGACATCGCTTATATTTAACTACAATTTATTTTCTACGATGACCCCTCCGATTCGCCAAATGACCTCAGTCACCGTCCGATTACTATAGGTGTCCGGTCAGCAAGTAGGCCATTTTATCAAAAACCCATCGCTTTTTCATAGTATACCTCATCGGTGGATAATGTGACGGATACTCTACAGTGCACACAGGCTTTTTTTTACCTGAGTCTGTAATGTCGTAGTATTTTTCCTCTATAGATTTAATCTTCTTCTTCAAAATGAAATTCACTTCAGAAATTTGCAGTTCCTCATTAATTTTTGAAATATTTCAGATATTGATTCTGTGATAGACTCATCATCAGTGCTGGGATAATGGTTGATACCGGAAAGAAGATTATAATGTCAATAAAATATTAACAATGAAAAAGACATTTTGGTTTGGTTTTACAAAGTTTCTTGAAATTTGTCGGCAAAAATACTTTACTCTTCCTACATCAATTCATGTTTTCTGGTAAAGTTATAAGGTTGTAACTGTTGATAAAGAAATTTCAGTGTCATGTTAAGCTAGCTTTGAAATACACTTTAAACAATTGTAGGCACTTTTAGCAACATAATTATATTCAATTAACCTAATTACCATAAAACGCAAAAAATGTAAATTTCATCAAGTTACTCAACATGTCATGAGTCATTGTATCAAAGCCATCTCTCAATCATGATCAGAATTTTCATCTTTCGTGTTTGTTATTTATGAGTAATGTACATACTACAGTGTTCATCAATTGCATTTTTGTATAGTGTATTTTTTTGCTATTAACAGAATTGACCTGAGATTTATGATAGTGTTTTCCATCGATCGCATTTCTATGTTTCATTGTTAACGTTGTAGACGTTCTACACTTATTTTCCTGGTATTAAAGTAATGATTATGATAAAGCTTTATCAAATGTTTGCATAAAAAATGTTCATTATAGGATTGACTATATAAATTATTTTGTTGAGGGAAAAATTCATCTAAAAATGAATCGCAAATTTTATGAAAGTCGAGGTACTTTTTAAGGAGAAACACTTGATAGACCTCGACACACAATATCACGATAAAATAAATGACCGTTTGAAGTATGGCGATTTCATAGTTCCAAAGTCTTCTTACAGGCATAAAAACAAGTACGTTAATAATGAATGTCTCTATACTAAATTTATAACCGGTTCCGAGTGTGATATATATCGAAATTATAAAATTTATGACGATTGTAGCAGCTTGTAAGATGTTGACACAAAAACTCAAAGAAAAATCGTTCCAATCAGATTCGAATTTCTCCAATATAATCTGCAGCAGAACATACATATAGAATATTGCTGGACGTGTCTCAAGGAAAAAGTAAATCTTGGACATTTTGGTTTTACGTCATTATCATAAAGTCTAATTTAACATAGGGCGTCATGGTTGATGAAAATATTGAATGAAATGTATGAAGATAATGAAAAGCATTCTAGCTCAAAAGTCCATAAAACAATGCAAAATATACAAAATAGAAGCAGAGCAAACACGAACATCCAACATCAGAGGTGGGATCAGGTGTCATGGAAATAGAAGTCATCCTCTCTTGGGAGGAAGAACAGCAGAGTAAATATCTAAATATAGGCATACAGAGAAACGATTTTGGTTATTAGTTCATGTTTGCTCATGATCTGATAGCTTATGATTGACAAAAAAAGTAAGACAAACGGATTTTAATTGGTTAATATTTTTTGTAATATATGTAGTAAAACTGGAGTTTTTCCTGTTTGTCTTAAACTCTTATTTCTGCGGACATCGAAGGTTGTAGTTTGATAACAGACAAACGTAGTTTACATTTCCCTTTATTCAAGTAATAATATCTTTATGACTAAGGAAGCCTATGAAATTTTATCGCATCAACGTTTACTTTGAATAATGAAAGCAAATTTTAAATTTATTTTATACATGTATGTTTTATATCTTTGTTGCTAATTTCTTAAGTTATGTAAATATGTTGGTACTTGTGTAAGGTATCGATCTTTACTATTCAAGTTCCTTAAAGTACATTGCAGACTTCATTTTTTTAGTTTAAATGGCTCTGTATACTAGATTGAAAGTCTGCCATAAAAGATAGTCACAGCTGAACATTCCACCGTAGTGATTCGATCGACCACTGTTTTTCTTATCGAGAACCGCTCATTACTCAATGTATTGTGAGGAAAATCGTCTTTAAAGCATAATATTAGAATTACCGTTTAGGGATGCCTTACTTTTATTTACAAAAAAAGATGGGTGTGGTAGAACCCATTTCCTATTCATCAAATGGAACTATTTAGATTTTATTTGAAATCTGAATATTGTCCTAACTTGTAATACAGGTAAGCAGGCCATAATACTTTTTACAGAACGACATTGACTGCATATTTTTACCGCTTCTTGTCTGGTGTTTATATTGATTTATCAGATTTTTATATGGATTTACCAGCTACATGTATTCATGTCGACTAAAGAGATATTGATGCTAACTTACCTTTATTAATGTTAATCTTAATGTTATTTCGTCAGATAATAAATATCATGAAAAAGAACAAGGCTTCATGTTTATAAAGCGTTTAAAAAAACAATGTCAATCATACAAGTTGCTTCAGCAAAACGGATTAAAATAAACAAATCATTTTTTTAAATGTTATGTAATGGTCCGATAAATTTTTAACTTATGCGAATTCAATTGGTGCATAAAGGTATCTTAATGGTGGCTTAAAGATGTGAATACTATTTTATCAAATTGTTAATTAAGTAATAATTACTGATACACTTATAAAGGACGATAAAAAATCGTTGAATTACGACGTAAGGGTTACAAAAAGGGTGGATAAAAGACGAAGGGCGTATTTTGCATTGAAGCATAAAAGATCAAATTTATTTTTATATTAGGTAGGAAATATATACAAAGACGTGGTACAGGAATCTCAGAATTGCAAAGAAAGACTAAAAATAGGAATAGTCAACTAAAACCAAAAACAGGACTTCACTAAAGTAAAAAGGTGAAAACATGAACAAAAATTAATTCAGATTTTTATGTTTTTTTCAAGATTGTAGCGCCAGACAATTTCAATTAGAAAAGGAAAATCGAAAGTAAAATAAACCAGGAGCGTATGTAAGTGTTAATCATGCATGCAGCTGTTTACACACAATCGGTTATCAATGGATTCAGATGTCCACAGACAGTTAAAAGTTCCAAATTGTTCTCAGTGTAAGGGGGACGTAGAATTCTATTGTAAAACATGTAAAGAAGATCTCTGTGTTCTTTGTAAGGAGAAACATATGATAGACCTTGATTCCAAATACCACGAGGTAGTGATTGACCGTTTAAAATATGGGGACTTCAGGATACCAAATTCTTGTGAGAAGCACCAAAACAAATATGTAAACAAATGGTGTTTCTCATGTAATCTTCCAATCTGTGATGAGTGTTATGAGCACCGAAACCATGACAATTTGGATATTGTCTCAGCTTATAAAATGTGCAGACACCAACACATAGACAGGATAGCTCACATAAGTACTGATATTATCTTCAATAATCTTGCTCTTCTTCAACAAATTAAATGCGATGTAAAAATCAGCAAGGACATTTGTCAATCCTTGTTATCTGGTCTCCAGCAAAGCATGACAACAAGAACAATGAAACTGAAGAATCTGGCTGGTGTAGTAATAAATGATATCAATGAATTAAAACAATTAAAACGGTCACTTACATCTAAATTGAAAGAACCAAAAAGAAAAATTACGAACACAGAAATATTTATATATAAGTTAGAAACAGTGTTAGACAAGCCTATACATTTCCTTATGTTTCTAAAGAAAACCACTATCCCAAGATTAACGAGCATGCTTGACACATTTCCATTCTCCTTGAACTGTAAAATCAACCGAATGGATGTGATTAAGTTACTAGGAGAAATCCAAATCACAGAGTCAAAAAATCGTCATGTCAGAAATGAACAGCTTCTTGAACCAATGTGTGTACCTGTGTTACGGAGGTCTTTCACAGTGATGGGTGATACTGAAATTCGCCATATTTCCTGTGTGACAACAGACATGGTATGGATCAATGATCAATATGGACGTATTATCTTGACAAACGCAAATGGTGAACATCTACATATTTTTAAAGATACAAATAGTTATACTGGAGGACACTCCATGACTCCTGAAGGGAATCTGATTTACATAGACAGATTTAATAACGTCAACCAATTGTCAACAGACAACATAATTACACTCATAAAGATAACAGAACCGTGGAAAGCAAAGTGTGTGTACTGTTCTCCCACTAATGGAGATCTTTTGGTCGGGATGAATGTATACTATTTTGATCAAAATAAAATGTTTATAGAGGCCAAAGTTATGCGATATAACAGTACAAATCAACAAATTCAGTTCATTGAAAACTGTAACACTCGTCAGAAACTGTATATATTTCCTAAATACATCACAGAGAACCACAATGGAGATGTTATTGTTTCTGACTTGAACCATGGTATAGTAGTAACAGATCGTGAAGGGAAACATCGCTTCTTCTACACAGGACCTTCTTCAGGACCACGACTATCACCACGGGGAGTGTGTGTAGATGCACTTTCGAACATCCTGGTGTGTGATATTAAAAGTAAAACAATTCAAATGATTGACAAAGACGGTAACTTTTTATCACTGTTGTTCACCAATCAAAACAAAATCAATGTATCAGGAGGTCTGGATTATGACCACAGAAATCACCTTCTTTTAGTTGGAACAAAGGATCATAACAGCAGAGTGGATGTCTACAGATACATAAAGAGAAAAGACTATCTCACACACGATCAACATGACTAGATAAGAAAATACAGATTTTTTTCATTTTGCTAGCTCATATGTGTACATTACATTGCTTATATAAAAAGACATCTCTTGTCAAATTTGCTTTCACATGGCAACATAACAAGTACCTTTTCTAACCATCTACCTTCCTTCACATCAATCCAGCCATTGATTAACTTTATAGGAAGTCATTTGTCTTAATAAAATGTGTATACAAATTATATAGAGCAATACTCATACGGTTTTTGAGATAAGATGTGTGAATACTAACTGCTTAATTCTGCGTGCTTACGTTTTTACTTTCCAACATTCTCAACGTCATTTTTTTTATAGCAATGTGTCATTTTTCATGTCAAAGGGCAAGCATTGTATATAAGAAATGACCCTTTAACAAATTGAATTACAGTTTGGATCCAATACGCAAGTTTCGAGATAATCTCCCTTGGTGCGCTCTTTCGTTGAGGAGGAGAGTTTTGTTGCCGCGTAAACAAACAGGTGGGACAAATATTTGATATTTATATATTGGATACATTGAATCATCGATATACTGGTTTATCATAACTACATGATTGTCAGGATGCACTCTACATTTCGAGAATAACCAAATTAATTTAAAGACGCCATTTTTTAAAGCAAAACAATCGTAACAAAAAAGAAAATGTCGGTGGATGTGAGACTTTTCAGACGAGGGAAGATATTTGGATCTCTAATAAAAAAGGTACACATGCATCTGATCATTGTACGTAGGCGATCTAAATGACACATTGATTCTTTTCCTTATTATAAGTTCAAAAAACCCTAAAACTTTTTTTTAAAAAGTTTGTACAATCAAGAAAATTGGTTACTTTTTATTAAGACTACGACGTTTCTTTCGTTTTCAAGTACCTTTAATTTAAAAGTAGATTTGTAAATATGCATAGTTGAACTTGATAAAATCATCAAATGCATCACTGCTTAATATTATTATCTTTTTATAACATTTAATAAATTATAAAAGCCATAAATATCGTTCATTTATGTATGCAGGTTTGTATACAGAAACAAGCTGTCCCACCTCCCTGCCGAAATGGATACTTTTTGCGCCTCCATCACAGGAGAGTTACAATCTCGAAACTGGCGTATTAGCATTATGATATTTTATCTCCGCTTTGTAATTGAAAATTTTGATATTTTGAAAAAAACGATTATTCATTAGTTTGAGTTAGGTTGCCTATTTTTTACACAATGTCAAATTCAAATATTTCATTAGCTTAGAAAAGTTTATTCAAAATCACCATTCTACGCTACATAAATTAACCTTGTGAACATATACAACTTATCTTCAAGTCAAATGATTACTGACCTTTTAATACTAATTATTTACAAACATAATTGACGACAAAGTTTTCTGTTAATTCCCGATCATGACAAGGAGCACAAGGGCGGATGTGGCCGATCGGCAGATGATGCTCATTCCCTAATGATACATGTTCCCAAATTTTGATGTTTGGAGGTCCGTTTTTGCTCTCCTCCGATTTAGGTTTTTTTTTTGGTGGAGTTTTGAGCTTTAATACGAGGAAAGATCAAATAGTTCGCGAAATATCTATATTTACAAAACCACGATTAAGATCAGAATGAAATTTGGCACACATATATATAATTAAACAATCGTAATTACTTTTATTTGTTTTGATGCCTGTAAGAAGACTTTGGTACTTTGACGTCGCCAGAGGACTGATTATGATAAAGCTTTATTAAATGTTTGTTTGCATCAAAAATGTTTATTATAGGATTGACTATATAAATTATTTTGTTGAGGGAAAAACGCATCTAAAAATGAATCGCAAATTTTATGAATGCCGAGGTGCTTTTTAAGGAGAAATATTGAATAGATCTCGACACACAATATCACGATAAAATAATTGACTGTTTTAAGTATGGCGACGTCATAGTACCAAAGTCTTCTTACAGGCATCAAAACGAATACGTAAATGATCAATGTCTCTAATTTAAATTTCCAATCGGTTCCGAGTGTGATATAAATCGAATTCATAAAATTTATGAAATTGTAGCAGCATATAAGGTGTTGATACAAAAATTAAAGAAAAAATCATTCCGATCAGATTCGAATTTCTCCCATATAATCTCCTCACTCTTGAAAGTATTAAATCCGATGACAAAAGGGACGGAAAATTTCTCAATCAAGAAAGGCCTCCGGCGAAGCATGAAAAAAAACTATATCATAAAAAATTATCAACTTAAATTTTTTTTCTATACAATTTCGAATAGTTTTTAGACAAGGCGGGACAATTCAATTCCCTAGTGTTTCAAGGAAATTTAAATCACAATGGTAAGGAGCATTCTGGGTACCTTTTATTTCTTCCTGAATGGCTCAATCGTCAGATGGAAATAAATCTTTAGATGTAATCCAAATAGCAAAGAAAGAAATGCGTAAAGTAAAAATTGAGCAGATGCTGGAACTGATGAATGCGCCATTTTTACAGAAGTCGAACACAGTAATCCGTGCAATTGTAATTCTAAGGGATCATCACATTAGGGCCCGACTCCAATGGTGTCGTCACTATCAATGCTAGGGTGATCGCCAATGGAACCACGTAATGTTCTCAGATGAGTCGAGGTTCCCTGTGGACTCTCTGGACAGACGCAGGAGTGCTTAAAGTCGACGTAATGAACGATGTAACGAACATTTCCATAACATTAACGTCAATAGACATGATCGGTATGGGGATAGATCTGATATGGTATCACTGTTGCCAGCAGAACATACATGTAGATTGTTGCTAGACGTATCACAGGGTAATACTAAATCTTGGAAATTTTGAATTTCAGTCATTTTCCTGAAGTCAAATTTTAGCATAGGGCGTCATGGTTGATGAAAATATTGAATGAAATATATGGAGATAACGAAAAGTATTCTAGCTCAAAAGTCCATAAAACAATACAAAAGATACAAAATAGGAGCAGAGCAAAGACAAACATTCAACATTATAGGTGGGATCAGGCGTCATCGAAATAGAAAGCATCTTCTCCTGGGCTGAAGAACAGATCTAAAGATACAAACAGAAAAAAGACTACCTCAAAACGATTCTCTTGATTAATTCATGTTTGGTCATGATCTGATAGATTATGGTTGACAAATAGAGTAAGACAGATTTAAATTGGTTGTCAATTATATTTTTTTATAAGATATAGAGTAAAACTCGATTTTAACGAAATCACTGGGACCTATGAAATAACTTCACTATGTCTGTAATTCGTCATATCCATATAAGAAACTCGTTAAATTAAAATAAATGGGGGTCCAAGATAACTTTGTTATATCCGTTAATTCGCAATATCCATGTTCGTACTGAGCAAGCTTTACTGTACTAAACTTTGACGTGTAAATTATGCGAAGTTTTGAATCCCAATGCAGAAATTCGAAATTTGTTCCTTCGGATGAGATCGTTCTAATCAAAGTTTCGTGTGGCAGTAGGTTACGGCATGGAGAAGATCCAACACTGCTCCAAGGCCGTACAACGAACACAGGTAAACATTTATAGCCCTTCATCGACAGGTAATGGCGTCTCAATTTGAGTGAGAGATTGTGAAGTGACCTGAAGCAAACAAACAAACAAAAATAAAATCACTATATGAAAACAATTACATACTTAAAATTTGTTATTATACCTCACATTAATAATCACCACAAAAATAGAATCTATATGGGTGAGAAGAACACATGACAGTCGTGTTTTCCCTGCAACAAAACATCGTATTCCACCCCGTCGGATATCAATTTTCCCATTCTGTTTTTATGTAAAACTTTCGTCTTTTGCGATGAAATTTTATTATACCTTAACTCGCTATGGCCCGCCACTACTTAAATTGTTCCGTCCCCACCCCCACCACGACACATCCAACAAAGGGTGTCTCGAAAACACGTCAATGGCGATGAGTAAATACTTTTTATCATCATTATCCTCTAGTGCAGAAAAATCCCACAGAAAATATTTTGCATATTTCGGTAAATAAACATAGAACGTCTATACCACGAGAGTTTAGCCTTAGTTTGTCTTAAAATCTTATTCGCAGCACAGTTAAGGTTACAATAAGGAGGCGAGCCTTTGTACGGAAAATATTACTATGACGCCACACAACATAAAAGGTCTTCAAAATACCACAAAATGAAAATATTTGCTATTTCAAACTGCTGGATAGCTGTAGACTACATAAAAACTTACTATTACATGCAGTTTTGTCGTCTGTTTCCACACAACAATAGATAGTTTTCGATTGACCTAAATTTAGCAAAAGTTACCTCCAGTTGGCAGCCATACTGGAGGTCCAAATGCTCATATCGTTTCATTGTTCAACCAAATTTAAATTCTTATATGTGCGATTTTGAATTAGAAATCATTATTTTTCTGAAGTATATAAATTTTTGGAAACCTCCTTTATTTAAAAACTCAAAAAGCATTAAAATATTTGAAAAGTGCGGCGAACCACATGGAATCTTGCAAATAAATTAATTATAGCTATATTTATTGTAGTTGACAAGCAAAATATTCAACCTGCCGTCCAACACATTGAATTTTAGCAATTAAATAAGGGGGTCTATATAGGTTCGCAGCACTTTTTACAAACTACATATAGTGTTAAAAGGATTACAAATTAAACTAAGATTTTTAACTTGGTTATGCCTTTGCAATATTGGAATTCATTGATGACCTCTAAACTGGAAGTATAATTGCTAAAAACATGTGACTTCGACATCACGTGACAAATCTAAATAAAAAATAGAAATGTCTTCAACTTTGAGATTTGAAGCACATTACATTTTTTTTATATCAATGAAGTCCTAAAAAGAATCCCCCATCTTTAGAGAGTATGTATTTTATATCTTAAAAAATCGCCGATATTTATATTTGTAACCTTAATTGTACTGCGTTTTTGCGGACATTGGAGGTTGTAGTTTGATAAAAGACAAGCCTATAGTTTACATTTCCCTTCATTCTTTAAATAATGATATTTTCGTAGGAAGATAGATGTATTATTAGGTTGGCTACCAAATTATGTTTACTTTGAATAATGATACCAAATTAAAAGTTTATTTCATATATCTTTTGTATCTTTGTTGCTGAATTCTTAACTATGTGAATATATTGATACTTGTGTAACATATCGATGTTCACTTGTTTAGTTCCGTAAAGAATATTGCATACATTTCCTTAGATTAAAGGGTTCTTGATACTTGATCGAAAGTTTGCAATAACACATACACACAGCTCAACATTCCTCCGTAGTGATTGCACAGGTGATTCAATCCACCCCTGTTCTTTTTATCGGGGATCGCTCATTGCTTTATGTATTTTGAAGAAAATCTTCTTTATAGCATAATATTAGAATGACCGTTTAGGGATGTCTTAATTTATTTTCAAAATGGTTAGAACCCATTTCCTATTTATCAAATGAAACTATTTATATTTTGGATAAAATCTGGATATTTTCTAAGGTTGTTAAACAGGTAAGCAGTCCATAATAATTATTACAAGATGACTTTTGTTGCATATTCCTACCACGACTTGTCAGATGTTTATTTAAGAAATGAGGTATCATGTTTAAACATCTATCGGGATATAAACACGGGTTGTTCACGAGATTTAATTCAATAAAGCCCTTTATGATGAATTTAATCTCGTACCAACCCCTATTTATAGCCCGACAGATGTTTTAAAATGATGCCTTATTACATGTACTTATATTTACATTTGTGACTTATTCATACTTTATATTTGCCTGATTGTGACTTTCAACGTGTAAAATGCGTTATTTTTCAAACCAAAAGGCATGTATGTAATCTACTGAACGCGCGTCGACCCTTAACGACGTCACGAAGAAATTACGTCGAACGTTTATCTATACGCACATCTATGACCTCTTGACCCCGTACCTGTATTTATACAGTTATAGATACGCACTGCTTTCAGTAGTGTTATATAAAGGAAAACATTTGCAAATGTAAATATATTGATTTGTTAGATTTTTATATCGATTTATCAGCTATTCATGTCAACTAGACAAATTAAATCTAATAATGCTAGCTGGATTTTATTAATGTCAATCTTAATGTTTTTTGTGTCAAATAATAACTTTCAAGAAAAAGAACTTGGTTTCTTATTTCTAATACGTGAAAAACAATATTTACAATTTGAAGATGCTTCAGCAAGAAGCAGATATAACTTATGCTCTCTATGTACTAAGATTTTTTACAGGAAATCTCACCGCATTAGCCATGATACCTAAAAATAATGAAAAATTATGATACAGATGAAAAAACATCGAAGAATTTTTTTTTTCTTTTTTTTTTCTTTTTTTGTGATTAATATTAAGAGCATTTTCACCGATATGATCAATTTTTTTATCATACGCATCCTTGATTAAGTTTGTGGAAATATTTAAAACTGATTGAGAGAATTTACAGTGAGTTAAATACGACAAATCTATGTCAGTGTCAGTTATTCATCCTGATACTGTTATTCGACTATTATCTAAAAATTTGACATTTAAATAAATTTGTGTATCTAAATCAAATTTCATGCAACAAGTTAAAAATTCGAGAACTTTTTTGAGCAATATATGATAAGTGTCTCAAATGGCCCCCTAACATAAATATCTTACTTTTAATTTATATATAGCTTTACTTTGCACAGCTATACATGCTACCTTTAATGTTAATTTTTAATTTGATCATAATGCCGTTTATATAGAAATATGACGTCATAAAGTTCATGTTTTCCAGCAGTTTTTTCATATTTTGTAGAAAACTGCTTATTTTCAAGCAGTATTTCTTCCAGAAAATATTGAGCGTAGAACATACTTTAATTTTTTACCAAAGATGTATCTATTCAATACTAATTACTCACAGAAAAATTATGCATGTTCTACAATGCGCTCTATGTTTCTCATGAGAAAAAACATCAAGAAAAAGACGTATTTTTAGCTTTTTTGTGTAGATATATAAAATTGTTATTTCCGTCATCATTTACAGCCAGTGAGTGCATATAAATGTGAAATATATATCGGAAATATATCTCATATAATCCCTTCTACAAAATAGATATCACTTAAACATATCTGAATGTCATTTTAAAATGCTGATTTTTAGGGGGCCAAAATTGGCTCTTACCAAATATAGTCCAAATTTATGAGTCCATAATTGAATTATAATTTCTTAATATGAAATGAAACTCATGGAGATAACGAACAGTATTCAAGATCAAAAGTACATAAAACAATATAAGATAGGAGCAGAACAAACACGAACCTCCAAAACACCAGGGGTGGGATCAGGTGCCATGGAGAAGTGAGCATCCCCTGCTGACCAGTCGCATCCGCCGTGTTCTTCTTGTCATGATCAGGGAATAATGGAAAAATCGGTCGTCAATTCAGTGTATAAATAATGGACTAACAAAAAGTATGATAATCGCAATTCAGCATTTGACACAATGGTGAACTGTATTTGCTGACAAGGTCATTGTATCGACCATAGAACTTCTGAAATGATGACTTTAAACGAGACTGCTGATATTCCTGTTTCATCAATTTGTTTGTCAATAATTTACCTCGTTTTAGAATTTTTCATACATAGAGCATGTTCTTGCGTATCGACTCAACTGAGATATATTCACTCTGTATGTAGGTGATGAAGGAATATTGCTGCATAAGTAAGGGAAATTGGCGATAGAAAAGTTAAAGTTTTCAGGTAAAGATTGTATTGCCAAACATTAAATTCTATTATGAATATTTCGATTTGTTTCTATTGAAGATGCATGTAAATTTTTTTAGATAATGCAAAACTAAGAATTTATCCTATTAAAGTTTGTCCTTAAAAATTGTTTTTTAAAATCAATTTTCTGAAGAACAACCGATGAGATTAAAGATGACATTCGCTCAGATTTATGTACATTTAGGAATGTTAAATGAACAGTGTTCAGTGACGGTATAAAAGAGTGACCCCGGTAGATTATTGACCAGATACACAATGGACCCTAATTAGATGTCCCGGCCCCCTCAAGTCCCTGTTCAGCTAACATGAAACTATACATAATGTACGAGGATCATTCAAAAAGTTCGTAGACTTTTGTCATAATTTTTTTATTTAATGTCATATTATAACCAAATTTAGTACACATACTTTAACAACAAATTCAAATAATTTGAGCAAAAAAATTGGAAAATATTCTGATAATGATCAAAATTTTCAAGGATTTAATACAGCAAAAATGGGGTCACGGAGCAGGGTCAAAATTGAGCTATTTACTAATTCTATACTTTATAATGTCTAGAGCCATACCTCTAATAAATGGCGCTTAAACGAAATAAAATTGAAATGTTTAACTTTAGTATCCTTCTATTTCTCCAGATGCTGAAATTCAATGTAATACATCGCTTTGTTTAAAAGATATCAATTTCTAAAGGCAGATAAACTTCATGAAAAGAAGCAAAAAACGATGACGTCAAAGGACGTCACGGAGCAGCCGGTAGCGATCAAATTTTGCCTTGTATTCGGGAGGCCTTTAAAACAAACTTTGAAAATGCTTGCAGAACCAGGAAATAGATACAAAAAGTGCTATGCATTTTTTTTTTATAATTGAAATAACTACTTTTTGAGTGTTAGAGACTTGGAATCGGACCCTGAATGGTCTGCGAAGAAACAAATGATAGTAATAAAAATTGTCAAGTACAGCCTACTCCGGCTATATTGAAATTCAGGGGACCATGCAAATTGTTTCAATATATCCGTAATTAAATATAAGCGAAATCGTGAAGCCGCCATTTTTTAGAATTAAAAGTTCAATCCCGATCTTAAAATAAAGAACAAACCGGAACAAATTAATTTTGTCATCGTTTTCCAATAGCAGTGTACAGATAACATGGAATATTAGTCCTTGAAAGTTTAAATAAAATTGTTTCTTGCTGTTGTATCGATAAGAAATCTTCAATCTCATTATTATTCCCCGATCGCATTTATGTACGTTTTGGAGAAAAATCACCATCTCATACTGTTGAGTACTGCTGACTGCTGTATTTCATCGTAAGGGTACTCGGGTTAATCTTTTAGCTATTTATAATTTAGGCTTATCATTATTCATTAACAGCTCGTATTAAATTTGAAAGTTAAGTTTCTTCTAGATCTGTGGGAGTTACTATATTGCCTTCAGCCTGAAAACTTCCTTATCATATGTACATGGAAACAAAGAATTTAGCAGTGAATAATTTTATTTCGTAAGAGCAATGCGGTATAAAAACACATAAGGTGAAAACTTAATTATTCACACCTTTGTATATCAGCTGGTCAGTCAGGCATAATTCCTGTCACCAACTGTAACATCAGCTGCCAGAGAGTACTTCAATATAACCGTTATGAAAACAACTCATTATCACCTGTGGGGACCGATCAGGGGCTTCAATATAAGCGAAATTTCAATATAGCCGATTTCAACACAACCGTTATTTTAATGCAAAGAATATAAGAGTCAAAAACTGGGGATTTATTTCTATTTCAAAATAAGCGGAATTTCAAAATAAGCGAGTTCAACATAAGTGGAGTAAGCTGTAGTTAGTTACGTCATGTAACGTGATGTGCGATTCATTTTTGCGGAACTTGTGCAAACAAGAGTTTCACGATAAATAATTTGAAAACATTAAGAATCTACCTTAAGGTATATTCAATTAATTGTTAGCGAACTAGATGCCAAGGGCTATGGATATGTTCTGATGAATTGGGAAGAAGCTACAAACGGTGTATGTAATGAAAAGGCTTAGTAATTTTGAGAAACTTTCTCGACGACGTTGTTTTTGACGTCACAGTATTGTAACATGTAACGTGTACGTGGTTACAAAACATGTTGCTTTGAAAAGTGTCTAACGCGAGTTCCATTTAATCAAATGGAATGAAACTTTGCACACTGAAAAAATAAATGTTTTTACATATGAAAATGTGCTGATCTTGAATTTTGTAAGAATTATATGATGATGGAGGACATTGTCTACGTATTTTTGAATGACTCTCGTACAGTCAAAAATTTTGACTGATGATCAACTGATACTGGTTTACAATTGTGATCGATTTGTTTTGATTAGTTTTCACAGCATATATAATTGATGACTTTGATTACCAGGGGGATACATGTTTTGAAGACCTGAGTTATAATTACCTAGTTTAGACCTGTGATAGTCAGAGGAAGATGCTTTCACAAGATGCCGTCGCAAACATTTGAAGCGTGGATATATTTTAAAAGAACGACTGAAGCGAAATCTGTCAACTGCAAATTATGTCAATTGCAGTTGTCGTATACGGGTGGAACTACAAGTATGCTATATCACCATAGAATGAAACATAATTCGGAAACCAGCAACTTGCAGGAAATTCTACAAATACAACCAGCAACAGTGTATATTAATTTTCTTCAATCTCAAAATATTTCGTCTACATGTGTTGATCATTTTTTTCTTAAACGAAAACAAATTGACCGTTTCAAGTGACATCTAAAATCAAAATTCTTCAAATTTCTTTTGAGCATTTGCCTTGTCAGCAAATACAATTTATCATTAAGTCAAATGCTGACTGACGTTTTCCATACTAGACTTTTAGTCCGTTATTTATACACTGAATTGACGACGGATTTTTCCGTTATTTACCGATCATGACAAGGAGCACACGGCGGGTGTGACCGGTCAGCAGTGGATGCTATCTCCTTCATGGCACCTGATCCCTCTGATGTTTCGGAGGTCTGTGTTTTCTCTGATCCTATTTTGTATTGTTTTATGGACTTCGATATTGAAAACTGTTCGTTATCTCAATCCTACTGTGTTCATATTAATAATCATAAACATTTATCAAAAGATTAAAGCTGACTTAATAATAGCTTTATGAAAATGAACTTTAAGCACATATAAACTGCAGCTGAATGGTGGCTTAATTGAGTTACTTCTATTAGCCGCTTTGAATTGATTGCTTGAGGATGGTTTTGAGCTATGTGAAATCTAGATATTCAGTTTTTAACTCTTAATTATTTTTTGTAAACATTTTAAAGACAGCTGAACATCTAACCATTACAAGTCCAACGTACCTAAATATTTATATCACAATAACAATAACAGAAACACATTTATTAAAGATATGGATAATTTTATTAAATTGCTAATTGAGGAATAATTAATGTTATTATACTTCTGTTGAAATGTTTCCTCTATAAAGTTCAGAAGGTAAAATAACTACATTTTATAGTTCACGCATAGCAAAGCTATACCCCGGGGTAATTTCATGCAATTTTTGATGCCAATTTTGATTTCGAGCTATAAATCTATTGTCTGATGATGTCATAATGACTTCAGTAGCATTGTGACGTCATCGCGATTTTGATGTGAACGGCTTATTCTTGCAGTATAATCTAACTCCAATGAAAATTCAAATCTTAGAAATTATAATATACATCAGTATAATAAAACACTTATCAACTGTTTGTGAGTGGGATAGCTCTTTCATCAAACCCTTGACAGGAACTATTCCCCTCGGGCAAGCCCTCGGGGAATAGTTCCCTGTCGCGGGTTTGATAAAAGAGCTATCCCACTCACAACCAGTGGATAAGTGTATAATACATGATGAAAAAAAGACAGGATATCGTTGATTTACGACGGAAATTTCTCTGAAAGGCGACTGAAGGACGAAAGACGTATTTTACATCTTAGCATAGGAGATGGATATTTACATGATGTAATTAAGAAGTAAATGTCTATAAAGAATCTCAGAATTTCGAAAAAGAATAGGACAACTAAACTGGAAAACAGGACTTTATTAGGTCCACATATTCTATCGTAAAATTAATGTAAAATAATTATAAAAAAATTTATTTTTATTTTTTTTAAGTTGTAGGGGCAGAGCAATAAACACATAGAGAGAAAATCGAAAATGCAATAAACAGGGAGCACATGTTATTGTGAATCATGCATAACGATGTCGACGCTCAGTTGAAAGTTCCACATTGTTTTCGGTGTGAAGGGAACGTAGAATTCTATTGTAAAACATGTAGAGAAGATATGTGCGTTCTTTGTAAGGAGAAACATTTTATAGATCTAGACACCAGATACCACGAGGTAGTGATTGACCGCTTAAAGTATGACGACTCTATGATACAAGAGTATTGTGAAAGACATGGAGACCGATTTGTAGAATACTGGTGTATGTCATGTGAATTTCCAGTCTGTGTCAAGTGTGATGAACACCAAAATCACGCAATTGTGAATATTGTCTCAGCTTATAAAATGTACAGAGAGCGACAAAAAGACAGGATAGCTCACATAAGAACTAACACTATATTAAAAAATCTTGCTATTCTTAAAAAAATTAAATACGATATTAAAATGGGTAAGGAAATTTGTCAATCAATTTTATCTGGCCTCCACCAAGGCATGACGATAAAAACTTTGAGACTGAAGGATCTAGTAGTAAATAGTGTCGATGAATTGAAACAGTTTAAACGGTTACTTAAATTTAGATTAAAAGAGCCAAAAAGAAAGATTATCAACACAGAAATATGTTTATACAACTTAGAAAAGGTACTAGACAAGCCTGTACTCTTCATTATGTGTCTAAAGAAAACCCCTATCCCAAGGGTCAGGGACATTTCTGATACATTTCTATTATCCTTGAATCGTACAATCAACAGGATGGATGTAATTATGTTACTAGGAGAAATCCAAGTCACAGAGGCAAAGAATCGTCAAGTCAGAAATAAACAGCTGCTTGGTCTGATGCATAAACCTGTGTTACAGAAATCTTTATCAATGATAGGTACTATTGTGGTTCGCCACATTTCTTTTTTTACAAGAAACATTGTTTGGTTAAGTGATCAATACGGACGTATCATCTTAACAAACACAACAGGTGTCTCCCTACATACTTTGCCAAATACAATGAGTTATACTGGAGGACACTGTGTAACTAATGATGGGGATCTCATTTATATTGACAGATACCACAACATTAACAGGTTGTATAAAGACAAAATAACGCAATATACTATAAGAAAGATAAGAGAACCATGGATGGCAGAGTGTGTTTACTATTCTCCTTCCAGTGCAGATCTACTGGTTGGGATGGTGGAGTATGATAAAGATAATCATATATATACAGACGCCAAAGTAATGAAGTTTGATTCCTCAGGAATATCATGTCATATCATTGAACACAATAAAAAGAGTCAGAAACTGTACAAATTTCCTAAATACATAACCGAAAACCATAATGGAGATGTAATCGTTTCTGACTTGAACCATGGTGTAGTAGTGACAAGTCGTACAGGAAGACATCGTTTCTCTTACACAGGACCTTCATCGTGGACAGGAATATATCCGCAAGGTGTTTGTGTGGACGCACTATCACATATCCTGGTGTGTGATGCTAAAAGCAAAACAATTCAAATGATTGACAAAAACGGTAACTTCTTATCACTGCTGTTTACCGAAGAAAACGAGATAACAGTATCAGGGGGTCTGGCGTATGACATCAAAAATCACCTTCTCTATGTTGGAGCAACCGATCATAGGAGCACCGTATGTGTTTACAGATACATACAGAGAAAAGACTATATCACTGACGATTTTAATCACTAGTTCTGTCAATGATTGTAATCTGGTAGCATATAATATGAAAATACTTTTTTTAAAAAAATATTTTATGGATCATAGTTATTAATAAAATAGATTTAACTTTGAAGTTTAATATATGATGACATAATTGAAATTGATATAGTTCTGTATATATGTTTTATATAGTTTATGAATGAAATAGATACCTTTTTCATGCACACATATTGTTATTTATATATTGATATACACGCATACAGATTGACAAAGTTATTTTTGGTTCTCTTTATTGGTTAACTTTGCATTATACATGTATTTATGATACAAACTCTCTCACCTTTGGGATTACTGTATATACTGTATAGAATGCTGTGAATATGGCATAAACTCATTATGATTCAAAAAATGAACGAAAATGACAATACAATTTTTTAACCGTGGCGATTTTTCTCAAACTGCAATATGCGACGTCTCTTTTGATTCATTACTACTAGTACCTTATGTAAATCAACATTTAGGTCTACATCATATTCGCACCATACTTTACTCTGTCCCTTTGAAACTTTTACATAGTCTTCTTGAAAAGGCCAAGGAAAGTCCGTCTTTTCCTTAAACTTCAAAATGCCAATAAAGGAATTGACGCGGTTAATATAAGTAATATTTTTAATCACAAAAGGGTCCAGTCTTGTATTCCATCATATTTCAATTTTGTATTTCCTACAAATACACATCGACCATTGCTTCCAAACTGTTCAATTACAAAAACACTTTACATGGCCTGGATACAAAGCATCTGAAACATAATCCTCCATCGTGTTCATGTTCTTCTTCACCCCATCACTATAGTCCTGCGGACACGTTATTACAGGTGACGTAAATATAGTTAATAATGAGGACCTTAGATCACTTAATGACCTTGATACGCACGAACATGCTCTACGCATGAACAATTTCTAAAACGAGGTAAATTATTAACAAGCAAGTTGATTAAACAAGAATATGAGCGAATCGTTTAAAGTCATCATTTCGTAAGTTTTACGAACGATACAATGACCTTGTCAGCAAATACAATTCATCATTGAGTCAAATGCTGACTTGCGTTTTTCATACTAATTGTGATTCCATTATTCACACACTGAATTGACAACGAATTTTTTCATTAATACCTGATCATGACAAGGAGCACACCGCCGGTCAGCAGGGGGTGCTCATTCCTCCATGGCACCTGATCCCACCTCTGATGTTTCGCAGGTCCGTGTCTGCTCTGCTCCTATTATATATTGTTTCATGGACTTTGATATTGAATACTGTTCGTTATCTCCATATCCTTCTCTTATCTTATCGAAGTAGGAATAGAAATTACCATTGTTAATTGACAATACGTCGTTGATATATCTAAATGTCGACTTGAAGGCCACGGCAAGTGTTTTCTTCTTTTCACCCATAAGATTTTATACAAATTCTACTGCATATGAATATAAAAATAGGTCATCTAATAACGGAGTGCAATTTGTACCCTTTGGAATTCCAATAGATTGTTGGAATACCTGATCTCCAAAAACGAGATAGATATTGTCAATCAGAAATTCAAGCATCTCTTTGATGTCAACTTCAGAGTACTTGTGTGTGCAATCAGAATGTGTTTTAACAAAATAATTTTGTAAATGACCAATGACCAGGTAAGTAAATTTACGAGTTTCATTTTTATTGAAGAAGCAGCTGTCAATGACATCAAAAAGCCTGGACTTTACTTTATCATTGGGAATGGTTGTGTATAAAGTTGAAAAGTCGTAAGTCTTTAAGCTGTTGATCTTGTTAAAATCTTGTGATTTCAAATTGTCTAAAAGTTCTTTGGAATTTTTGAGTATCCATATCTGATTCACACCACTTCTTGAATATATTGTTGCACAGATGATAAAGGTTTATTGCTGCATAAGTAAGCAAAACTGACGATAGAAAAGTCAAAGTCATCACGTTTATCATATATCTAGGTTGTTAGATTACCATTAACATCTTTTAAAGTAATATATCCAAGTATGAAACAGATGAGTATGATTCTGTGGTATCTTTTTTCTCGAGCTCAGCAGGATATATCGTCTCGAGGTAGGAATGGAAATAACTATTGTTAATTGACAATACGTCGTCGATGTATCTAAATGTTTACTTGAAACAAGTGTTTTCTTCTAGATCTTTCCACGCATTTGCTCAAATTATTTCCACGATTTTGCACAAATTCTGCTTCATATGAATACAAATATAGGTCTGCTATCTTTTCGATTAATGTCTGTTTTGTGTGAAATCACAAGACCTTCGACATTGATAACATCTTTCAGTACTTAAGTATCTTCCATTAAATATATGTAAATATGAAGAATATAAAACTGACATGAATTCTTAAAAACGCAACATTTTGATCTTTGTACGACTTGTTTCATACCAACTATAGCCGTACTCCGCCAAATTTCTTTCAGAAACCTTGTCTTATTGTAACGATATATACCCCAATGCGCTCGTTACACTTGAATGATTTTTTGGTTTGGCTACCAACCTGTGCACATCTCCGATAGTAAAGCATGAGAACACATGAGTTGATCAAGACATTTCAAAACCACAACAAACAACAAAATAATCATATTTCTGAATAATAATTGATTCGAATCAAATTTAAAAAAGAAAAAGAAGAAAATAAAAGTTTGGAAGAAAAATTTAGTTGCACGAGTACGTATCTTTACTGTGTGCCATTTAAAGGTTTTAAACGTATTTATTCAAGTTTTAGTGTTAGAAATTCGTTATAACAGATTGTAAGTTTGTTATAACGAATTCAATAAATCTGTTATAACAAATTAAATTCGTTATAACGAATTCAAAAATATTTTTTGATAGGTCCTAAATGGACTTCCGTATTTGTCTCATAAATATAAAATAAAATTCTCAGTTTGACCTCTATAAAAGTTCTCCAGCTTGCAAAGTCTCTTTTATATATGTTCCATGACTAGAATTTGTGCAGACGTCTTTATTATAAATATGTCATGACTACAGTCTCCACAGACGTCTTTCAGAACTTTGATTTTTTAAAGTCCTTTTCCAATTACTGCACATTAAATCTAGACGCACAAACAGTCATGACGTGCAAAAGAACTCAAAGTCATCAACTGTTCAAATACCCAGAAGTACATGGAAGTTGTTTCTAAAAGATTCTATTTTTACCTAAATGATAATTAAAGTGATGGCAAAGTGTAACATGTCAAAGTGTTTAAGTCTGAGTGTTCAGGGGATTTTGGAAGTGTAATTACTAAATAATGGAAGATAAAAAGATACAGGTGCAAGAAATTTATTTTTAATGTTTGCTTTTTCAATTGCTTTTTATATTTAGCACCCCCTACCCATATTTTGTCTGCCACCACATCAATCGCAGGTACGATAAGAATTTAATTTAGCATCAACATGAGTACCTTTTCTTCTTGTCAATTATTTTCAGTCATGTATTTTTCATAAACGTAAAAGATTTTATATTCCCTTAAATTTACATTAGTTTATATTCAACAAGCTAATTTAGAGAATTTGTGTCCCCCGCTTAGAAAAAAAGTAACCATGCGCAGTTCGGGGGGGGGGGGGGGGGGGGGGGGGGGAGTCGGATCCCCCTGACTAAATTTGTAGATTTATTAAATGTATACATGTATAATGAAGCAAATTAAATATGTCGATATGGATATAAAGATTTGATTGCTTATTCTTAATTGTGTGTATGAAAGATTCTTTTATATGGAATATTTATCACACTGTAATGATAATTTTTATGAGTTTGAACAAGCTAGACCTCATAATTTTTCATTTTACATGCTGAATACTATCATTTAGTAAAAAAAAGTATTTCGGAAAAAGGAAGAAAATGGATCGTCCGGGAATTGAACCCGGGACCTCTCACATGCTAAGCGAGAGACATACCAATCTTCTATTCATTGCTCTTGGGCAAGAAGGGACTGTGCTAAAAGCTGTAGATTTTGTCAAGGTACATATAATTTTTTGGTCTTTTGCTTTTACATTAAGTCAACAATTATATGCCACTAAAATAGTGTCCAGAGAAATAAATCAAAATATGTCATTGCAATTATTTGATCAACTTACTAATCCCTCTATCTTTACAGATAGAAACATTTTTATTTGTTTGATATCATAGGTGTTCGAATCAAAATACAGATTTTTAATTTAATATTATTTTTTAAACCAAACTAAATGAAGGAAATACTAATACTTTGACTCCTCTCTACATGCCTTGCTCTCATGAAGGTAATTTACAGTATTTTTTTTTATTTTGTGAATATATTTTAATATGTAATATCTAAAATATAAAATATTTCAACATTGTCAGTATTAGAGGATATAAATAGACATGTATCTGTCAGATACGTCTTCAGATATCGAAAAAATGAAAGCAGTTGGCAACATAAGGACTCCGTACTAATTTTTTATGATTCTCACCAAATCATCGAACCAGTACATATGCCTTAAAATAAAAGATAGAAATGTACAAGAAATAAAATTGTAAATCAGCATTTTTTGTAAAGATGTTTATGAAATAGACATGATATGTTCCCCTTTAACATTAATAAAAGGGCCAAAACCCGTAATGATAAACACCACCCCAAATTTACCTGGACTCTATACCCTCGTAAATCAAGTGAATTAAGGTCCTTTATTGCGTGCTTCAAATTAATTGAAAGCTAGCTACTAATCTTTATGTACCACTTGTACACTTGGTTGGACACTTTAGAAACCATTAAGATATGTCATCTTTTTGGAAAAGTTCAATTAAAACCTCTTTTTTAAAACTATTTATTATAATTCAATTTTTATAACATATTCAAATAAAAAGTAAACTGTTCAATATTCAATGAAAAAAAAAAATCAAAAATTCATAAGGAAGCAAGTTTTATTAGGGACTATTTCTTGTGGTGGAATGATATGGTACCACAGGGATCCATTTTAGGTCCACTCCTATTTTTATTGTATATAAATGATCTTCCTTTATGTGTAAATTACTCTAATATTGATATGTTTGCAGACGATGCAACTCTGCATTTACCTAACAACAATGTACATACTATTGAAACACATTTAAATTCTGATTTATGTGAAATTGAAAACTGGTGTATACAGAATCAGATGATACTGAACACAGACAAATCAAAATGTATGCTAATGTGTACCCAACAAAAGAGATCACGATTAAAAAACCCAGTACTTGATGCAAAAATTTCTGGCAAAAACATGGAAAACGTTGAAGTTGAAAAACTCCTAGGTATTCAGATAGATCAATCTCTTCAGTATAATTGTAATGTTGATACAGTTTGTAAATCATTAAGATACAAGTTATTTACGCTCCGTAAAATTAAGAACTTTCTTCCATTAAGTAGAAGAAAACTCTTCTATAATGCATACATTTTGCCTTCAATAAACTATTGTCTTACAGTCTGGGGTAATACGTCCAAATCTAACATCGAGAGAATTCATAAACTTCAAAAACGTGCTGCTAGAATTATTCTTGATGCAGCACCTGACCATCCATCTAAGCCTTTGTTTGAAAAACTAGGATGGTTAAATGTTTTTGAGTTAGTTACGTTTTATAAATGTATTTTATTGTATAAAACTTTTTGTGGTATGAGCCCAGAATATATCCAGGATCTTTTTATTTTTCACAGTTCCGATTCCTACTCATTGCGTTCAGAATTGAATTATAATCTTCGATTACCAAAGCATCGAACAATCCTATTTACAAACTCTTTTCAATATTCAGGTGTACATTTATGGAATAATCTACCATTACATGTTAAATTATCACCATCTTTGCCTGTTTTTAGAAAGAATTTGGAAAAAGTTATAATCAGCCAACGTCTGTAATTTTCATTATTATAGATGTCTTTGTTATTGTTGATACTACGTCTTTTAAACTTTGTATATTGACTTATTTATTGTCCTATATTTCCATTAGTTTAATTTGTACATTACATCCGATCATGAAGATATAAAATGAGCTTATCATTGTTCATGTACTGTGTATATATGTTTGATTGTACAATTTTATGTATATCGTTTGAATTGTAGAAGGCCCCGGGGAAGAATAGTACTTTGTACTAATCGGGTTACCTTCTTTAAATAAAGCATTATTATTATTGTTATTATTATCATTATATTTAGCAGAAAATTCTGCAAATCTGCACATTTATTACATTTTATTCTCAGAACGTCAGTCCTACATATTTTTACTCAGAGAATATTTTTTCGTTAAAAATTTTAAAGTCAATACTTGTGACTGAACAGCACTTAAGTCCTAAAAAAGATTGATACAAGAAAATATTTTATAATTGCCTTATTAGATTTTTAATACCCCAAATATGTTACTTTTTAGTGCTAAAAGGTCACACAATAATTTACGTGCATTAATTTGCAAGCTTTGTTCAATGATAGATATTGATCAAAGTATTTTACGTAAAATCGGAATATATTTATTGCCATGGGAACATCGGATAAAATATGATAAAGGTTAAAGTGAATAACCAAAGAGTTAAAATTTAAGTGCAAAAAGGACAATTTGATTGTACCGTAGCTCTGTAAGATGCACATTGGCCCCCTATTTTCTCCGAGATTTTGAGTAATACTACATGAGTACTTCTCCAAAATGAACTCAATATTCTTTGATACAGCAAATTACACGAGTGACATACTCTATATTAACTTTCGATCTTTTGATGCATATCTATATAATACGATAAACAAGCCGGATCGAAGCGGTGAAAATTCTAGCTTGTTTATAATTATCAGTAGTACAAACAAACACATGAAAAAAAATATGTAATAATTAAGTAAGATAAATCATGCTAGTGCATAGTGACTTTTTAACAAGTAAATTTCTTTACTCGGGTGACTTCTACCTATTCTTTAAGTTCGAAGTGTATCATTTTTCTAGTGAACCATTTCGGAGTTTGTCTTCAAAGTGTAACTATAATTCCATCGTGTTTAATCTAGAATGTAAAGAATAATACCAAAAAAGACTCAGTGCACCAAAACTGTGCAGTCCATTTGTATTTGGGTTTAGTTTTAATTACAGTGGAGAGTTTGGACTTACATAAATCTAATTCCTAAAATGAAATATATGGAGGTAACGAACAGTATCCAAGCTCAAAATACCATAAAAATTCAAAATAAGCGCGGCGCAAAATCGGACGTCTAAAACATCAAAGGTGGAATCAGGTGTCATGGAGAAGTGACCATCCCCTTGCGACCGGTCAAACCCGCCGTGTGCTCCTTGTCATGATAGGGTAATGAAGGGGAAAAAAATACGTCGTCAATTAATTGCGTAAACAATAGCCTATCAATCAGTTGAACCCCAGTCAGCATTTGACTCAATGATAAATTATATTTGCTGACAAGGTCATTTTATCGACCATAGAACTTACGAAATGATGACTTTAAACGAGACTGCTGAGATTGCGGGTGTTGAAGGAATATTGCTGCATAAGTACGGAAAGTTGACGACTGAAAAGTTAAAGTCATCACATTTATCCATGAGCTTGGTTGTTAGATTACCATGAACGTTTTTTTTTTCAAGTAAAATATCCAAATATGAAACAGATATATCAGACTCTGTGGTATCCTTTATCTCAACTCACCGGGATATATCGTTTCGACATTAGAATGATTGAAAATCGTCGATATATCGAGTTGAAGGCGACAGCAAAATAATGAATAAACTAATTTACTACAGCATCAAACAGTCCTTGACAGATATTTACAAAGAATTTTGAATATTGCAAAATAAGCAGGCATTCATAATTTATTAATGTAGAGGTTTTCATGATTTTCAGTCTGTAAAGATACTCTCAACTGTAAAGTGTACGATGCAGCTCGAAATATGTAACAAAACGGGGATATACTATGAATGGGCAATGACAAACTGTCAGTCATTTTGCGGATTCTGTCAAGGTTAGCGAAGAAAGGACATACTATAGTTAACTTGTTTAAAGAAATAAACATATATTTTCCAATAAAAAATTAAAGATTGAAAAATTGAAAAAATTAATCATTTAGGATATGAAATTTTAAAAACAATAACAACATTAATTAACAAATTTATAATCTGGGCTTTTTCATGAATACAGTGATGTTTGATTGTTTAATCATCGAAACTGTTTTTGTATCACAAAAAAAGCACAAAAAAGGAAAAACATTATGTATCTTTGAATTTCCCTTTTAATTTACTCAGCACCAACAATCACAATAGCATGTGCAGACAAACTTCCCAACTGTTTTGAATACCCACGTGATTTGTGCACCAACTATTTTTACTGGGTATGGCAAGGAGATCATTGCAGAAAGTTCTGTGGCATTTGTACAGGTGATAATTTAAAGAAAACTTAATATCTTACATCAGAGGGTGAACAAAACTAAGAAATCAAAATACCAGGGTCATTCAAATAAATACGTAGACAGTGTTGTTTTTCGTTCTATAATCTTTATACTTAAATTATTTATAATGTTATAATGATATCATTACAGTGTGTATGTTTTATATTTGTGCTTTTATTGATAAAATATGTCTCTCAAATTTTATTATTTGAAGTTAAATGGAAAAGTTATGACAATGGTCTACGTCTTTACGAATGATCTTTGTCTATGAAATGTAGAGATAACAAATAATATTTGAGCACAAAGTCCGTTAAAGGAACACAAATTAGGAGCAGAGCAAACACAGACTACAAAAACATCATAGATAGGATCAGATATCATGGAGGAGTGAGCATCCCCTGCGTACAGTTCGCACCCGCCCTGTGCTTCTTGTCATGATCGGGTAAAATATAATAGCGTAACAAATAATTTGAAAAAGGCCAGTCGGCACTTTAGGCTTCATGGTAGATTCTATTTGCTGACAAGGTCAATGTATCGACCATTGAACTTGCACAATGATGATTTTAAACGAGACTGTTGATATTCTTGTTCATCAACTTGTGTGCCAATAGTTTGCCTCACTTAAGGTAGGATTCTTCTCTGGTTTCTGAGTAGATGAAATATTCAATGCATATTTGATTATATGTCTTATATATTAAGGTGAAAGAGATTTAAAAGACCATATTTTTCTTTCCTCATCTCAACTGTACAACTTTAAATAAAAATGATCAATTGTGTTTGAAAACTAGCAGGGACTATATTTTTGGCGGAATGGTGGCGTATGAAAATATCTTCTTTTCTGCCTCTAGAAATTATTATAGAACTACGAATTTAGTTATGATTTTTACACAATCAAAGACTAGAAGAATTTTTCAAATGTTAGCTATATTAATAATTAGGAATTAAAGTTTTAAAATATATATAATAAATATGAATTTCCCATCAAACTACAATTATGTTTGCTTTTAAAAGTTTCGTCTCTAAGTACAGATATGAGCTAAAAACTCATAGAAAGTGGTTTTACTCTCTTACTAAACGGTCAAAACTTTTTGTTTTTGTATCGTTTTGTATCTCTATATGACGGCTTTGCTATATGTAAAAATAAGAAAAAGTTAAATATAGGGCGCATATAAAAATAACTTAAATATCCTAAAAATTTAAGAAAAATAGAGAAAATTCGGATTAGCCAAAATCCATTTTTGTTAAACTATTTGTCTCAATTTGGTAATATCATCTTATAGATCCTATATGGTAATATATTTTTATGTAAAAAGAAATACATTTAATCTTTTGAAATAGAAGACCATATCTCATGATTGGATGCAGTTATTTTTATTTTTAATGCCCAGGGAAAAGGTTATGACCTTGACCTGACCTTGACTCTAATATAAAACGGTCAAAACTAATCAAACTAATACCATCACTTGGTAATATTGTCTTCGTGATTCTGTGAAAATTTCATTAATTTTTAAATACAAGAAACACAGTTTTGTGTGAGAAGAATCCTACCTTAAGGTAAGTCACTCGTCAGCTTTTTAGAAAACTTCACGCAGATGCTTTTACTTCAAAACTACTTATTAAAATTCAATTTTTATAATATATTTAAATTCAATAATGTAAATTTTTAACATTCAATGAAAAAACTGCTCAAAAATCTACAAAGAAGCAAGATTTATGAGGGACTATTTCTTTTGGTGGAAGGATATTTAGCAGAAAATTCTGCAAATCTGCACATTTATAAAATTTAATGTAATGGAAATTTAACCTCACATACTTTTACTCGGAGAATATTTTCCGTTTTGATATTGCTAAAAATATTAAATATAGGTCTTAATTTATATTTTTAGACTAAGTTTTACACCTTCCCTCAACAAACTTTTCCAAAAAATGAAAATATATTAAAGAAGTCAAGATCAAATTTACAATATTTTGTTCCTGAAAATCACATATTTTGACAAATATTTCAAAATTAACATCACTGACCCCACCTTTTTCTTTCATTATTTTAAACTACTCGATACTTGTGACTGATCAGCACTAAAGTCGTAAAAAGTTTGATATAAGAAATTTTTTTATTGCCTATTAAGTTTTTTAATACCCCAAAAATGTTATTTTTTAGTGCAAAAAGGTCATACAATAATTTACGCGCATTAATTTGCAAGATTTGTTTAATGATAAATATTATTCAAACTATTTTACGTAAAATAAGATTATATTTATCGCCATGCTTACATTTGATCAAATATAATAAGGGTTAAAGTAATTAACCAAAAAGATGAAATTTTAGTGCAAAAAGGTCAACTTAAATGTACCGTAGATCAGTAGGATGCACACTGACCCCCTATTTTCTTTGCGATTTTTAGTTACACTTTATGAGTACTTATCCAAAATATACTTCTTAAAAAATCCTTGATATAACAAATTTCAGGAGTGACTTACCTTAAGAAATTGTACATATGTAGAGTATGCTCTTGCGTATCAGATCAACTCCATGTGCGGTGATAAGTGTATATTGCTGCATCAGTTTGTAGAAATTGACGATTGAAAAGTTGAAGTCATTTTGTTTATCATAGAACTTGGTAGGTAGAAAACATTCACGTCTTTTTCTAGTAATATATCCAAATATGAAACGGATGTGTCGGATTCTATGGTATTTTGTTCGTGTTTTGCAATTTATGGAAGTAATTGTTGTCAATTGATAAAACATGTACGTTGTCGATTGATCTTAATGTCGAGTTGAAGGCTATTTCGTGTTTAATCTTCTCATGTATATATAAGATTTCGAAAAATTCCAAAAGAATATGTCTGTTAATAATAATGCACAAACAAAGGCTCTTTTATATCTGATCTTGAAGTATTATTTCAATTTTTCCAATGTCTCTCGATTCAAAATGAAACTCATTTCTGAAACTTGTATTTTGTATAATGTTTCAGATAAAGATTTCGTGATAGACTCGTATTCAGTGCTAGGATAATACTTGATACATGTAGGAGGATTGAATATAACAATAAATTTTTTACAACGAAAATTACTTTTCTTTTCAACAATTGATTTTGCGTCATTCATGTATTTAACCAAAATATATCATGTTTTGCTACAAAAGAGCAGTACCGCAGTAGTATCTTCAAATTTTGGATTGCTTCAAATTTTGTTCATTGTATGTTGAACAGAATAAAAATAATTTATATCCAGACTTTCTAACTTGATTATTATTACTTTTGAATTGTTGCAACAATGGTCGACAATCATCTTCGCTAGCCAAGGGTTTCTGATACGCTACTCTCCTTATGAACCCTTGGCATACGGTGAAGTCAAAAGACGGGATTCTTTTCGTCACTTGATCTAGAATCTACCAGGTACGCACAGATTACGTCATCAACAGCTCTAAATAAAGACGTGTATTTAAAAAAAAATAAATCAAAGAGTAATTAAGAAGCAATAATTGATTTATGTTTATTTATTATGTATAGTACAAATCTGTCAAATCACATATTTAGAAGATATTGGATGACACCATAGCTATTCATAGAATTGCATGTTATTTTATAGATCGTTGTTTACTTGCTTTTTCCATATCTCATGCTTGCGTTTTTCATTCCAGAGATTAAAGAATCAAGATGTATCCATAAGGCAAATATCGTCATTAACAAAAAACAATTGCTGATGGTCGACCGGGTATACCGAATCCCAATCAGTTCTAGAGAAAAAAAACCCAACTTCTATTAACACCGTATGCCAAGGGCTTATGAGGAGAATAGTGTATCAGAAACCCTTGGCTAACGAAGATGGTCGACAATGTCTAAATGTGTAATACTCAGAGTGGTTCCCAATAACATCGGGACTGAAACAGGGCTGAATGTTACCGCCTCTGCTCTTCTTAGTGGCCATAGACTGGGTCATGAGCTAAAGAATTCACCAGAGATAAGAAAAACAGCATCAGATGGAGAATGGAAAACAACATGGCGATCAGAACATCAGAAAACAAGCTGAACGAGACAGGGTTAATTGACATGGAAGGCAACAGAATGAAGCATATGGAGATAGGGAACAGTATTCCAGATCAAAAGTCCATAAAACAATACAAAATAAGACAAGAGCAAACACGGACCTACAAAGCATCAGAAATGTGATCAGGTGCCATAGAAGAGTAAAAATCCCCTGCTGACCGGTCACATCCGCCGTGTACTTCTTGTCATGATCGGAAATAACGGAAAAATCCGTCGTCAATTCAGTGCATAAATTATGGATTAACAATAAGTATGAAAAACGTCAGTCAGCATATATTTGACTCAGTTATAAATTGTATTTGCTGACAAGGTCAATGTATTAATCATAGAACTGACTAAATGATGACTTTAAACGAGACAGCTGAAATTCTTGTTTCATCAACTTGTTTGTCAATAATTTACCTTGTTGTAAAAATTGTTCATACGTAGAGCATGCTCTTGCGTATCTAATCAACTGATATGTAAACGCCGTATTCAGGTGATGAAGGTATATTGCTGCATAAGTAAGGGAAGTTGACGATTGAAAAGTTAAAGTCATTACGTTTATCATAGAGTTTGGTTGTTAGATTACCGTTAACGTCTTTTTCAAGTGAAATATCTAATTATGAAACAGATGTGTCAGACTCTGGGTATCTTTTATCTCAAGCTCTCCAGGATACCGGTATATCGTATCTATTTAAGAATGGAAATTACCAGTGTTAATTGACAATACGTCGTCGATATAACTAGATATCGAGTTGAAGGCTACCGCAAGTGTTTTCTTCTTTTCACGAATAAGATTTTGCAAAAATACTGCTCAGAATGAATACAAAAATAGGTCTGCTAATAACGGGGCGCAATTTGTACCCATGGGAATGAAAATAAATTGTTGGAAGACCTGGTCTCCAAAACCCACATAGATATTGTCAATCAGAAACTCAAGAATCTTTTTTTTGTCGACTTCAGAGTACTTGTGTGTACAATCAGAATGCTTTTTTAACAAAATAATTTGCAAATGACCAATGACAAGGTAAGTAACAAAAGCAAACCAAGCATAATATATTAATAGCTAAATAAAAGTCAACTTCATCAAATATTTCCGTAGAATACTCAAGTTATTCTGGCCGAACAAGATCAGAAATGCAGCGTTGTGCCAGATCCTAGAAAAACTACGGAAATTAATCGGCCATGTCTTGAGAATGGAAAAAAATCAGATATACCAAGGGTAATATAGGGTCAAGCATGGTCTGTAACAACCGCTATATAATGATATATAATGCCGCTTAATATCATTAAGCGCTGCAATTCGCTTAATGTCATAAATCATTGCATTAATAGTTGACATGCTCATCCGCTCAATGATATACATGTAATTCTTTCATTAAGCGGCGATTTAACATTAGCTGTTGAAAAGGTCAATCATTAACGCAATAATTTATGGCATTGAGCCTTACAGTTGCAACTTTAACTCTTAATGATATGTGTATCATTAATTAGCGGTTGCTACAATGGTCTCTACTTGGAAAGCGAAACAAAGTGCAACAAAATGAATTTTTTGGAGAAAAGTAATATTATTCAAGCTCAAAAGTCCATTAAACAATACAAAATACAAAATAGGAGTAGACCTCGCGCAATTGCGTAACTTGTAACACTGTAAATATAGACGGGTGTTAGTATTTTTGGTCGTGTTATTGTTTTGTCTGCATGGATTTTTCTGCCAGTTTGTACCTAGCTTCTGTAACGTCCTTTGATGATGTCCCTCTAAATTGTTTAATAAGTTTTCAATTGTACTGACCGAGGTTCTTCTTATGGTAAAGCTAAAATGATTGATAAAATGTGCGAATCAATAAGTAGTCATAAAATATGTTTCTTTAAAATTATAAGCAGGGAAAAGGAGAGATTAATAGAGTGATTTTGATGTCTAGTCAATTTTGTTATAATTACCGTACGTATACGACACAAATAAGCGTATTATGGTTTTTAACGGGACGTAGAACATTCATGTGAGTTGTATTATCTTTCTAATGGGAAAAAAATTGTTACCGATAAACTTTTTTTTAAATGTGCAAATAAATAAATTTCAATATTAAAAGAACCTGTTAGAATCGAAGTTATCTTTAAGAAAACAAGACCAAAAAGTGGATGTCAGGTCTAATTTTTATGCCTTTAATTTTCAACGTTTTTTAAAATGTCTTAGACGACGTATAGATATATTTAAAGTCAGAAATGGATATTTTGACGATACAGAATCAGCCCCAATTTTGTGTGCAACGTCAGCAAACACGGGCGTTCGTACACGATTCCTGCACAGATCACATGCCACGGCTATATATATATATGCCTAATCTTCTTTACTTGGAATCTACGTACATTCATATTTAAAGACGAAAGATAAAATATACAAAACGTATTCCATCTAAAAATCATATTAGACTGTATTAAAGTACCATGCTAATTTACTGTAAAATAACTATAATTTAATTTAATTTAAAATAACTAATATATGAGTTAATGTTATTTATGTATGTACTCATTTTTTTTCTCCATATATGACGATATGTATCACAATGTATTTCTCAAAATATCTAATATTTTATTTTAATTCTATTTAAACATGGCACATGTATTTTTCTTTTCTTTTTTTAAAGCTTTTTAGAATAGTTTTATATATGTAGTTGCATTTTTATTTAAAGGGGGGGGGGGGGAAAAAATCACAAAGTCCAAAAAAAAAAAAAGTTTTCGAAGCATTGCAAAATATTCTAATTTCATATTTTTTAAAATGGGAAGATTCAGTTCTATGCTAAAATTAATTTTCAATTAAGTCGATATTTATAAACTGTGCCAGGATAATTTTTTTTCAGTTTAGACAACAGTTTTTGTCTCTTACAAGTCGTGGACAAATTTTCAAATCATAAATTATTTGGTATCTTCACCATGTGAATTTAAGAATCAAACCAAATTAAAAAAAAATAATAAAACAAACAAAAAACAAAAACAACTCTTTTAAAAAAAATCTATTCTTTGTGCGTCATACAACCGCACCTGTGGTTCCGGATGATGTCATCGTGTGAGAGTTATCGCCCTTTGACTGATATCCCACAATGCACTGAACTGTCACTCGCATGTGTAAATATAGCGGAACAGTTCCAAGTTTGGAAACTTTTTCTGATGCATGCAGCCATTTGCATGATGATCCTTCAATTTGAATCAGAAAAAAGTCTCCAAACGACAATTATTTATTGTTAAGAAACCGGTATTGACGCGTGGTGTGGTTCTCGTGGGCGCAAAGTTGAAGAGGAAGTGAAGTTTTTTCAATGAATCAAATCCAAGATGGCTTCCACTAACGTTAGTTTGGACGACATAGACTTGTCGAGTTTAAGGGTAAGAAGGGGGTTATCATTTCATTTAGAGTGATAATAGATTTAAAATTTGCGGAATATACATTTACAATAATTTTACAAAGGACGGGGTTGATTATTTCGTCCTAATATAATCAGCTGATTAAGTAACAACAAAACATGAACAAAGAAGAATGTCTGTCAGACTCTATTAAAAACGTTGCTCCTCTTAGATAAGACAATTTTGCTGTTCTGTGCTGTTATTCAGCGCAGTGGATTATTCCTACCAATTTCAATATCCTTGATATTTCATTATAATTTTTTTGTATTAATAAAAATAATAACCAGTGGGGTATCCTAACTTCCAGAAGAGATTTATATTTGTCTTCATACTTTACAGGACCCAGCAGGAATATTTGACCTGATTGAAGTTGTTGGAAATGGAACTTATGGCCAAGTATACAAGGTATGGAGTCCATAAACGTTTTTTACATTTTAGACCACAAATTAAAGAAAATATGTATTTTTAAAGATGAAACTGAACATTTTTTTTATTGTCAATGGGTTTACAAGATATAGTTCAGAAAAAACAACAGTAAAAATACAGTGAAACAGTAAATTTTATTTAAATTCAGCATTTTGTACAAAGCATTTAAAAAGTTACGCAAGGTCTGTAAAGCTCTTTAAAAACCGACTATTACAGCTTCTTCAAGAATATATCTAGGAATCATATTAATCCTCCATCAAATGTAGCGTGTTTTCATTATTTTAGGGGAGGCACACAAAGACAGGACAACTGGCAGCCATTAAAGTCATGAACGTCACAGAGGTCAGTTGTAAAAATGAAAAAATATCCACACAAGTAAACGTTTAAGTAAATAGTAAAGCAATGAATGTCACCAATGCGAGGGGTTGTGTGTTAAAAATGTAAACATAACAACATCCATAGGAGTAAAGGTGTATGCGTTGTTGAATTATTGATAAGTGCTTGATTTATTTTTTCTTTGAATTTTATTTTGTAGGATGAAGAAGAGGAAATAAAACTGGAAATAAATGTTCTTAAGAAGGTTAGTGGATATAGTAATGTAATATGTGACAAACAAGTGTCAACACCTGTCTACAGCAAAACTTGTTTAGTGCGAACACAGATATTGTGAATTCACGGATATAGTGAATTTATCTTGGAACCCCAGCTTTATAAATTTAACGAATTCCATACACGGATATAACAAATTACAGATATAGCAAATTTCATAGGTCCCAGTGACTTCATTATAACCGAGTCTTACTGTATTGTGAATCATTGCATTTGTCAACCCTCTTTTCTCAATTTTATCAGACATGCAATTTCTTTAATGTCTTTGTTGCAGTTCTCCAACCACAGAAACATTGCAACGTATTATGGAGCATTTATCAAGAAGAGTCCCCCAGGAAAGGACGATCAATTATGGGCAAGGAATTTAATCTGAATTTAAATGTAGAATTGTAGTGATGGTAAATTTTTAGAATGTAATTTTCAGTATGAATATTTTAATCAGTCTCGGAATGACAGTGATTACCAGTAGTTAACTAAATAAGCTTAATTTGCATCAAATGAATATGATTGTAAGTGACCATTTCACTGCTCGTTAATTTTCATGTTTGAGTTCCAGATGTGTCTAAAGATACTACTTTACATATGTATATAGGTCAGCCTTTCTTTAATTTAATTTTGTATTATTTGTTGTAGCTGGTTATGGAGTTCTGTGGGGCAGGCTCAGTGACAGATCTGGTCAAAGGTAAGGGTCAAAGGTCGAAGAATTCCATAAAAACGGAGAGATAAAATATGTACATGTACATATATCTACGTAATGCATAAGTAAAATATGCAAGATGTGCATTCTCTTACACAATGAAAACAATAATGGAAACTTTAAAAGCTCTTTGCATTCACTACTTGCTGTGTAGTTCTTTCAGTATTAAAATGTTTAAATTTTATACTTTAGCCACAAAAGGAAGCAGTTTAAAGGAAGAATGGATTGCATATATTGGTAGAGAGATGTTACGGGTAAGTCTTCTTGTAAGCCAGAGTTAAAGTTATTTGACAGATTTGAGAAAGCTTTATACTGACAATCTTTACTACAGCAGCATTTCATTAACCAGTCTTTACCTGCTTTTGATCAAGGGAAAGTCATTGAAAAACAGATTGCAATGTTTTGTAAGGAAGATCTTTTTCCTTAGCTCAATACATATTAAAGTTAATTTCATAATCAAACTGATTAGTATAGGTATTAGATGGTTTATTACTGTTAATTAAAGAATGTGAACTAGAATTCCTCCATTTCTGATAAGTGCTGATGTTTGTGTTCTTCTTTCAGGGTCTTGCTCATTTACATAGCAATAAAGTCATACACAGAGACATCAAAGGACAAAACGTTTTACTGACTGACAATGCTGAGGTCAAACTAGGTCAGTAAGGAGCATTATTTGACCTATTTATTGGATATCTGGTAAATGAATTCATATGAAAACATTCCAACAGATTTGTAAATGTATATAGATATTCTGGTCTGTTTTTAGTTGATTTTGGAGTCAGTGCCCAGTTAGATAAAACCATTGGCAGAAGGAACACCTTTATAGGCACACCCTACTGGTAAGTCTCAGTGATTTTACTGTTTCAGTCTTAACTTAATTTAGTTTAATTAATGAAATTTACAAACAAAGGCAATCATTTGCTATGGTGAATTTGACATCAATAAATGTAGTCTTTTTGGTCTGAGAACTTAAACCTCTTGTCTTTTGGTAGGATGGCCCCTGAGGTGATTGCTTGTGATGAGAACCCAGACGCCACGTACGATAACAGGGTGAGTTTACACAGAATATAAGGATATCCACATCTTGTGGGCCATTCAAATTCTTTTACCCGGCTGAGACAGTGATTGTACTGGCCAAAATATCTGATAGAGAAAATTTGATAACATTTTAACTAAAATAACTTTTACAAGATACCTAAAATTTTGGTCAAGTATTGTCTATTTCTTGTCTTCTTGAAAGCCCTGATCTTGTAATCAAAGACTGACATCTGAAGCATATGTGTAACATTCAAATTATTTTCCCTCTGTTTTGTTAAATCTGATGCAATTAAAGGTACTTGGACACAGATTTGAAGTTATTGTTTTCTCTATAATATTACGACTTATATATTTTAATAGCATTTCACACCAAAATTTATTAAAAATCTTATTTCGTTTAAAAGATATTGAAATTTCAAATTTTTCGGCGGGTTTGATTGACATATTCTTGCACTCTCACAAATTTAATTTTATTCTTAATCCTTAGAAAAAGTGGCAATCTCGTTTTGTATAAATGAAAAATATTAATACTATAATCCAGAAAATTCAGAGTAAACACGTTCAAAAGCAAAACAAACACACAATGTATTGTCAGTCCGTGCAGTTGTGGTAAGCAGACTATGACAATTGAACGCACCCGGTGAATTCTAAATATAAACAATAACAGAACTCGAGCCCTGTTTACAAAAACTGTGTACATAACACGAGTGTGCTCGTTGTGCTAAACTCTGTACGCATCTCTTAGTTCGAAAAGACGATACATGTGAAGGTGTTTTGCTTTCTAACATTTCTACTCTGAATAAAAATTTTTTTCTTGATAAAAGTTTTAATATTTCTCATTAAAACACAACAAAATTGCCACTTTTCCTAAGGATTAAGAATAAAGTTAAAATTTGTGAAAGTGCAAAGATGTGTCAATCAAACCCGCCAAAAAATTTAAAGTTTTAATAACTTTTTAATGAAATAAGATTTTTAATTAATTTTTGTGTGAAATGCTATTAAAATATATAATTCGTGATATTATACAGAAAAAATGAGAAAATATTAACTTCAAATCTGTGTCCAAGTACCTTTAAGTGCAATAAAAGAGTTGTTACCTAATACACTCCATGAAAAAGGGAGATAACTCTGTTTTCTTTATCATTTCAGAGTGACCTTTGGTCTCTAGGTATAACAGCAATAGAAATGGCAGAGGGTAAACCACGTAAGTTTTCTGGAATTTTTTTTTTTTTTTTTTTTATTTTTTATTAAAATCATAATAAGTCACAAACATATCACAATATCAATATCAACACAAGAAATCAGCTAAATCATGATAAATATTACTTCTAATCTGACAAGTTTTCCAACGTACATCATTTTGAATATAAAGCATAGATTTTAGTCTATGTAGTAGATTTTTCTCTGAGAATATTTCATTTTGTAGTCTGCATTTCATCTTGTATTTATACATAGTAAAGCTTATAAATGCTATCAAATTATTATAAAATTATTATAAAGCAAAGTATTTCCAGTAAGTTCCCTATAAAATCCAAGTACAATTAATTTCCAAGTTGTGTCATATTTTAGAAAAATGCTCACTTTTTCCCATATAGGTTTAACAATTTTATAATCAAACATTAAATGTTTAATATCATCTTCAGTTTCACAATTTTCACATAAAGGAGAAATATCTTTGTTCCATTTGCTTACAGAGACATTGTTATTTAAAATACCATGTAATAATTTATAATTAAATTCTGATATTCTCTTCTCATATACATTTAAGATTTATCATTTTGTTTCTATAAATATTTTTCCATATACAAACACCCTGAACATTAAATTATTTTTCCATTTCTTTTCCAACAAAGGTTTTTGAAATTTCATGTCAATGAAAATTGAGTAATAAAAATTGCTTCTTATCTCTTGTATTGATTTTACAACATCATATTTAAATAAAAAATGTACATTTGGTTTCACATTCACATATTTTGCATAAGAACTACAAACTTTTGTTTATAGTTTTCTGGAATTTAAAGTAGTGAAATAAAAGGGTTTTTCAGTGAAAGGTGTATAAAGCATATTGTATAGTAACATAATCATCTTTTAGTGTGCCATATTTTAATATAAACTGTACTCAAGTGACTTCTGTTACAGAATACAGTCAAACTTGTCATAGCGGTCACCTCTATCCAGCGGTCACTTGTCCTATGCGGTCATTTTATTTCCTCCCAATGAAATTTCCTTTATAAAGTAACTCTATTAAGCGGTCACCTGCGTAACGCGGTCAGCGGTCATCAAATTTCAAACGAAATCGCCACTTTTTCCTGTCTTCAGCGGCCATTTTGTCCAATCACGTGACCTGATCTGGAGTCAGCTGATTTCCAATTTTTGTTACTAATGTAAATAATCAGTCAAGTGTTACGGTATCGTGAACAAAAATTAATACTGGTAATTGGACTTTATTTAATGCCAATTAAAGTATATGATATTTTTGTTTATTTACCATTTACGTACAGTATGTGTCGATATCGGGCCCAACTCTGCATGCTCTGAGAGTTGTAAATGAATTACGTACGCTTGATAGGCATTTTAATTTTCACACCTAGTATATTTGCATCATTTGTTGAAGCCATAATTACGGTTTATATACACATTGTGGCTTGGGTATGTTGTGAATTTCACACAGGAAACGACCGTTAGGGATTAGTAACGCTTCATTGCTCAGGACACCTGTACACCTGTTGATCACCTGAGAGTACGTCTGAGAGTTTATTATACAACAAATCATGTACATGTATTTAAAAAAATATGTACAGAGCTTAATTTTATGAATCAAGTGTAGATAAAATAATTTTTGACTGATTTTATTCATTCCTTACACAAGAAAAAAATTGTGTTTTTGATTGGGGATAATTAATGCTACAACCTGTAAGTGTAAGATTCAGTATACAATTATTTTATTAATTTTCTTGGATTCATTAGATTTAGTTTGAATCCATTAAGTGATGCATCTACTGAATAAAAAAAAATAATAATTTAAATAAGATTACTAATGTCTAATACCTAACTTTCTTGTATATTTTGTAGTGAAATACACTAATATATAAACACAAAACTGACATATTAAATTTATAATAAATTCCTTTAAAAAGGATGAACCTCTATCCAAAGGTCACCTCTCTATAAAGGTCACTTTTGATGGATCCCGTGGGTGACTGCTTAATACAGGTTTGACTGTATTAAGATTGATTTCAACAGATATATCAGAATTGATAAACAGAGTTTTACAATATTTTCTATTTTAGCACTGTGTGATATGCATCCTATGAGGGCCCTCTTCCTTATTCCCAGAAATGCTCCACCGAGATTAAAATCAAATAAATGGTATGTAACAGCCAAGATTAAAAGTAAGAAAAGGGCTGTGTTCAAGACCATGGCAGGTAGCATAATTGGTCTGTTGAACACAACATATTAGTTAATGCTTGTTATGGCTAGAATTAACATTCAAGATTCTAAAAAGAGCTACACAGCAGATTTAATCTTGAACACAGCTTAGGGTTAAGTGACAGATTGTACAGTGTCTTGGTGATAAAATTTCATTTGTTTGTATCTTCTCTTCTTTAAGATTTCAAGGGTTTACCGTTTTAAATATCACTGCTCTGTTTTAAATTTTTTAAGGTCCTCAAGGTTTTCAAATTTTGTGGAGACTTGTTTACTGAAGGATTACATGCACCGGCCAAACACAGAGACTTTACTTAGACATCCATTTATAAAGGACCAACCCACGGAGCGACAGGTCCGAATCCAGCTGAAGGACCACATAGACAGGCACCGCAAAAAGAGGCCAGGTCAGTAACCACTTTATAAATAGCACCACTCAAAGAGAACCAACTTGATGGCAGCATATAAGGAGCAACCAGTTTCACAAGATAAACACATCAAAAAAGAAAGAAATCGACTAAACAAAGAAAAATTTTGCTAATTAAGGATAATCATAGATAAGTAATCTTAGTAATGAATTGAGATGTACTCGTTTGTTGCCAAATCGGACCAAAATTACTTTCAATTATCATATTGAATTGGTAGCAAGCAGTCGATTGTACGTGTATGATCAAAATTTGTCTCCCATATGCAAGAGAAATGGAGAAAGATCCTTTCTGATGAATGTTGAAAAATAAGCAATTTTGTTTTAAAAAACTATTTTGAAAAAAAAATTATCGACTATTGATTTTAAAATTTCCTATCGATTGTCTCTGATGTGCTGCCTTCAGCTACGATTTTTCCATAGGTGTACTTGATTTTCTGGTAATATGATGTGTACTTGATTTAGATGACGAGGACAACATGACAGAGTGGGTACCCAGTGATGTAGAGGAGGAAGAGGAAACAAACATGGCCGGTGAACCAAGGTAAACCGGGGGTAGATCAGGGAGAGGTGCTGAATGTAGACAAGCAAGATTTTATTGAATGGGGTGTGGCTTGTACATGTATATTTACCTGTAGGCTTGAATATATTGGAAGGGAAATTTATAGTTTGAATCTTTTTGCTGTATTTAAGTGTTCAATTTTTTCTTTTATTTACTGGCAAAATAAAAAAAAATGCACACCCATTACTTGTTGAACATTTGAATTGGATTTAATATGAATTTCTTTTAGACATAGTAGTTAATTAAGAATGCATGGGGATTGATGTGGTACCTTGTTTATTTGTTGTGAATGTAAAAAAAAAACATTGTGTTGTTCATAACTTTAGTTCTATTCCTTCATGATCAACTCCTTGACAGGTGATTAATTCAAAGGGCAAAAGTATACTATTCCATTCAAGGGGTTAGCTGTAATTATCCATACAAAATTTTATGATAGATGGCTGTGTAGGTAACCTTGGTCACACTGGTACATGTATGTCCTGTTTGATTATGGGGAGACATAATAATAATTGACCTGCTCTTAAATTCCCTATTTATCAGGAAGTAACTCAGGTTAGTAATGTAATGTGTTTGTAATTGAGTATTCATGTGGGGTGGGGGGAATTGGCTGATCTAATGGCCTATAAATTTTGAAATACTTATTGTGTACATGTGTAAAGAGTGTTTGATAAACATTGTGTAAATCTTCAATCATATGAAAGGTTGCATTGTTGTTTTAATAGAACATATTTTGGACTCTCATGTCAGACTAACTTTGCAATTTCACCCCAACCTTTCATGAAATTCACACATGTAGCTGCACTGTGAATAAGTATATAGACACTAGTGGTCATTTCTACTCCATAATGGATATTAGTTACCCTAAGTAACCCCGAACTGATAGTGTTTGCACAATATACTTCCTGTGTTTAAGACTTTTATATATTTATGTATGTTGTTTATGACTTTTGACACCTTCCCTTTCCCAGCACGGCCAGACGTAGAGAAAGCAAGCCGGATCCTAACAGACCAGTGTAACTTAACCTGTTCTCATTCCTATCTCTCTGTGTGTACAGCTGATTAGGTTCTTAGGCTGAAAGAGCAAAGGATCACATTATGTTTATTTAAGAAAAGAATTTTCCAATTTTTTTTCTGTAGAATCAGTGGAATTTTTTAGGAGATAATGCATGCAAGTTAAAGTTTTTTACAATCTGAATAGCATATGCAATCATATGTAGAGCAAAGCAAAAAAAAAAAAATATCATGATTGTCCATGTTGGTGTTTAAGTACCAGTGTTTCAGTTCTGTTACTTTAAACAATATTGTACAATACATTATAAGCACAGATGATGACACTGAAGTAAAACCTAGACACCTGGTCAGCTGTACACTTCTTGCTTGTTAACGTGCATGTATGTTAAGGTTCATTGGCCCTCTGACAAGAAAGATAACCCTTACTCTGATTAATGATAAATATTGTCAAGTTAAAAGGTGACTCGTGTTAAATCTGGCACCACAAAATATGTTAAAATGGTTCGCATTTCAAATATGATTTGGATTTTATTTGTAAAATCATATTGATAAAGCAACATTTTATGTAAATAAACAGGGGACAAGATGAACCTTAATTTTTTTAAGATATTAAATTTTTCAGTGACAAGCTGATGAGAGATTAAACCATATTTTTCACTTTCACTGTGATAAATATTTATGTATGAATGTACTTCACTGACAAACCTGTATGATCCTGTGCATGCGATATCTTTATAAAATTGCTAGCTTAAGAATGTGTAATCCTGGGGCCAGGAGAGCTTGTTGGCTGTCCATGATCCTGATTTAAGATATGTTTTTAAAGATAATTCACACTGTGTTTTTATAAACATTTTCCACTTTGACAGACACTGCCAGACTTTAAAACTTTGAGAATTCTATATTTTCTTTCTTATTTTAACAACATTAAGTAAAAAATCATTTCGAAAATATGACTTTCTTCTTACAAAATAATTAAATCACTCAATCTAAAGTACAGTCTCTCAGTTATGCTATTTCTTTATTTTCATGTTTCTTTTAATGTTTATAAACATGCTTTCCAAGCTTCTCTTCAGAATATTTAAATGAATAAAAAGAGAATGATTTTGAAATTCTCTTTATGAAAGTTTTTCACCTATTCATTGAAATTAAGATTGTTAATCAAGAAATGTCATTTTCTAAAGGTTTTTAAAACTTAATCATAGAAAAAGAAGATCTGTAACTTAAGTTTTATCATTGTTTTCACAGCTCCATCCTTCAGATCCCTGGGGAGTCCACACTAAAGAGAAACTTTCAGTTGATCCAGCAGCGGGAAGGTCACCCCCAGAACTCCCGCCCCGTCCCCGTCCAGCAGCAAGGTCGACAGGGTCAAAGGCCATCAAGTTCAAAACAGGGATGGCCCGGGCCATACCAACCACCACAGGGTCCAGGGAGACAGCAGCAGATTTCCAGACCACCGCAGCCAATAGGTTAGTATACCACTAGACCATTGCAACCCATAGGTCAGTAATTCAGACCACCACAGCTTATAGGTCAGTATATCACTAGACCACTGCAGCCCATAGGTCAGTATAATATCAGAACACCGAAGCTCATACGTCAGTATACCACCAGACCACTGCACCCATAGGTCAGTTTATCAGACCACCACAATCCATAGGTCAGTATATCAGACCAACACAATCCATAGGTCAGTATACCACTAGACCACTGCAGCCCATATGTCAGTATAATGTCAGACTACGTAGACATTGATTAAGTGTAGAAAAACCAAAGAATTTAACACAGAACAGAATCTCTTCTTTTAAAGTCTGTTTTGTTATTTCTCTGATATGTCACCTCAAAGATTCAAGTATGTCAGTTGCGAATTCAAAAAAGTTGAAACAAATCATCCCTTTAATATCTTATTACAGCAGGCATTTATATTTATGCATGGTAATTTTGATTGTGATATTGCATGGTTTTGATGCATTGTGTTTCCAGTGGAGGAAAAGTCAGAGGACGTGAACCGAGACCCGGAAGCCGAGGACAATACTGAGTCCGGGTCAGAGGACGAAAACTCAGGTCACACAGACAATGTCCTTTTGCTATTTACTCAGAGCTTATATCACTTGAGCAAGGATTTTAATTCAACCCAGAATGGGAAGAGTCCAGTGTTAACTTGCATGACAGAAATCTTTTTCAGCTTTCTGCTGGGCTTTAATATTCCAGACATTCTGGTTAAGAAATCTACTGCCTCAGATAATTAATCCGCTTTATCTGTTTCAATGTTTTTATATTACAATATTATTCTATTTTGGAAAAGTTAAAGTTAGATGGATAAGATAATATAGATAGAAATATTTTCTTGGCACTCCAAATTGAGTGAAAAAAAATCAGTGTTAATTGACTAGTTCCAAACCATTTCTGTTCTCTTGCATATCCCTGTACAACTCAAGCACCCCAGCCTGCTTATACCTGCTTTATGCAAATTAGTAACATTTTCTTTTTAGTCTATTTTATGGTCGAGTCTCGAAAAATAATGAAATTTATAAAATGGTAACCTATTAAACATAAATGATACTCCTATTCCATGCCTGTTATAGTGATTTTATTTGACCTTTGAATGCAGTAAAGTTTACAGATAATGGCATGAGCAGTTTTTGGTGAAAAAATGCTAGCCTTTAAAGCACCACATTATTCTGTTTAGTTAAGTTACTTTGTGGACATAGTTGCGCTGAGGTCCAATCTTCCATTAAAAACAATGAAGACATGGACCCCCTTTTTTCAATCCTCGCCCCCTTCTGTCAGTTACTCTGGACTTTTCCCACCCACCCCTTCCCTCCTATCCTAAAGCCTTACCTGCTTTTCGTACTGGGAACTTTCAAGTAATTTTGCATTTTATGCTAGAAAAATGTAGAAAATATTATAGGGATTACACTTGTTGTAAATTTTTTTGAGGAAGATATTAGTATATCTGTGGTTATTTTTCTTTTTTAGTTAGAATTTCTGGTACATAAACAAATGCTAAGAATTGAAAACAACTTAAGTTTTTTACTTTTTTTTTTTTAATTTGTATGCAAAGCAATAAAATAGCATTGTACTGAAACACAAAAGAAAGATGCTTGATTTTTAGCTCCAGATGAGATAAATTCACAAAAATATTAAAATAAATACATGATACATGTATATATATATTTTTTATTTTGGCAATACAAAAAGAAAGAATGATGTTGACAAGTTGCTCTTGTGTTAAACTGCCCCTGTAGAAAAACTGGATTATGTAGATGAAGTAATCTCGGACAGAATGTTTTGACCCAGAGTGATAGATTTTTACCCCCTCCACCACTGGGTACTATGAGTAAGGATATAAGATTCTAGATTGAAATATATATGAATATTATTAACACATAAGGATAAAATTGTAAACATTACTAAAGAAATGAGTATTTGTGAATAAAGTTTTCAATTATAAGCCTGTGAAGCAGTAGTTAAGATTGCATTTTTGAAATACTGATGTGACTATGCATGCTTTTAGTTTAGTTTGCTTCCTTCCCCCTGTAAGAGGAGGGTCATTTTGTGTTGTCTTTAGCTAGTAAGACTCAAAAGAGAAAAATATATTCAGAGAACAGCATGGGGATTAATAAAAGGAATATTTTTAGGGCAGGAACCTTACTAACTGTAGAATTCAGAAATTAAACTTTGATCAAATCGAACCGATTTGACATTTAGAAGTGGTGGACCCCATAGGAGTGGGAAATACCCAAATGCACGGCAGAAAAGTGATTAACATGACTTTTGCCATTAAATAAATATTTTGATACTCTCTATTAATGAGGTTATACATTGGCTTTCAGTATGAAGTATCAATATTTATGTTCTTTATCTTACAGAACAAAGACCCTCAAATAAGGCCCAGAAACCAGAGGTAAGATTTCAGTCATGCATGTTGTATATTGTAGGACCTTGATAAGTATGCCAAACAGCTGATAACCATGTTGTATATTGTAGGACGTTACTGATAGACATGTTGTATATTGTAGGACCTTACACTGATAGACATGTTGTATATTGTAGGGTCTTTATAAGTACGTCAAACAGCTGATAGACATGTTGTATATTGTAGGACCTTGATAAGTACGTCAAACAGCTGATAGACATGTTGTATATTGTAGGACGTTACTGATAGACATGTTGTATATTGTAGGGTCTTTATAAGTACGTCAAACAGCTGATAGACATGTTGTATATTGTAGGGTCTTTATAAGTACGTCAAACAGCTGATAGACATGTTGTATATTGTAGGACCTTGATAAGTACGTCAAACAGCTGATAGACATGTTGTATATTGTAGGACCTTGATAAGTGCGTCAAACAGCTGATAGACATGTTGTATATTGTAGGACCTTGATAAGTGCGTCAAACAGCTGATAGACATGTTGTATATTGTAGGACCTTGATAAGTACGTCAAACAGCTGATAGACATGTTGTATATTGTAGGACCTTACACTGATAGACATGTTGTATATTGTAGGACCTTACACTGATAGACATGTTGTATATTGTAGGACCTTACAGCTGATAGACATGTTGTATATTGTAGGACCTGGATAAGTATGCCAAACAGCTGATAGACATGTTCCCTGAGGAGGAGAAGGGCTCCTCAGATGAGGAGGAGGAAGAAGTTGAGGAGGAGGTCACAAGGGACGGAACTCTTCTCGCCTCAGAACCCGCCAGACCTCTGTACGTATCAGGTTTTTCATTTTTGTATCTTCTTTTTTTCTTCATAGAATAGTTGTTTAGTCTGAAATGTGTAGATAAGCTTCAATTAGATAAAAAATAATAAAGCATAAAAACAGGGAAAATCTTCTATTTATAAAAATTTATTGTCTTTTAGTCCATATACTTAAAATAACACTGAGCTGGTTTTTCAATAATAACACTATTTAAAGCATCTGTGCTTTAAAATATTTATTTGACCTTTTTGGTCCAAAGTTCTGAAAAATGAGAATTGACTTACTTTGGAATTATTTACCCCCTTTTGAACAGCGTTGGGTATATGGTGATTTGGGTTTATCCCTTTGTATGTCCATAACACATGGGAGAATTCCATCTTTTGCCTGTAATTCCTCCTATACCACTGAATTAAACTTAAATTAAACTGAATTGCATAGTACCATTGTGCACCTCCTATTTTACTTTTTGATCGGACAGATACTTGGGGTTTCCTTTTATAGCAAACTCAGGACTTAGCCATTATTTTCATATTGCAGCCTTCAAACAGTAACTTGAGTTTTTGAAAATATTTATCATATAATTAATACATGTATGTTCAATACAAATAAACTATTCCCAGGACATTTGTTAAAATTCTAAAATCTGGACTGTTTGTTGTAGAAAAAGAACTGCTATGTATGTGATGTTTGTAAGATTTTGTTTAATACAATTTATTGAATGCATTATATACACATGTATACCAGAATTTTGTGTAAACACCTATATATAATCATATAACTGTACAACTGTCCTTCCCAAAGCCTGCGTATCATCAGTTACAATTAATTAACTTTAGTACATCCCATTGAATACAATACATGAAAGTTTTTGAGTTATGAATATTTATAGCCAGAAAAGAAAATGAAATTTAAAAAGAACACATTGATTTAAGTCATAAAGGAATATGGGCTTAAAGAAAACTTTATTTAGATCACTTTTATGTGAATTGAATTTGAAATTATAAATTATTTTGGTGTTAGGGATTTAAGATTATGAGTTTGAAGTTTGTAGGAGATATAATGAGACAAGCTTTGGTTTAAGTATTCCCATGCTTTAGAGTAATGATTTCTCCACACAGCTTTGATTTTCCCAAATCCTGTTGAAACCTCCATATATAGACCATGCTGGAGTGTGTTTTAATTATTATAGTGTTAATTGCTTGTTAATCTAATGAATATCAGAGATTTATAAATTACATATCTTATGTTTGTGTATACATTATTTAGCAAGAGAAGTGCCCTATTTGATTACTTTACTTTATTATAAGTTGATCTCTCTAATAATTTGTTTTTCAACTCTTTCTATTAATTTTGATATTAATCAGATTCTCTCTAAATTTTATATTTGTATGCTATTATATCATTAATCATGTTTATTATATTATTAAAGTAGCTTTTATTACAGTATGCACTCAACATTAAAGGAGTATACTGTGTTTGAATTAGTATTGTGTTTAATCAGTTTCCCTATAATTTTATGTTTATATATGTTTTATTGAGATGTGCATTTGAAGCATTTATTGAATAACCAGTGGGATTTTTATTTTGTGCTGGAAATCAAATGAAGTGGTGGTGTACATATTGCACACTATAATGGGCAGATAACTCTGGCAGATATTTTGAACAAACTAAATGGTTTTGCATTCTTGGGTATTTTACACTGCCAGTTTTTCATAAAATAAAAGCAGAAAAGGGAAAACATCAATAAACAATCAAAAGATATGGAGAAAAAAATAAATAATTAAAATAAATAAATAAATAAAGAAAAAAATGAGAAATCAATGATAGCAATTGCCATATTGTAAATAAATCTGATCATATGTATGATTTTAAAAACAAAAGGGTTACCTCTGTTTTTTCTAGGCATGACCTAAAAGGGGAAAATCTAGAAAAAAACAAATGGAATATTTTTTTATTCTTTCATATAATTTGATCTCTTTTCCCCTATCTTATAATTAAGGCACTATTGATGATGCAGGATTTGTATATTTGTTTGTTAATCTGTTTCAGACCTACTGGGGGTTTTAACCATGACACATTAGAAACTCTGTCTTCCATGGTCATCCACACAGGTTAGTGTCTGTCTGTGTTTCTTTGATTCTGTACATGTTTGATTTATGTGTACATGTCTGTCTATATTTCAATCATTGAGGATGGAAACTTATTTGAAGTTCTAGTACACATTCTTCACAGAATATGTTTGCATAGTGTTTCATCACATTTCACAATTTCATAATGATATGTATTCTTTATTAATTCATTGTTTATTTATTATGAATTAAAGGACTGTGTGACTGTTATTTTTATATTGAGCTTTCTGTTTTGTAGACATTTCACCCTCACACTCCAACCAAAGCCCCGCCAACAAAGTCAGCGAGAACTCGCGTAACCGTGACAACGACGACGGAACCCTGGTTGTCAGAAGGGTGAGTCTTATGTTACAGCAGGGTTGTGCAATAAACCTAGAGGCTAAGGAACTTTCCCCTTCAATGAAACTATCCCCCCATTATTCTGGCATTGTACCTCAACCCCCACAAGGGGAGGAACCAAAGTCACTCTTCTTGAACAACCCTGTACATGTGTTTGTCTTTCTGTCGGAGCTGTGACATAAATATGACAATCCAAGGACCCTGCTCATTTGAAAGATGAGTCTTATTATAATACCGTATAAGTGGAAATTTTAGCGAGACGCAAATTTAGCGATTTGTCCATAAAAACTGGTATTTTATTTTTAGCGAGATGTAATTTTAGCGATTTTAAAATGTTCATTAAAGAACCTATTACAAATTAAACGCAATTAATTTTTAGCGATATCAAATTTTAGCGATCTCAGTACCCTCGCTAATAATGCCAAAATTAAATCCTCGCTAAAATTTCTACTTATACGGTATGTTAAACATTTGTCTGTCTGTATGCCTTAGCTCTCTCGTGATTGTTAATGTTTGTGAATGGAAACGTATCACTGAAGGTGAACATGAAGAAACAAGTCTAGTTATAGAAGGGATAACATTTAGGGGAGGGACTGGGGGTAATAGGATTTTAAGACAAAAGGTCTGTTTCATTGTAAAATGTAGAGTGAAACTTCTCTCTGGATCAAAATCAATTTGAACCTGATGTGTATGTGTCATAATGCATATAGACATATTTCTAGTGAGATATGTACATGTATGTAGAGGTATTATCATAAATTCTATTACCTTGTATGTTTATTTATTGGCAGCCGTGTCTTAAGACTTTATCATGAAGTTAATACCTGAGTCAATAAAACAGGGGGGATTGATGGAGCGGAGGGGGGAGTACCTGCCGGATTCTTTCAGACCCAGCTGGGTACAGGATTAAGGGGGATAACAGGGAATTTAATGGTGGTTATGATAACAGACTGTTACCACTGGGAGGTCAGGGGTCGGGGTGTTCTGTAGGAAGTCAGGACCCCCCTGATTGTGTAGAGTAACATTGGGTGTTCTCCGAATTAATTCTTTGTTTGTGGGAATTTCAGATTTGAATAATTTTTGTTTCAATTTCTTGGTTGGTTATGTTCAAAGAAAGGAGTCAGAAGACAACATTGTTTTGAGTTTTACACTTTATTAATTACCAGTAGGGGAGGGGTCCTGTTTAATGCTTTGCTGGTTAGAGGATCAGGGGGATTAAAGAGCATTAAAGGCCTGTTACGGCTAGGAGGAAAGAGGATTAGGAGGGGCTGCTCTACTGGGAGATCAGGGTGAAAGGTACTTCAGAAAGAAAGAACCACAGATAAAGACCATATAGTCCTTATATAGAGAGAATATGTCATTGTAAACCCCTAGAGTGCTGGCATGTGGGTGGTGAAGCTAGGATAAAAATCCCCCTCCCTTGATTATGTTTGGTGAGGGAGGGAGTTCTGCTGTTAAAAATAATATAGCTGAAAATCCTGAAAAACACAAATTACCTGCAGATACTGAATTAATGGAAATAAGATACTTCTCTTGCATGTATGAAAAATGGGATCTTAATTTTGTAAAGCACTGAGTTATGGGTTTAGAAGCACATAATGTAAAGTGTCAAACAAAGAGGCTGGTTAAATTACAGTTGACCTGTAGAGTTAGATAAAAAAATAAACTTCCTTACTAAATCTAGGGAAGGGAAAATAATGAGTCACAAGTTATACATGTGAGTAATCTTATAAAAGTATATTTTAAAGCCAACTTTATTATGTCCCTGTCTACCTTGTCGTGATCAGAAGTCTGTGTATCTGTCATATTGATATCACTTGTATATCATTTATTTGGTTTTACCTTTTGTAATATCACTTTTATCGGTCAGTCTGATATCACTTGTCCCAATATCATATTCACTCCCCGTGGATTAATTTTCATAAAGGTACTTCACCCATTAAATGTTCTTGGGTATTAGGTGTTCAGTGATCTTGAATCAGAGTCAAAAGTTAAGTGAAAGCAGATCTTTATGTACTATTAAGTTTTATTGGTTTTCTCCCCAAAGAGTTCTCCAAGATTAGTCATCTTCATTTTATTGCTGACTTCTGTTACTGATACATAGGATCAAACGCAAAGGTGACATAGATTATTCATAATCAGTGTATTCAGGTAATTGCTGACTTCTGTTTCGGATTCATAGGATCAAACGTAGGGGTGACATACACTATGTGTCCTTATCACGTATCTGTAATAAATAATACATCACTTGATGTATAAGAATCTTTAGCTAATTATGATCACTATTACACATTAAGGACTTTATATGCTACGTAACACTACCCCCGTGTGTCTGTACCCTGCTTTAATCTCCTCGGTGCTGACATACTATCCCTCTATAATACACCTTTCTCTGACCTTATTTTTATAAAATGGATAAAGGCCACAGTCTGCGTTGATAAATATTTTAAGAGCTGTGCCATCATTGTGCAGAAGTTATTGAATCTTCGTGTCATTGGAGGTAAATTAACACCTGTACTGTACCTAACGACTCGCGCTTAACAAAGAGGAGAAAACACTATGTCACCCTTATATGGCAGATATTGGGGAAATAGATCAAGTCTGTCCCCCTGTGTAGGGATAATTTTTTTTTTTTTAATATGTATGATGGGGATGGGTTGAAAGAGATTTTGAAATTTGACAATGGAGGAGTTGGAAATATAACAACAGGATTAGGAGGGGGGTTGGGGGTTGGATAAAATTAATAAGTTATCAGGCAATTGAAAACTTTTATTACCGGGGGTATATTGATTGTTGTCAATAATTAGTTTATTTTAATTATGATTATATCATGAAAATTTTGTTGTTGTTTTTTTTTTTTACATTTCTGTGAATATTTTCAAATGTATTTTAACACAAATCAGGCATTTATTTTAACAAAAGGCCACAATAAAGATACCCAGCTGGGATTGACAAAGGGTAATTTGTAGAGAGGAAGGTTAGGCCTTGCTTATTTTCTCTATTTTTATTTCTTTTTTAAATGAGATTGGGAAGATGCTGATTAATATTGGCCCCTTTACTTCTGCCGCCATTAGGAAGTGTAGAAATGTAATCAGCGGGAATCATTGAATTATTCATCCTTTACAATAATCAGCAAGTTTTATTGGTCAGGGACCAGAAAATTCGGATCATTGTTCCCTCCGCTGTAGAGTTAATCCAAGACTTTGATAAAAAAAAAAAGTGGAATAAATGGTCGTGTGTGAGTTGCCCGCTGACTGTTTCTGCTGATTGTCGGGACCTCAGCGATCGATCTCAGGATATTGAGATCTGGAGAGATGGAGAGTATTATCAGAGACCAGGGCTTAATGCCGGGCGGGGAAACAAATTACAGGCATGTGAACCCAATATGGCCCTTTCCCCAGGAGAGTCCAACTGGCTGATAAATAACGGAGGATTTTTTTCTCCTTAAATCGTACAAGTTGTTTGCTTCAGATCTTTATTGGTAGATTCTTTTTGTTGGATATTTGGTTTCAGTAAAGAAATGATAACATGCTGCAAATAAATTGTTGTATCCGTAGGCAAATAAACTAAAGCCCATTCTGGGTTCGTATAGAAAAACCCATATATATATATAAATTTGATATATCTTGAAAATTGGATTTTTCCATACTCTAATATGGAAGATTATACATGTACCTGTTTTGATTGAATGAATTGCTATATGGTACACAGAGAGTAGAGTAAGGGGGTCTGGATTGCAGCTGAAGAAAATTGTGTAAATAACATGACACAATGAATGGCAGGAGATGTAATTTTAGACATTGTGTGCTTAAAATCTGACTGATAAGGAATTAGAAGTCAAAATAATGTAAAGGGGTCTATTGAAACCAGGCTACAAAAATAAACATTCTGATGTTTTAAATTTAGTTTGGGTTTGGTCTAATTAGTTGACAAAATATTATTGTTGTATTTTGACACTGTTGTTTTTTAAGTCTGCATACCGGGTAATGTTTTTTTTTTCCTTTTTCTTCCAAGATGTAAATTGGAGATAAAATTGTACATTGACTTAAAGCATACTTTGAAGCCATATGCCATTTTCAACTAAAAAAATATAAAAATCCACAAAGTGGAACTAAAGTATCAAAACTGAAATATGCCAGAATTTATGTGGAAAATTTTTAACTTTCTTCCTGAAGTTTTAATTGATATGTTTTACAATTGAGAAAGTTGTTTTATGTATATCTGATGGACCTTGATACAAAGATGAGTTTGTTTGTTAGTGAAAGCTGCGAACAATGGAAAAAGTGTCTTTCTGTTTGAGGCAGATAATGGTGTTGTCTTTTTAAGTCACTAAAATATTGACTATAAGAATATCTCTTTGTTTGACTTGACTTATAATTATAACAAAGTGTAATCTATGTGTGGTGAGTCTCTGTCTTGGTTTCTGTCATAACAAGCAGGCAAAAAACTTTCTGTCTTGAAAGGTACTTTTATTCATAAAGTGCTTTAAACAATGAAAAAGCAAAGTTTTCTTGCACATTTATTAGAAGTTAGAATTTTTTTGATGTTCAGGGGAAAAAAAGTAAAGTTTTCTGTTGTTATGTTATGCTGTGCTGTGGCATCCCAGATGAGTTAGGGCTGTGTTCCAGTGAGGAGCTTCTATTAAGCTGTCAATGGCTCACTTTAACTTCTTCTTCAGCTTCACTTGATGCTTAAATTGATCATTATTCATTCCACATCACTTAAACTTCTGCTTTAGAACCTGAACCAAAATTATCTGAGTCCGTTTTACTACAAGAGCAAGAGATTTTCTTATTGTGCTTTTCAAGTTTTGTTTATAACATTCTGGGAACATTGCTGATGAAAATTGATTTATTGTAAATTAAATATTTAAGACTTAATTGGGGAATAAAACTTATATGAAAAATTATTTTTTGATTGCTGCAGAGTGCTTATAGTTCAATAAGGATATTCAATATCCATGTTGTATTTCAACAAGCACTGATCAATCATCTAGGAGATTGAGAAAGCTTGGAAGAAAAGAAAAATAGAACATATCCTGTTTCAGGCGCTGTAAAATTATAAACAAAGTGTCGGAAGGCATGCCAAATCTTTGTTATGTCAGGTCTTGTTTAGCGAATGTTGTAGATTCATCATAGACCAATAAAAAAGGAGCGATTACAAGCATGCCATGTTTATTATAGATAGATAGTTTGTGTGTGAAGTCATGTCTTACAACACATCTGGTGCACATCTCTGCTTTCTGCTCGGCTGCACTTTGTGGATATAATCAAACTAAGCAGATTTCATTAAAATCCATTATGGCCAGATGAGAGCCTTCTCTGCAGTGATGATGGAGGTGGGCTGGATTTATTTAGGAGCTATTATCGTAGCTCTGTGGTCACATGTTATTGTTTCAGATTTTTGAGGTTTCCCTCTGGGGTAAATCTGGTTACTCCCCCCAAATGATTGGAGTCTGATGGTGAAATTCTGTTTGGTACTTGTTGGAAATGCACATTGTATAATGATGGCAAAGAGATTTTTATTTTAATTAGTTAAAAAAAAAAATCTTGATTTAATTTATATTAAATTTTTCCAGTCTCCACATGAAGGTTATGGAGCACTTAGAGAATCTTCTACAAGAAATCACCTTATAAGAGTCATTCATACATGTCAATCTTATTCCATTTTACTTAATACACATTTGAATTATAATTTTTAAAAATTTGGTTTTTTAAGTTTATTTTATTTACGTTTAAATGACCTCTGCAAAAGTTTATTTATTCAGAAGTAATAGAACTGATCAATTAAACCAAAATTTGATCCTGGAATAAAAAAAAAATCTATACAGGTGTGTCCCCAGATGCCAGATTTATTTTAGCTCTCAACATGTTCATTTGTGTCAGAAATGAACTGAAGGTTTGGGAGGCAAAGCTGAAAGCTAGGATACATATTGTACATACATGAAATTAAGGCTCTGATACATCTCACATTTATATATTAAGTTGAAATGACCCCCTCCCCCTCCCCCTTCCCCCTTCTATTTGTCTCTCATTTTAAACAGCAGTTTTAACTTTTATATAAAGTTTTTCATCAAATTCAGCAAAAATTGGAAAAGCACGAGACACCATTGAAGTAAATTCCAAAGAAATCAGGGAGGTGCCTGATATTTAGTTAGTATCCAAGAAGAAGATAACATTTGTGGCATTATCTGGAATAATGTTTACTCGATCATCACATATTAAAATCTATTAGATGATCAGTATAAACTAGGAGATGATTTAACATACCAGATATGTGGTTACAGATAACTGGGGTCACACATAATTAATGGGCAGAAGTGTTTAAGGTATCAAGTGTACGTAATTTATTGTGCTGCATTTTTAACAACAAAGCCAGGATCTAATAAAACACCTGTGAAGCTCCTATAATTTGTCATCTACAGTTATATGTCTTAGTACATGTAGTTTATTTTAGAGAAAAAAAAATTGATATGCAATTTTGGTTTTTCTTCAAGAGTGGCCCACACTAAAGGCATTCTTTTAATCCTTTCCCCTCCTCATTTCTTTCGTAGAAGGGAGAATTTAGTTATACGTTTGTTTTCACATTATCCTGAGTTTAGAGAGTGCTTTACATTTACAATTATTAGACATTGATCAGTGGAGGGTAACATTATTCTTTGTCAGATAAGGACGAAAAAAAGGAAAACCCTAATTAGTTAATTACCAGCAATTATAGAGGTGATGAATGATAGGGCACAGAGGACTGAACAAAACAGAATGTGTATACACGTGCTGATCTAAAGAAAGTACAGGAGTCATGTTATAATGGGTACAAGGCATGCTAGCTGGTATTTTATTGATATTGCTCTCTGATTAGAGGTTAATATTTGTGTGTGGTGGGGTAGTGGGTTTAATATCAATTCTGTGTTATATAGCAATTGAAATTATCAGCATCATCACAGGTTTTGTTTCCATACTGAACCGGCTTGTGTCCTCAGAAAGCAATGACTGGTGTATTTCGAAAGCACCTGCTTTTCTCCTCACATGCCTTCTGTCCTCAAATTCAACCTGCTTCTCTCTTCATATGCCTTCTATCCAGCACCTGTCTCTCTCCTCATATGCCTTCTGTCCTCAAATATCACTTGCTGACATCCTCAGAAAGCACCTGTTAGTGTCCTCAGAAAGCACTTGCTTTTGTTCTCATATACTAGTACTCGCTGTCCTCCTCAGAAAGCACCTCAAGTTGAGATAGCTCCTGTGTCCTCAATACCTGATGTCCTCACATGGTATATAATTTGATTCATAAGATCCTTACCCCATGCAATCCACTATTTATGAAGCTTTAGAATTGCGAAAGAAAGCAAGATGCTCTGGTACTTATCAGAGTACCAGCCTGATTTAGAATCAGACAAGGTTTCTGTAAACACTGAGTTAATGAGGACAGTGTAGGAGAAAGCATTAACTTAAACAAAAGGATGTCAGGTATTATAAACCAATTATAATGGCTCTTTGAAGTGGGAAATCTGAGGTTGTGTTTATTTTGAAAGAAAGGGGATCAGTATCTGTAACAATAACATTAGAGGATCTGGTGAGGACAGAGAGAGGGGGGAATGATCATTGGGGAATGTTCTTGGCCGCCATGTAGTTCTATGAGGGGGTCAGTGAGATTAAAGGTTCTATACTGTGGCAGATGTCGTAGAAATTCCTCTCTGGACATTCCAGAAATGGGGGTAGAGTGAGTGGTTTAATGTGTATGGACAGGTGGTGCCTGAGAAATCTGGGATATTTAAAAGACTTTGGTTCATGTTGAGCAAGTGGTCACTTGCTGATTAGTGTAAATATTTTAGCTTTGGTTTCCTGGGGTCTGTGATGGTCATAATTTGGAGGGACTGCACTGGATTGGCTGGCCAATAGGAACGTGGAGAGGAGCAGGTGATTTCTGAAAATGGAGACAATAAGGAAACTGTGAAGTGTGGATGAATGTTGTCTGTAATATTGAAATAATAAAATCTGAAGGCACTGCACACACCCATCATCTGAGGTCTGTATTAGACAGAGGGAGGAGAGAGAGGGAGGGTTTAATTATCTACAGGTGGTCACTAGAGGGAGCTGTAGTGCCGATCAATGTCTCACCTGCGATTTTAGGCTTTACACCTGCGAGGGTAACTCGAACATCCTCTGTTCTTTGTATTTGGGAGGGAAGAGATGGCTATCTTGTTTTCATTTTTATAAAACAGTCATAAAGGAGATAAAACAGATAAATCCCTGTAATGCGTTTGTAAGTGTGATTAGAAAAAAAGGAAATCAGGCTTCCTGTTCACTCATTATAGTGTGAAAAATTAGTTTTTGGAGAATAGGGATAGAGCACTGAACTATCAGTCAAGGAAGAAATACAAGTTTGTTTATAAATGTTAAACTGAGGGAGATATAATAATTAAATAAATTTAGAAGTTATACATGTAAAGTGGACGAGAGAGGATCAAAGAATTTTACTTGTCAGTGACTTTTGTTCTAGTGGAAATCTAAAGTGCAAGTTTTATTGATCTGGTACTGAGCTGAGAGGAGGATCCGATTTCCAACAGGGGAATCCTGGAGTATTGACCGGCACTGACCAGTGATCAATCTGACTCAGAATTAAAGCTCTGTCCTTGTCTAGAGATTAAGACTCCCCACTCGAATCCAGTGTATTGAATTATCTCTCAATGTAGGAGATCTCAGCTCTTTGTGTCTTTCTGCTGATTTACAGTGGTCTCTGTGACGGGGACTAATCGTACACTTGTGTTTTGGGTTTTAAATTGAATGACACACTTTTTTTTTTTTTTTTAAAAAGAAAGTTTTGAAAACAAGTTGACTGTAGTGTTATGATAGAACTGTGTTTTAGCAGCTGTAGAGGAAAGATTGTGTGATATAAATGTCGAGGAATTTCCTGATTTTACGCTAGCGATGCTAGTCAATGGATTGTCAGAGAGGGAAGGAATTGTATGGGAATTTGTAGTACGCCTTCTCTGACTAGAGAATCTGCCTGGTGCCAGCCACGCGCACATCAATTTTACACATGAGTAGCTAAACACCCAATTTTTTTTTTACAAGCCTGTGAAGTCATGTTGATTGGATTTTTAGCTTTGTGGAAACTGAAGTGTGAAGATTTAAGCCTGTAGATGACTTTTTTTCCTCCCTTGGTTTTTTATTTTGGTTTGCATCATAAATAGAGTCTGAGTGCATGCTACTGCTTAAAAAAAAAGAGTCAGAATTTTTTTTTTTTAAAGATTGCATTAAGGTTTTTTTTCTCAAATGGAAATGAATCAATAGTCAGAAATGAAGCTCTAAAGGAAAGAAGGGGATTTTTATTGGAAGGAAGTTATATTTAGGAACTGTGGAGAATTAGGTGTATAAAAAGGGAGAATTGTTTCCAGGTGAGAATTTGCAGTGACCGCTGGACAAAATAATGACCAGTCCCTCTGTCATCAAACAGCAATCATTGATCCACAAATATTGATGAAGGTGTGAAGAATAGTATATCCATTAAATAGACGGCTTGAATTCCTGTGTATGATATTGACTTGTTTGAACAGTGCAATCCTAGAGCCCTATATTAATGACATAAATAATCAATTGGACTGGTATTTTTTCTCTGGTCCTTGGGGAGCGGATTGGATCGCCTTCCACTATGGTGGTTATGGCGGATGAGGAAGATGACAACTTTCAGTTTTATCGGATTGTGGATAAATATTATTACATACTCGTAGAGGTAAGATACCAATAAATATATTATTAAAGGTTATGGTAGAGGCAAGGATTGCTAATACAGAAAAAATATTAGTTTCTGAACAGGGCTTCATTTTATATAGTTTTTAAAGGAAGAAACCTTTACAGATCGTTTTGAAGAAGAAGCAAATTTGAAATATTCTTGTTTGCAATTTTTTTTCTAATTATTAAAAAAAGAACTGATCACAATTCATTCCAAATTGTTGACAAGACAGGGTCTTTTTACTGCATGTTTTACTAAGTGTACTCTAAGTTTGGATATTGGAGCTTGGTTTTGTCAGGTGAAAAATAGGGGCTTCTTTTCTCCCTATACCCCAGTATAATTTGTCTTATCTACAGGGTCGTGATCCTAATGTCTTCTCAAAGTTTGACTTTTTCCAAATTTTGCCGAATTGTGTATTGATTTTTGGAGGTCACTGCGGTGAAGTGCTGTCAGGAGGGGGGGTTTAATTTGTTTGAAGGCATTGCTCGCCAAGATTACTGACTTTTTCTTATCATTTGTTTGTTATGTAAAGGAAGGAGAAATCTGGCCCCAGGACCCAGACAATTATTGGGGTCTTATATAGACACGTTCATTATCTGAATGACTTTGTCAGATTCGAGTCTCGAGACTGTGAATGGGGTACAAAGTTCAAGAAATATCTTGTACAGTCATCGACTAGCGAGAGACAAGCGAAATTTATTGGTGCGAAGAAATTATTTCAATTTTTTGTATGTTTGAATATGAGTAAACATTAAAAGGGTATTGTGTATTTGTGTATTTGCTTCTATCTTATTAATATTTTAATATGAATGTGCTAGATCTTTATTGGTTTTTGTCTTATGGAGAAGTCCATTCAGTGTAAAAACTTGAGCACTGCTGGTAAAAAAAAATTGTATTATTTAAAACTCAAGTCTCAATTAGTAAGTTTTTTGCATGTGAACCAGTGCAGCTTTGTTAGCACTGAACAATAAAGTTCCTCCACACACCATTTCCAGACCATCTTCAAGCCTGGCATTAAGCTCTCATTAGGGTGAAATTTCAATCAACATTTCCAATATTGTACCACGTGCCGGAGTCCCCCCAGCTGTGGGGGAAACAGACCTGCAGATGATAGATTTTTCCCAGCATCATTCCAATCAGACCGCTATATTACCCTAAGTATGGGTCCTTAATAGCCCGCTTTTTTCCAAACATCATTCCAATCTAAGACCTCTCAATATACCCTGAGTCTGGGTCTGTTAATAGCTGACTATTGTCCATGAATTGATTGTTGTGAGTAAACACTCTATTGACCCTGATTGCCGGGGTAATGAGTTGACCAGCTGATTGCTGCTGATGGACGTCTCAATGCCTCCCCCTTTCCTCCACCCCTCATTTCATCTGTCAGGGGGCTATTCTTCTTTATTGCATGTGAAATAGATTTATGATCCTATCTGCTGCTCGGTTTTAATGGAAAATACATGTGTGTGCCGAAGCCATTCTCCTTAATGAAACGTCTCTTCTTCTTTTTTTTGCTCCTTTTTTATTCTTTTCAAATAATTATCACCTTGAACATGGATGCATGTATCTTAAAACATGGCATTGAGTGGAAAAAAATCAAGGCATTTTCAATGTTTTTTGCCTCGCTGCACTTGTAATGCTAAAGTTTGTGAAATTTCAAGATCTTTATCCAGGTGTTGTAGATAATTTAGGAAGAAAGTTTTATGAAAAAAAAAATACAGGAAAAAAAATAGAACGGAGATTTTCTCCCAGGTGTTTTAGTCATTAGACGTTACATCGTGGTCAGATTGAGGGGGAACAGACCTGGTATAAAGCCCTCATTAGCTCTAGGAATGATGGCCACAGCTGCATACATTGATTCAATGATCCTTCTCCATACTTCCCAATATTTCCTGTGGTTTAGCCATACAAATCTTTTTTATGTTATTTTATGAAATTTTTGATTAATTTTTTTTAGAGCCTTTTCATGTGGTCAGTAATTTTCTAATCAAATTTTTGAGTTGAGGAGAGATTTTTAAAAAAAAATTTAAAATGTGGGAGAAGAATTAAAATTAAAGGGGCTTTCTCTTTGTCACATCAAACATTTTAAAGTGTGTTGCATTTCACAAGTACAGATTGATAAATTCTGCGCAGATTTCATTAATATGTGTTAAGGACTGGGGTTTTACCGATTGGTCACATTAAATTTGTCAAGACGCCAGTATATAATGTGAAATGTTTTTAAAAAGAAGGGAAGATTTTATTTATAGTATGCTCAGTAGAGTAGTAATTACTATAAACACAGGTACAGTGCATTTAGACATAAAATCTGTGTCTGTAGAATTTAAGAATGGTACCAGACACTTATGATGGCAGAGGAAATGATTTTAAGAGATTTATATTTCTCATAAAGATCCTGAACAAACAGAGAGTTTCTCCGCAGGTATAACGGCCGTGTGATTATCTACTTTAAATTGCTAGTTATTGGGATTTCTCGGATGCTAATTCTATAGCAGTGTGGTGTTAAATGTTACGTGTAAATCACAGTAATGTAAAGGTGCAGCTCTGTGTTAGGGGTAGGAAGTTGCGCGGGGTGCAGTCGTCTATATACGGCAATAAACTGGTGCATCACCTAGTCTGGTCTGGCAAAATGAACACTAGACCACATGTCAGTGGTAAAAATGTGTCTCTAACTTGATGAATCAAGTGTGTAAATATACCCTCTTTTGATACTGAAATTAAATTGGGTTTGAAGGGTATGTTGAAGTACATTAGGATTGATCCTCTTGCATTGAAGTTTTAGTTTTTTTAAGAGGGAAGAAATGGAGGAAATATCAGCGGGCTTTTCTAAAAGAAAATATGAGTCAATTTTCATACAACAAAGTTATTCCCCCTTGATTGATAACCTCCTTCATTTCAAATAGCAGTACCATATCTTTGAAATTGTTCTTACCCTCACCAGCCAGGGACCAGGTGCCACTATTTAACCCTGAGCCCCCCTCCCCCAGCCTGTCTGTTTTCTATTTTCTACCCCCTGTTAGCCACAGATGGCCCTTATTATACACACACTGCCTGCTACACGGAACAACTCTTGATTCCAAAAAAAAAAACTTCTAAGGCATTCATAATCAAAAGAGCAAACAATGAAATTTAAAAATCTCTGGAAAAAATGAAGTGAGAGAGCATGAGAAACAATGAAGAATTGGACCGAGAGAGCATGAGAAATGTCAGGATTTGATATTGACCTGTTTTTATCTATAATCAGCAGGATGCTGGGGTACTTTAATTTCGATTTATAAATTCCCAGGTAACGTTTTTCTCCGTGTCAATAATGACAGATGCCATTATGGCGTTTTGTTATTTTCCCCCCTCTACAGTGAGGCATGGTAAAGTATGATAAATAGGAGATTGATTGGAGACATCAATAGACCCTACTCTGTGGCTGTTTGTCCCTTATAATGGCTATTATATTGACTGTTTGGTAACACAATAATTGCGACTATGTCTGTCAGCTGCGATATGCACATTTCCTTTGCATGATTTTCTGTAGTAACCTGGGTATTACCTGAACAGGTGGCAGGCATTAAGATTTGTCATTCATGTCAGGAACTGTTACCAATATTGCTTTAATATCACTGTGCACTCATAGGGGGAAGGACTGTTTTGACCTCTCAACACACATTATATTAAAAAGTTTGCTGAATCTTATTTTTTTTTTACATGTTCACAAAATAATTTGCCATACCTGAAGGCTTATATAACTGGCTTAAGATAAGGGATGTGTTAAATTGATTGAAAGATTTAAGCAAACTGAAATAAATAAATAAAGACCGTTTTTCGTCGAATTTTTCTGAGGTGGAAGTCAATGTACAGTTAACAAAGTTTGTTTCTTTTACATATAATTAGCATTGGCATCTCGTTAACCTCTGAACGCTATAATACTATGGTCAGGAGGCGATTTATGAAATATACCCACTTGGTGGAGAAGTCATTCTAGACATTCCAGCAGTGAGTGGTCATTAAGGAGTGAACGTTTACTGGAATTTATAATGAGGGTCCTACAGCCTGGCATTAATGAAGGGAAAGTCCTGGTCAAGTGGATTAGACAGCTTACAGACTGTGAAGAGGTTGTGAAGGGGTTTGAATAACCTAGTAGAAGTTTAAGTTTGATTTCAGTCTGAATTACTTTTGTTTCAAGGTTTTTAAATTCTGTTCCCTTCAAAGAAGTTGCATCCAAAACCTCTTCCTCAGAACAGGAAGAAAAAAATAAACATTAAATTAAATTTAAGACAAGTTATTTGGTTGAGAAATTTTTTTTCTTGGCAGCCAGTAAAAATCTGTTGTTTTAATTTTATTCCAGTAATGGTTTTATTCTTTTCATTGACAAGTTGAAGGTTAGGGAATATTGCTGATGGAGATAAATGTACATATCTATGAAAATACACCCACTACCTCAAAAACAAGAGAACATTATATGTAGGACGGGAAAGCTGATGAGACTGATACAATGATTACAGTACGGAGTATTGATTTCCTTGCGGAGCTATTATTCTGATATAAAGCCCCTGACATATCGATACAGGGATGTTGACACATTCCGCTCTTCACATCAATTGTCGATGGCTGACGGGCAGGATTTTATGCAACATTACTCTGGGATGGTAATTAATT
>PRKT01000068.1:598896-621755 GCA_003671525.1 Saccostrea glomerata
GGGGGGGGGGGGGGGGGGGGGGGGGGGGGGGGGGGGGGGGGGGGGGGGGCTTGTCATGCACCCACATTTATCTGGAAGGGAAGAAGGGCACATGTATAAAAAGATCATCATATTAAGTTCATTTCCTATGCTTACAGATTTCTGGAGATTGGTGCTCAAAAACACAAACTCTGAAAGTGGAATGAATTTTTTCATACAAAGAAAATTTTTGAGTTGTTAAATTTTTCTGCTAGCACCACTTTGATCTGCAGATGAAAACAGGAATTTCTGCTTTTCAAACAGGCAGCATCTTATTAAAAGCTCACGGAAAACTTCTGTTTCAGATATTGGCTTCTTGTGTTTCCAGTTGCAATTAGACATTGTCTGCCATTTTGAAGCAGTTACTCTTGATTAATGTCGAGAGCATTGAATTAAGCTAAGTCAATAGAGCAGTAATGTGTCTCTGATTTAAACTCCAAGTTAGGTTTTCTTTAAATTGGGGAGCTGAACTTTGAAGTGTCCCCCATCTAAAGGAACGGGCAGCCCTGTGAAGTCTGAAGTAAACTGGAGTGAAAACAGGGGAGATAATGAGGGGGGTAATCAGTGAAAGGTGATCTCCACTAACTCAAGATTCTGGTGATAATTGTTCTTAAAGGAGTCTTTGACCTTGAAGTGTTTTGAAAGGATTTATAATGTAATTGATGAGTTTAGTCCCCATGCCCTCTCTTCCCCTCGGCTCTCTCCTCAGACTCTCTCCCACTTTCCTTTCTCTCTGACCTCTCTTTCTATTCTCTCTCTCTATAAATTCTCTATCATCCTTTCTTTCCCTCTCTCCACTTCCTATCCACTCCTCGCCTCTTTCTCTCCTTGCTCTCTCCGTCCTCTCTTTAAGAACCCCCAATGTGATCACAGACATATGAATTTTAGATTTATTGATGGACAGATCTACAGCATAGACTTGATAGATATTAAAGCATTGCCAATTAGATACCAAGATAAGTCTTCATAAAATCATCAATATTGATCAACACGCAGCCGTAAATCAACACCCCGCATCAGTAAAACACTTCATAAAGCATGTTCATTGCCGTGGTATACTGATTATAGCAAAGAACAGTGGTGGAGTCGGGATCAAATTAGGCTTATCTGTGTAATGGAAGCCTTATCGGGGGTTCTCTGTCACAGTGTTAACCAAGAATCAATAATTTCTGGGAGAAATTGACAAGGTGTCCATGCTAAATCACAGGGAGAAAAAAATAGCTGACAATCATCACTAATAATCAGTCCAGGATTTATGTTATTTCTGCCTTGCTAACTAGACATGTATTTCAATATCATTTTTTTTATACATGTATATATATTCCAAGTCTCCAATTACATTTTTATGATGAAATTGAATGTTTTCACAAGAAAAGGTCAATTGAAATGAATTTCCTTTTTTTCATGATTTATTGGTTTTAAGATATTGGGTCATAACTCGGTGAGATTTGATGAAAATTGAATTCCTCTGCATGTTGTCATAGTTGATATTATTCACAATATTGGTATTTTTGGGGGGTAGCTGTGTAAATTCACAGATTGTGGACATCAGTGGTCAACACTAATTAACAAATCAAACAGAGCAATGAATGTGAAATAAAGATAACTCTTCCACTACCACTTTGTGTTTTCAACTGTAAATAAGTAGGAGACTCATTATGGAGACCTGGCTGTTAAAATTCTTTTCAACTTGCTGAACTTTCGCTTAGAATGATTGATTGTCAGAAAACATGCCTTAGATGTGCAGGTGTCTTTATAGATCAAAATATCCATAGATACAAGATTGTTCTGAAATACATATCACTTTTCATGAGAGTACAGTTTATAGCCTCATAATGATTTTCTGCTCATTATTTTGATTAATTTATGAAATGAATGAGTCTAAGTAAAAAAAAAATGAGTTATCAATAATAAAGATTTGTTAATTGGAAGTTTCCTGTTTATACATGATATATACATCATATTTTTTCTTAGTATTGTACCCTCAAAAATAAGTCTTGTGTATTCTTGTTTTACAGAATAAATCTGAGAATGTTCTTGGAGATAAAGCACAGAGACCCAAACTTGGAAAGGCCAACTCTAACCCAGTGGGAAACCTAGGACATTCAAGTGGTAAGTCTAAGTCATACTGAGTCAGTGTTAAGTCTAAGTCATACTGAGTCAGTGTTAAGTCTAAGTCATACTGAGTCAGTGTTAAGTCTAAGTCATACTGAGTCAGTGTTAAGTCTAAGTCATACTGAGTCAGTGTTAAGTCTAAGTCATACTGAGTCAGATAAAGTCAGTGTTAAGTCTAAGTCAAACCGAGTCAGTATTAAGTCAGTAAATCATTCTGAGCGATATAAATGAAATAAATCAATTTCAGTATTTATTCCAAAAATGATCACAGTACAGAGTCTATTAATTGACCAATCGTTATATTTCAGTGCTACAGCAGCCCCGACACAGTGCTAGTAGTGGAGTACTGCCAGATCTCCTACCCCCTCACACCCCACCCCAGTCACGGTCTGGCCTCACCCCCCAGAGACCCCAGGACAAGACCACATCAGATGAGGTGAGCTCCTAGTTCCCGGACAAGAAATTTTCCATATACTGTAGACGTACTTTTTCCACGGGGTCATAATTCCACATGATCTCAATTACAGTTTAATCCACGTGTTGAAAATTACGCGGATTTCTCAGACTGTTACTTGGACAAATTTCTGTGGAAAATGTGTTACCGCGTACATAGCGATAGCTAATACCACGTGGAAAAAAAGTACTTCTACAGTAAATGATTTTTTCTTTATAGAAAAAATGTCACAAAGGAGATTAATTAGCACTGTGCATCAAAATTGTTTAAAATTTTTATTTAAAGTTCTGTATTTTTTTAGAAACGCAAGTTTTTAGCTGGACGTATTGCTTAAAAAAACATTTGCTGGCTATGGTCAGACTGATTAAGCAGGAAATGGACCACACAACTGCTAAATAAGTTCATTAGAAAGTATAGTTCTTGCTCTCAACTGCTTTTTTTAAATAGAGATAATCCATATGCTTAGTAGAACAGCCAAAATAAAACCAATATTTTTCTCTACAAATAAACATCAATAAGATGATTAAAAAATGTCATACTAAGAGGTTTCTGTTGCTGTTTGGTGTTTTATACAACATACTTAAAAAACAAGGAAAAACAATAAACGGGCATGTTAGCATCAGTAGGAAACCGATTATGTGTTTATGATGACTAGCGTGGTTTTGTTGGCTGTTTAAGAGGTGTGCGATTGAGTGGTACTGTGATGGCAGCCATGGAAAGCCTCAACACTTAGGAAAACAAGTGCCTGATTTAGTACCCACTGAGAGATAAAAGTGTTCTCTGCAGTATAGGAAGTTGTCCACTCACCAGTAATAGGGTTTTTGGTCGGGCACTATATAAACTTATTTTTTCCTGTACAGCAAAATAAACAGAAATATGTTATAGCATTAAAATATTTATCAGTATTTCATAAAATGTGTCTTGTGTGTGTTTGCTGCTATATTATTACAATTCAGGTAATAATAGTTGAAGTGGCTATTCAAAGAGAAAAAAATTCTGAGATGTGCAATGGTAAAAATAAAGTTTAAACATAGAGTGTGCAAATGTAGGACAAAGGTATTCATCTCTTTATATTTTGTCTTTCGTGTTTTAGAAAAGTCTTGTCTACTTTATATTTCAGTATCGTCAGGCGGTCAGTAATGAGGGTGGGGTACTGAGACACCAGCCTAAGTCTTGTCTACTTTATATTTCAGTATCGTCAGGCGGTCAGTAATGAGGGAGGGGTACTGAGACACCAGTCTAAGTCTTGTCTACATTATATTTCAGTATCGTCAAGCGGTCAGTAATGAGGGAGGGGTACTGAGACACCAGCCTAAGTCTTTCTCCGCCTTTGGGTTTGGAGCCTCTGAGGGTTCGACCTTGACCTCGCAGTCGTCTCGCCGCGGCTCACAGATTAATGTCAATGTGGCGCCATCGCAGCCCATGACCGAAGCTCTGAGTGACACGCCAGAAATCCGAAAATACAAGAAAAAATTCTCCTCAGACATCTTGTGTGCTGCATTATGGGGTATGTGATTGATAACTCACTGCTTCTGTGGGTGTTGTGTAAGTCAAAGATCAGTTACTCCATAAATTTTCAGTTTCAAAGCCCTTTATCATGAAGATATCTCTTTTAATCTTAAAAATGACTTGCATTAAAAAAAAAATTGAAATGAAACCAAAACTATTTCCTGACCGAAATGAATTGCAGGTCTTTATGTTGTTTTATTTTTATTGAAAATCTATAATACAAAATGAATATTTTAGGGGTCAACTTACTCATTGGCACGGAAAATGGTTTGATGCTATTGGACAGAAGTGGTCAAGGAAAAGGTAGGTCAAAGTTAGGTTAAAAGAAGGTTTAGATTCATACAAGATCAGTATTTGAGTATTTTGTAATTTAGGTAATAACTTAAAAAATTGAAAAAGAATATCTGGTTTTAAATTAAGGTGTGAAATATTTCTTTGGCAGTTCACATATTAAACTCCCCATTCCAGTTTGATTTAATATCTTGGCTATGTGTACATATCAGTGTTCTAAGTTTACACATTGATCTCACGGTGGGGGCTCTATTAGTTGGAGGTGTAGCTATATGTTATGTTATTTTTATTTTAGTTTACACATTGATCTCACGGCGGAGGTTCCAGCAGATGGAAGTTTTAGAGGGACAGAATATTCTGGTCACGATCTCCGGCAAAAAAAATAAAATCCGTGTCTACTACCTGTCATGGCTGAACAATAAAATCTTCAAGAAGGAAGCGGTAAGCAGACTCAATTGTAATGATTTTCTATGGATTGTTCTCATTCAAGAAATTGTAACATTATTCCTGTTAGTCACTTCTCTTACACCAATTATGACACGTGTTTTTATATTTTTTTATGAACAGAATGACAGAAGAAATGGCTGGGTGAATGTTGGAGAACTGGAGGGGTGTGTCCACTTCAAAATAGGTAAACTTCCTGTGCAATGTGTGACAAAGGGATGTAACTCAGATGTGTTTTTTAAACATTTGTTATAAAGATAAGAATGTTGGCTGTGAAATATATATTAATTCAACCTAGCCATATATTTCTTATTGCCCTTAAGTAATCTGTGATTCTGAGAACTGTTTGTTGAATTTGGCGATTCGTTAGTTTGAAATCAATCCGGAACAATTAATTTTCATGACCGAGGAAACATTCTCTACAAATACTTATCAAAATTATTGGTTCGCGGCCATTGATATTCAGGAATAAAAGTAGGTTGCAGAATTTGCAAATATTTTTCGCCCACGATTAAAAGTTGGTTAACAGTACACTGTATTACATGGACACGTTTTGTTTTTACAGTGAAGTATGAGAAGATCAAGTTCCTTGTGATAGCCTTACAGGAGAGTATAGAGATTTACGCCTGGGCCCCCAAACCTTACCACAAATTCATGGCTTTCAAGGTGAGACATGATGAATTCAGAGAGATCTATTAAGAGTCCCCCCCCCCCAAAATTCCTGGCCTTTAATTAAGATGAGATAACTTTAGAGATAATTGTGTATAGAATAAAAAATCTCATGCTTGTACTAAGATTTGAAGCATTATTTAATATATGTAGTTTTTTTTTAGCCTATGGATAGTAACTCTGTCATCAGATAAGATTTCTGTTTGGGAGGGGGTGGTTGTTGGACAAATTTTGCGGTTTTTTGTGTTCAGATGTTCATACTTACTGATAAGAAAATAATGTTACCATATACTGTGACCTCTTGCTCATATTGTAAAGGCAATATAACATGAATATTTGATTTTTTTTTTGCAGTCTTTCACAGATCTAGTCCACAAACCATTGATAGTTGACCTTACAGTGGAAGAAGGTCAAAGGTTAAAGGTTCTTTATGGTTCCCATAGTGGTTTCCATGGCATCGATGTGGATGAAATGCTGGCGTATGACCTGTACATTCCCACACATGTAAGTACTGTATGTGACACATGTGAGTACAGTGTGTGACACATGTTTGGGGACACAAGTGTTTAGAATTAGTGTAGTACACCTAGGCCTGTAATATGAGCTTGTCTCATTTGAGTAGACTGTTTCTAAAAATAGATTGAGTGTAGATTTTCTATAGTTATATATGTTTTTCCAATAGTTTTCTGTAATATTCCCCTCCTTATATAACATTCTTATAATAGTTTTTGTACTGTGATAAATGTTTTTGAATCATAATTATCTTAGTAGTAGTCTAAATTATGTTAGTCCTGTAATGTTCTTCTTAGTACTTAAATATGATTCAATAGTTCTGTATTGTGTACTACTGATTACTTTATAGAACAGTAGTCTTGTACTTGCTACCATTGGTTATGTTATAGTACAATCTTTAGTACTGTTACAATGGTCCTGTATTATGAACCACTGGTTATTTTTAGTTTCGCAGTCACCCCCAATCCCCGCCCCAATCGGGTATTTCCTCATTTTACGCCCACCAGGTAAATATTTTTAGGTTGCCTGCCAGACTCATCTGATTTAGTTTTTTTTTGTTTATCAACAGTAGTGCTACATATACAGATCATAATTCTGGGGTTTGTTGTTTGAATTGCTTGTTTTTTTATAATACAGTCTAGTTCTATATACACAACACATAATAAACAGTAATAAAGAACTTACCAAGAACTAAATTATTAGATTCAGACTATTTATTTGGGGATGGATAGAAAAGTATTAATTTGGTAATTATTTGAAAAAAATATTTGCATTTGAAATTAAGTTACTTGGCATGTTAGATTATATAAGAGCTAGAAAAAATCTTCAAACATAGACTAGATATGAAAAATACTATCTATAAAATATACCTTATTTAATTTATAGTAGAAAGGCAACACTTGATCTTTAAATATGTAATTCAACAGTACGTATGATATTGTAATATTTTACTAACGCGGGTTTATATACGTTTGCATGTTGGTGCTTTGAAAGGTATTGTTTTCTTTTTCTTTTGCATTGTGTTAGATCTTATTTTATAAGTGGCTATACAATTGAACGTTTTTTGTTGGACAATGTTTTTCTTTAAGAATGGTCCTGAGCACACATCCCCACATTTACCAAAACTGCTACCATAGAACCAGTTGCAAATGAATTTTCAGGTTTAACCCCCTACCCTTTCAAGTAAATGACACACTTCTTTGAGTGACTGATTTGTTCATAGGGCTCAAAAACTGTACAGGCATGGTCTTATAATGCAGCCCTGACCCTTCATCTCAAATCACAACACTCACAAAATGTGTTAAAATTTACATATCTCATCAGACTTTCTTGATAAAATTATAATTTATGGCTTATTCTGTTTCTGAAAAGTTTTGATGAAATTTCAGACCATGGAAATGAATGCTGTATTGATAGCATTCTTGCTATTGTCTGGAAGATATGATACTAAACCACAGTAAATTGTTTCATAAGTTTTAACTTCTCCATCATCTCTATACTTGGTTAACAATTGATTTTTTTTGTACAGACTCAAGGCCCAATCCTGCCTCACACCATTGTTATTTTACCCGACACCAACGGAATGGAGCTCCTTTGCTGTTATGATAGTAAGTTGTTTCATCTCAGAAGTAGGATGACCATAATAATAAAAGTAAAATTTGATGGTCTATACAACAAAAGACTTGTAAACGGCATTAAGGATAGGGTGTTCTTGAAAGATTTTTCATTTCATGTCCTGTATGAATTCCTATAAAAGTGGCTTATTTCTTGTAATATTCTGTTGTTTACACTGTCTTGTCATTGCAGATGAGGGAGTTTATGTGAACTCTAGTGGCAGAGTCACAAAGAATGTCATCGTACAATGGGGAGAAATGCCCACATCTGTTGGTAGGTGAAACTTTATTACAAATGCTAGTTTTTCTTGGAATTTGAGGAAATGTTTGAGTCATGAAATGAACTGCAATGTTTAAGTCATCAAATGAACTTCAGTGTTTAATTTATAATACAGTCTAGTTCTATATACACAACACATAATAAACAGTAATAAAGAACTTACCAAGAACTAAATTATTAGATTCAGACTATTTATTTGGGGATGGATAGAAAAGTATTAATTTGGTAATTATTTGAAAAAAATATTTGCATTTGAAATTAAGTTACTTGGCATGTTAGATTATATAAGAGCTAGAAAAAATCTTCAAACATAGACTAGATATTAAAAATACTATCTATAAGATATACCTTATTTAATTTATAGTAGAAAGGCAACACTTGATCTTTAAATATGTAATTCAACAGTACGTATGATATTGTAATATTTTACTAACGCGGGTTTATATACGTTTGCATGTTGGTGCTTTGAAAGGTATTGTTTTCTTTTTCTTTTGCATTGTGTTAGATCTTATTTTATAAGTGGCTATACAATTGAACGTTTTTTGTTGGACAATGTTTTTCTTTAAGAATGGTCCTGAGCACACATCCCCACATTTACCAAAACTGCTACCATAGAACCAGTTGCAAATTAATTTTCAGGTTTAACCCCCTACCCTTTCAAGTAAATGACACACTTCTTTGAGTGACTGATTTGTTCATAGGGCTCAAAAACTGTACAGGCATGGTCTTATAATGCAGCCCTGACCCTTCATCTCAAATCACAACACTCACAAAATGTGTTAAAATTTACATATCTCATCAGACTTTCTTGATAAAATTATAATTTATGGCTTATTCTGTTTCTGAAAAGTTTTGATGAAATTTCAGACCATGGAAATGAATGCTGTATTGATAGCATTCTTGCTATTGTCTGGAAGATATGATACTAAACCACAGTAAATTGTTTCATAAGTTTTAACTTCTCCATCATCTCTATACTTGGTTAACAATTGAATTTTTTTGTACAGACTCAAGGCCCAATCCTGCCTCACACCATTGTTATTTTACCCGACACCAACGGAATGGAGCTCCTTTGCTGTTATGATAGTAAGTTGTTTCATCTCAGAAGTAGGATGACCATAATAATAAAAGTAAAATTTGATGGTCTATACAACAAAAGACTTGTAAAAGGCATTAAGGATAGGGTGTTCTTGAAAGATTTTTCATTTCATGTCCTGTATGAATTCCTATAAAAGTGGCTTATTTCTTGTAACATTCTGTTGTTTACACTGTCTTGTCATTGTAGATGAGGGGGTTTATGTGAACTCTAGTGGCAGAGTCACAAAGAATGTCATCGTACAATGGGGAGAAATGCCCACATCTGTTGGTAGGTGACATTTTATTACAAATGCTAGTTTTTCTTGGAATTTGAGGAAATGTTTGAGTCATGAAATGAACTGCAATGTTTAAGTCATCAAATGAACTTCAATGTTTAATTCATCAAATAAACTTTGTTTATATGAGTTTTTCTCAGCCTATATCAGCATTGGTCAATATGTGTTTTTATCAGCCTATGTCAATAATGGTTAATATGAGTTTTTATCTGCCTATGTCAGTACTGGTCAATATGAGTTTTTGTGAAAACTAGTAAGTGTTTTTATTTCAGCCTACATTAGCACTGGTCAGTTAATGGGGTGGGGAAATAAAGCCATTGAGATACGTGCTGCCGAGACTGGACATCTTGATGGAGTATTCATGCACAAGAAAGCTCAGAAACTCAAGTTCCTCTGTGAGAGAAATGACAAAGTGAGTTTATTCTGTAGTCATTCAAAGAGGTTTGTGAAAATTCAGATGCATGACTATATTTGTGAGAGCCATGCTGAAGTGATTGTCAATGTAATCTGCACATTAGGACAGCCACTTTAGCAAACCACTCAAAAAGGATGATTTTTATTTGTTGTACTTGTGTACCAGTATTTCTTTAAATTTTACAATCAAACAACTAGTAAGATACTTTTTTTATATCCCTTTTATAACCTTGAAATATTCACAACTAGACTTGAACAATTTTCTTCACAATGTTTTACATGGAATCCAGCAAATAATTGTTGGATTTTTATGAAAAAAATACTAATTAACAAGAAAATAATTAAAACTGTGTTTCTAAGAATTCCACTTGTTAAACAGTTTTATTTACATTGCTACATTAAATTTCCAGGTCTTTTTCTCTTCAATGAGGTCGGGCTCAAGCTGCCAGATATATTTTATGACTCTGAACAAACCAGGACTGGCCAACTGGTGAACCTGTTACCATGGAGATATTTAAATTTCTCAGGGTATCGAGAAATACACCAATGGGAAAGAAGATAGGGTTACCATGGCAATAGAAATATGTTATGAGTAACAGTCACACAATTGTAATTATGGACTAATTATAATTAGCAAATTGATGAGGCTTTGTCTAGATCTGAAATGTGCAGCTAGTTTACTGCACATTGTCTTTCTTTCGAATGTATTTTTTTTTCGAGTTTTATTTTCGTTTCATTCCAGAAACAAAGACAAGTTATACCTTAAGTCTCATGTATAAATTGTGTTTAATATTTTTAAGTTAAGAAGTATAATACTCAAACAAGTGCTAAATTATTCTGATCTTCAACAGATATATACTTACTTTTGTAAATATACCTACTATGAACAATGCACAGTCTGAATTCTTAAGCATTATGTAGCTAACTTAAGCCAGGGACTTAAATGGGGTCCACCGACCCAATTTTGTTCTCATACATTTTAAATCTGGAAAGATTTTAATTTCTGATAGATGGTTATTTTTCTAATTAAATAATTTGTAATATGTAGAAGAAAAATAACATGATTTTGGGGTTGCCCAATCTTTTTTTATGTAATATCTACATAGTAAATGTCTCCAAACAGTGTAAATAGGACATACTCGAAGTGTTCCTCAAGTGACCATAAAAAAAGATTCATGACATTTTATGACTTGCAAAATTAACTGTCAATCCTAAATGGCTGGGCAATTTTAGCCAGGTCTTTTACTTTAGTGTCCACTAGTTTGAATATCCTCCAAACTAATAAAAGTGGGAGCTCCCTTTGAGCATGAGAAATAATGGAAAGGAAAATTTTTATGTCATGTTTTAAGTCAAACATCTCATTCTAGTCAATTAAAGATTTTGTTTTTTAAAAAAGTTGTGGTGATTTAAAAGAGAGGCGAATGAATTTTACTGGGTTTTTTAATTTTGAAAAATCACCACTATTCTGTGATAAATGTGAGCTGTATAGAAAATGTATATAATTTGTAGAAAAAAAATCATGTGAAATGAAACGTAGATTGTCTTTAAATGTGACAATATTTATTTTGTTTGTGGAACTTTTATTTTTTACTTGAAAAATGTTAAATGAATGAAATCCAAAGTTATTGATTGTTAATAAAGTTAAATATGTCAGAATTAACTTTCCCAATCAATTATCCTAAGGTCTGTTAATAAAGGAAAACTGAATTATGAATGTACATTGTGTATTAATTGATAAAATGTAGAATAACACTTATAAACATGAAAAATTGCACAAAAAAAGTGCAATGAGTGTGACATTAATTATTTTAGGTTTTCAGAGAGATTTTAAAAATGAATGTGTTCATTTCAGCATTTACATTGGAAATCACAAAACATCAAATCTTAGCATCAATTGTAAAGTATCTGTAAGGGGAAAAATCTGACATCTTGTTTTTCATTTTTTTGTGTCAATGACAGTTGCCTAGCAACTCCTTAGGTTACTACTAGTAATTCTGTAAATCGTGTATGCCTTGTATCGGTTTGTGTCGGGAGTGCGATCAGTATTATGTGTCTCAGTGAGATTGTATATTATTCATTTGTCAAAGCTTAGAAACAAAAGTGCAATTTTGATACTGATAATAAAATGCATCTGCAATTACATACTGTGTTATTTATCCATACAGTAGTCAACAGTGTCTAGAAGAGTTTTGTATAATTGCAAATTGATTGATTGTATGTTGTTTAACGTCCCTCTCTAGAATTTTTCTCTTGATATGGAGACGCCACCACTTGCCGGAATTTGTAAATTGAAAATCTTCACCTCAGGAGGAAAAAAATGCTAACACATGTAAGTACTGGATACAATTTTAAGGAAAGTATCAATCTTCTTTATTCTGGTGTTCACTTTTTCACAATTTATTTACAAAGTGTGCTGCGGTTTTATAAAGTGGTATTAGTAAAAATTTAAAAATACATGTAAACTAAGAGTTGATGTACCAATGTTAACCAAATGGATATCTTGAGATGATTGATGATGCCTTGCCATTGGTAAAGTTCGAAATTGTCATATCTGTGAAAGAAATCGGAACAAACTCGAATATGCAAGAAACAAAACATGCATGTATGTCAAGAACAATTTTGATATACACAATGTATCACCTTCAAATCCATTAATTTTGAACAAACAAAAAGAGTTTATTTCAAGCCGATTAATGCACAAACAACACAGAGGCCTCAGAAACAAATACTAGTATATAGTAGTGTGTGAAATTTTTATTAGCATTTGGTAAAAAGTTACATACTAAATTATAATTCATATATGAAATATGTGATGTATAAATTCAGTGCCGGTACTAAGTGTCTTACTCTTTCTGAGCAGGTAGCAATCTGCGGCGTTACATTTGTCCCCTTTACAACAGGCGTCACATATAGGCGTACCCTGGTCCCCGTGGACATATCGATCTGTCCGGTCACTCACTCTGATATGGTCATTTGCTGCGAAAGCATAACAGATCTAACAAAAAGTAAAACGGTGCAGATATTTGTGTAAAATGAATCGAGGCTAGGAAATTAAAGTGACGTTTAGGCGCATTACACATCTCTTCACTCATACAATATGATCCATTAATTACAATGATTTTTCAAACAAAAATCAAAAGAAATAATAGAAATGATTATGTGCAAACAATTAAGGATGCCTTGAAGTGCGAAATTTCACATACAGATATATACTTTTTAACTTTTTTTTTTCAAGGTATTTTTTTTATTCTTGTTTGAGTTATTCGTTTAATCAGAAGGTTAATTAACATTAAAGTACTTTTCTTGAGGAAGATAAAATGAAAGTGCTTATCCATTTTGTGCAGGTCGCTGTACTCAAGAATCATATTCAGGTTTTTTTTATTATTTATATATAATATATATAATAGATAAGAACTTTCATATTAACTTCCTCAAGAACTAGTACTCTTAATGTTAAATGACCCCGTTTTAAATTCTCTCATATGTAATTGATGAGAAAGGGGCAAAAATAAAACGGTGGCGAAAATTTCCCTGTATACAGAACTGCTTACACTTTCTTCCAGACAACCATAAACACGACGTATTGATGATCCCACGACACGTATCCCAGTGTAGCAAACCTGATTTATAAAAAAAAAATGTGTCTTTGAAACTGGTGCCTCAAAGTGATAGCTAGTAGTGAAGATGAGATAAAAAAGAAACGATTTGTCTCTTTGAATATACATAAGAAATGTGAAAGCGCAAGCATCTATGGTTAAGGTTAAAGCTTTTGAAAGTGGTTTACACTCCAAGCCTGGGCAAAGAGTCATAATTACTGGTAACAAAGAAAAGGGTGTGTCGCACGAAATATACATGTGCAGTATAAAAGCCCTAGGAGCAACTGCTCAAACGTTATGAACAAGGATGACATTTTTTTTAAAAGTGGCAGCAGTTTCAATGTCAAAAGGTCAAACAAACAAGCTTACCTCATTAGGATGACAGGGAATGACGGGACAGGAGTGAAGAGGATTGTGGACGCCATCACAGGCTAAACAAGTCTCAATACGAGCTAGTGTATCAAGAAAATAGCAAAGTACGTGAACAGGACAAAAAACAAGGCCCCCTGGAAACATCAAAGGTGGCGACAGGCATCAGGTGCCAAGGAGGGGTAAGCATTGATTTCCCTGTTAACCGGCCACTCCCGTCGTGAGTCTCAGTTATGGTCAGGTAAACGGAGTACGCTGTGGTCATACTTACTATAAAACAATGCCTTATCACTTGGTATAAAACATATCAAGCTCTATACTACCTGACGATAGGTCATTTCTGCGAAACAGGTTTTCCTGATCCCGAATCCATGGACTATGTTTTACTAAAGAACTTACAACTAAGACCAACTTCGTTTATTTTCTACAGGTAATTTACATCCGCTGCATGATTGGATGGTAGAATCCTGGTTGACCGAAGTCAATAAAAATAGGTAGCATCTGTTCCTTCGCCACTTGGAACTTATGGCTACTGCTCAGTGGTCCTGAGTGTGTAAACCCTTCACAGATGTATATATCAGTTTTCAATATGAGTGAAAAATTCTGGAAAGGGACGAAAAACAACATTCGATCAATCAAGGAAAATGGTTTTAATCTTTTAAAATAAAACATATGAAGTTAATGAACAATATTCAAGATAAAAAAAAATATTCTATTGTTAACATAATTATTCAATTTGAAAGAATTTACAACTAAATTGTTTGTCTTAGTCATAAGTTGTTTTTTTATAGGGATTTGAAGTCTAAAGCTTACTGCAGTTGAACATAATTGTCAAGCAATTATTTTCACAAAGAATTTTCAAATACAATTTTTTTTCATTTGCCCTAGCATGCATGACAAGGAGCACACGACGAGTGTGACCGGGTGACAGGGGATGCTTAATCTTCCTGAGCCCCTGATCCAGCCTCATATGTTTTAGAGTTCCTCTTTGCTGAGCTTCAAATTTGTGATACTGTATTTCGATGGACCTGTAAGCTTGATAACTATTTTGTTCTTTTCATATAAGTATAATTATATTAGAATAAATGATTTTTATCCTATCTTAAGTACTTACGGCAGAGGCCACAAGACTTCTTACAAAAGATGGCCGTGTCGGGGTCGCTACAGATATTTTGGAGGGCAAACTCATCTGAACAGTCCTCGGGACTTATATCGATACAAGGTTCAGGTGTAGTTAAACCATAATCTAAAAAAACAAAGCGTTAAGAAAGTTCTACATGAGTCCTTTGAAGGACGTCTCTCAAATCAATGCAAAGTTCAGAATTAATGAAGATAAACTTTCAAATATCATGTCTCTGATTCATTAGAGAAAAAATTCCAAATAGTAACATTATATTGGACAATTATTGGTTATTTATGGTAAATTTCTGTTTTTCTTATTTCCACATTCATAATAAATTCTAATTATATCAAAAACCTTTTAAGCTTACCTTAGTCTGAAATATACATTTCATTTCATAGAAATACGATGTCAAGTATATTATAAATATAATATATATTATATTGGTATGATTGCACTTTTTATAATTAATCAAACGGATTCGTTCTTTTACTCGAATTATTATAAACGAAGCTGTAAGCTGACATTTGTTGTTGTTTTTTTTTTTGTTTTTTTTTTTTTGGCAACGTTTCCCTAAACAAGAGGCCCATTGGCCACATAATTTTCTCTAGAAATGCATTTAAAAGATTTTAAAAATTAAAAATTTCCTATTTCTAAGTTTTCAACCTTTCTTTTAATCCAAAAATGTAACAACTTAAAAATGGTTTTTGGTTTCTACAATTAAATTTTAAGAATGTATAATTTGAGGATATCAGTTCCCTAACCAGGAAATATTCTTGAATTTATATAATTCAAATTTTAAAAATCAAAACAATGAAGCTTTAAGCTGATATTTGTTGTTTTGCAACGTTTCTTAAAAATTTATACATCTCAATATGATCAATGATTTTTAGAAATATTTTTTAAAAATGTGAATTATGTCTGAAGATTTTAAAAGAGTATCCGTTGTTAATAAAAATCGTAAACAAATTACTTACCATAAAAACAAATGCAGAAGAATGTAACTGAAATATAATAGCCAGTATGTATATTATACTCTCTTATTGCACAAAAAATCATATGATAGATTTATCCAGTCTCTACTCACGTAATGTTGTATTCATGCTTACATCATAGATTTAAACTTCTTTCGTGCTACCAAAAAAAAAAATAAAAGAAAAAGAAAAACAACTTAATTCGTATTTTTAAGCATAAGGTTTATTCTAGGTATCATAACATAACACACTATCTAATCTAAATATATCCATAGGACATGAATGTTCAGATTTAATATTAGTAATGCAACATGAAAATTCTTATCACTATACATGTGCATTTTGATGAAAAATCAAAAGTTTTTAAAAACAGTTTTATACTTGTATATAATTACTAATTAAAATTAGTAATGGTGAAGTATTTGGAAGAAAACGGTTTAAAGAATTTGAAATAGATTAAATCTACTCACCTTCTTATCATATCATATGTTATATTTCCGTGAAACAAAGCTAATTCAAGAAAAGTCAGGACAAATTGAAGGTCAAGATTTAAATAAATATGGTCAATAAAAATTGATGCGGTTAATGCAGTTGAATATCACTCATTATTAATCAGTATATGAAGTTTAAAAATAGTAAAAAAAAAAAATAGGTCAAGGTAGAGAGGGTTTTTAAATGCAACATTGTTCATTTAAGACTGCAAATAAATCAACTAAGATTGTATATGTAAACGTTATAAATATATATTCACAAATAATTATATTGTTTGCATGTCATATACTAGAAAAAAATGTTAATATTCAAATTTATATGTTATTCAGACCATTTAGTTATATAATTATTCATTGGTTACTTACTGGTTCGCACGTTGTCCAGGAGTTTTATCTTGAATGACAAATTCATGAGAGATTCGTAATGTTACGTGTCTGACACAATTCCTTTACCAAAATAATCTTTTTCTTTAGAAAGCATATCAGCATGTATACATGCTTCTCTCTCTTCCCTCTCCCCCTCTCTCTTTCTGTGTCTTTCTCCCTCTCTCTCCTTCTTTCTTTAATTGTGTGATGGTGTAGCTATACATATTTTTTTTAATAAACTTGAAATTAGTTCACGTGCTCGTAAAGACAAAAAAAGTGAACCGAGATTTGATCCAAAGAAGTTGATATGATTGGTCAAAATTCAGATGAAATGTGGAAATAATGAATGGTAAAAAAAAATCAAAATTCCACTGAAAGTATACAAATTAGAAGCAGAGCAAACTCCGACCGCTTAACATCAGAGGTGGGATCAGGTACCGTGGTGGACTGAGCATCCCCTGTCGATTGGCCACACCGCCTCATATTTCCTGTCTTGATAGAGCAATTGGGGAAAAATTCAATGTCAAGATAATGGCGAAAGAATTAGGATTAAATTAGAATGAGAAAAAGGTGAGTCAGCATTCGACGTAATGATAGATTTTATTTGCTGACAGGGTCATGGTATGGACTTTTGTACTGACATAGGTCAGATAAAGTTCAAATGTACTCCTCTAATTTTCGAGTAAGTGACCGTCTTTGTCAAGCATATGTCTGTATGTGTGTTAATATCACAAGTAGGAATACGTGAGAGAGTACTAAGTATTTGTTCAAATTTCCATAAGGATCTAACGATCGTCAAGATGGATGTCAGTTCAGTCACTATAATATATCAATTATGAATTTCTTTAAAATAGACAGGGCAGCTACAATGAAATTATCATTGTTCGTTGAGGACCAATGTTCATGGGTTTTATTGACCAAACTTGAACAAAAAGTTTGTCAACTCCTCATATCAAGAAATCCTTATACGCGTTACCCACAAAATAACATCCCCATGAAGCACTTAAATGTTCCTTGCCCACGAACAATCCATCCCTTACGTGATTTTAAGTTAGGGTTGTTTTTCGCTTTGTATTATGAAAATATCGTTTGCGATATTATGATTATTATGATATATACATGTACACTTATCGGCCCTTAAGATTCTGAACTTTGTTCATGACTATTTTTATATCTGTAATTTCTAGAGCTCGATGTTTTTGTTCTGTTCACAATTTGCATTCCGTAATTGTTTTATTGGATTGATAACTAGCTGTTAAATAACATATTTGTCATTATTCAAAAAAATCTACTTTGCAATTACAGATGCCATGCAAGAAATTAAAAAAAAATATTCACGATCAATTTGATACACGTAAAATGGAATATATTGATAACAAACAGTATTCAAGCTCAAAAGTCCGCTAAAACAAATCTGGAGCATGGCAAACATTGACCTCTAAATACCTCCCGTCTCAGAGAAGACAGTTCATCAGAAAACACACTCAGATAAAAAAAAATAGCAGGGAATTTTCCTCCTCCATGTTACCTAATGATGTTTTAGAGGTCTGTGTTTGTTGACTGACCCAGATATTTGTTGTTTGAATGGATATTTGAGTTTGAATACTATTCTTTATCTCCATACATTTTATGATCAATAAAACATCTGTTGAATTCCGCTTAATTTTTCTCAATGTTAAATAATGAAGCAGGAAAACACTTCATGTATTTGCTTTCTTCAGTTGTTTATGACTCTACATTGATTTCTTGACAATGTTGAAACAAAGAGGAAAATATTGTGCATACATTTTGCACTTAATATAGAGAAATGAAGAGATCCGTCGAAACAATACTAATTTAAAGCGGAGAAAACACGGACCTCCAAAAGCATCAGAGGTAGGGTTCAGATGTTTTTGCAGGACCATATTAAAAACTAGCATTGTTGCTAAAATATGTCATCCTGGATAAATAAAGGCTTTATTATTATTATTATTATTATTATTATAATTATAGATGTCATAGTGGAGTTAGCATCCTCTCTCGATCCGTCAATACAACCATTTGCTCATTGCCATGATTGAGGAAAGCGAAAAATACGTTGACATTAAAGGTTTTAAATTGCCTATTAATTAATAAGTATGAAAAACGTCAGCATTTGACATAATAATAGGTTGTATTTGCTGACAAGGACATTGTTTCGACCACAGAACTTACGAAATGATGGCTTTCAACGGGACTGTTGATATTCTTCTTTCATCAACTTGTTCGTCAACCAGTTCGTCAAGATCTTGCTTCATTTTTAATATCGTTGTTATATAAACAAAAGCTGTCAAAATGTCACCCCTAGTAAGTTAAGGCAGAATTAAACATATTTTCTCTTCAATGGATTCATTTAAGAAAATTATTTGCAAATATATTCGGGAATAACTTATTGACTCATAATTGAAAATGAATATTTTTTACTGATAAAGCACCATCTATATATCTAATATCTAATTTTCATGTAACATGTTTTGAATAATTTATTATCAGAAATTGTAATATACTTCGTATTAAACACAATACTTCTTTTTATTTAATCTATTGATTCATATATGACAATGTAGAGCATTTCTTGTTCTGTCGGGAAAGCTACATCGATAAATGGATTGATAAATGAAGTCTTCCTACAAAAATAGACCAAAATAACACAAATAAAACTGGGGGAAATTATAAAATACCCCGGTACTTTCAAAATAACTGATATTAGATATGTAATTGATACTTTAAAGTCTCTTTTTTCTGCATCCATATCTAGATTGGTACATCCTTGTGCTCTCGTACTGTCTAATATTTGTATCTCTTCAGTCAGAATTACCTGCTAGATACTCCTTTCTTTTTATATGCCTGCATATATACAAAATGTCAGAGAAACGTGCTCCGATCCAAAGGAGATGATTTTCAATATCATAGGTAAGACTATATGGTTTAGCTATTCCAAATTTTTTACTCGGAAGAACTGAGAGGAACTGTCCATCCTTGTCTAGTACATGTATTCTCTGTGTGTTAACGTCACACACTAGGATGTGTGACAGAGCATCAGTACAGATGCCACGAGGATCCAATATTCGTCCAGAAGGGTGCCTTTTGTAGGTGAAACGATGATTTCCCAGACCGTCTGTGACCACAACAGCACCACCTCTGTAGTCCCCAGTGTCGGACACAACAATATCTCTGTTTTGGTTTTCCGTGATGTATATAGGACACATATACAGTGCCTTATCGGAAGTTTCGTTTTTTACGGTCTGGATGCGTTTCAAAGCGCTGTTGTAGCGAATTACTTTGCAATTGGAATACTTTCGTTTTACTGAATTATATCTACCCATCCCGACCAGCAGATCTTCATTAAAGGCCGAGAAGAAGACACAAAGTGCTGTATCCACTCCTTTACTCCCCATCAATTTTGCAATTTTTTCATCACAGGAAATTTTGTTGATGTTGAATTTTTTATAAATAAAAATCAGTTCCCCAGCATTTGTCGCCGTGTGTACTCCGTAATCACTGTTTATTACGTTTGTCTCCTGATGAAGAATGTCTCCGGTTGAGTTAATCTTGGTGAGATTGTTAGTATCACTGACCCAGATCTCGTCTGAGGACGCATAGGAGATGTGACGACCAGCAGCTAGACCTGTGACAGCGACTGACTTCTTTATCACGGGTGATGACATGGGTTTCAGCATCCATTCCTTTCCTATCTCTCGTTTTCCTTCACCTGTGATGTGAAACACTCCAAAAAAATTGGTTACTTCGTCTTTGTCAATTTTCTCATTCAGAAAAAGGACTATACTAGAGAAATTAGATTTTTCTCTTTTTATCTTCGTTTTCTGGAAAAATGGAAGGAATTGCACGGGTTTCTTTGATAACTTATAGCATCTATTTTCATATTTCTCAAGAACGGAAATTTGTCCCTGCAACGTTTTCTTCATAGATTGCAAGTAAAGGCCTACATTAGACGACGTTTGGCCCAACTGCCCAAGAAACACATTGTCTATTTGGTCTTTGAGTCTCTGGACCTTGTTTATTATCTTTGGTACAATTCTGGCGATATCTAATTGAAGAGTTTCCATCTCTGTTTTGAAATCGGCTTTCATGGCGGTTAGGGTTGCTCTATTATTCGGAAGAATCTCACTTCTTATGTAGGCTATTCTACTTTTGTACAGTTCTCTGTATTTTGTGTAGGCAGATTTGATATCTAGGACCTCATGTTTTCTGTGTTCTAAACAAGTGTAACAAACCTGTTGCACACATGATGCGCACCACATATCATATATTTTGTCTGGATGTCTTCTGCAAATTTCTTGTTTTGTAATTTCCTCACATTTTTCATTCTTAACCTCGACGTCATGCATTTTCGTATCCAAATCTACCACATGTCTTTCCTTACATCGGGGACAGAGTCCTTGTTCACAAGTGTTACAATTATATTTCCTTTTTTGATGAGTACATTTGAATACTTTCTCAGTAGTTTTTGCTCTCTTTTCCATTTTTACACAATATTTTTCAAAGAATCCTGTGAATGAAAAAAAAACTTTTTTGACAATGAGTTTGCCTTTTACATGTATGATGATTTACACTCAGTTAATTTAACATATAGATATCATTAGCAAAATTTTACAAGCTTATCCTAAACACAAATTTATTCCAACCTGCTATTTTCTCCCCAGAAAAGACTGTACCCAATGTTATAAACATACCTTGATATGAGCTTTGGCATGACACGATAAAACGAACTCTTAAAAACAAAAAAGTTTGGCTCAGCCAATACTCAGATTTGATAAATATTACAGTGAATCCTAAAAGAAATACCGACATATACTCTACAGCAAGGCTGCAATGGATGTAACATATAAGATATGGCAAACGTAAACACACGAAAAAATTCTTTTCTAATAATTTAACATAAAACTCATTTATAATTTTATCTTACACTACACATGCTACAGCTTATCGTTGCACTCAAGATTCCAGACTTTAAAAAAAATCTGACATGATGTTTTCAGGAATTTGTGCCTGTTCATGATCCGTATTCGTGAATGCAATAAAAAAAATTATCAAAATTGGTGCCGAATTAGATTATTGTTCGTTATCTTTATAATTCCCATTATTGCTATTTAAATCACTATTTTTCTTTGGGGTTAAATTTTCGTTGTTTATCATGAATGGAAGACCCAAGAATTTATGACCACGCCTAACATTATTTCATATGCATTGCTACTAAATATTCCCCAACCATTAAATCGATATAAAACATAAACCAATATTTTTTTTCCTCAAACCTTGAAAATTTGATCCCATGAAAAGATGTGATTTTAAGTATTTTAAAAAAGTCTATATACATATAGTTTTCGTGTATACATACATGCACATTATCCATACAAGACATTAATGAAAAAAATTGTCACCTTTAGAATGACTTCCATCTCAGATACAGCATAATCTCCTGAGAACAATGTCACGCTCTGAACCAGTTACTTTGTCCAATTGGAAAAAAAACTCTACCCAAGTGATTTCCACATCAGTTATCTCAGGTTTTCATGATAACAGAACACTTCAGGATGTTTGTTTCCATGAGTTAGTTCTTTATGACTCTCTATTGACCTTTTCGGTGTTTACTTTTTCTTTTACCATGTTTACCGCTTAATATTTACGATTTTACTCTTTTACTTTAGATAAATGAACAACAAAGTGACTCATAGTTTCAGTGTACAGTGTATACTGGTATTTAAGGAATAGAGCTTATTTTTAACATATGATATAACATAACTTGAGACAGTTTACGCTCTGTAAACTGGAAAAAAAAACTGAAAGCTGCCCAAGCTGTTAGTATGTTACATTGTATAATATTATTTAAAAAGCTTCATTCCTTAATATAAGCTTCTTTTCTTGTAATTTCATGTCATTTTAGAAAATAAGACAATTTTTCTTCAAGATATGGTTTCAAATTCGCAAAATTTTGAAACGTATAAATAAATCAACACCATTTTGACCCGAATTCGCAAAATAAAGTCGACGTAAAAATTTCCAGATTTACGGTAGTCATCTAAGAAAAACGTACTATGTAAATCCCTTTGCTTGGTTAAATTTTTTAGAAATCACCATTTAAAAAATGATAAACTCTAAGCCTTTTCTTCCACAACACGCTAAGAAGGACACATAATATAGTCTAGCCATGTTTTTTTTTTTGGTTGTTGTTGTTTTGTTTTTGTTTTTGTTTTTGTTTGTTTTTTTTTTT
>PRKT01000068.1:623719-684866 GCA_003671525.1 Saccostrea glomerata
AGAAATAATATATCAAGAAATTTGCATATTTAGAATAAAATGCATTCTGCTTCATTCTGTTCTTTAAGTGAAAACCGTCATTGCAGAAACAATATTTGTTTATCAATGAAGGGTAAGTTGGACTGGTATGGTCTCTGAAAGGCCTTTATTGAGACTATTAATTGTAAAAACACAAGATCCCTATAAAATCCGCCATTTTCAATGTACTTTCGGTTTCAAATCTTAACATTTGGACAACATATTTTCAAGAGGCTTTCTAAGTCCAACTTGCCCTTCATTGATAAACATATATTGTTTCTGCAATGATGGCTTTCACTAAAAGTACGGAATGGTAAGGTGCATTTTTAAAAAAAAAAGGATTTTTCGATAAATATATTTTTAAATGTATTTGTAAACAAATGATACTTTCTTTCTATTAATCATTGATATAATTATAAACTTTAAAAGTTTTAACTCTATAAATCGCATGGTGTTGGAGCTATTGTGAAAATAAATTTATGGACATGTTGACCTTTGACGAAACCTTTATAACTCTACTTAGTGTTATTGTTGTAGTTAATATGTTTATGGTTTTGACATCATTGCGTCAATATCGAAAGAATGATTTCGATAAGCAAATACTTTCAATTTAAGAGATATGGAAATGGAACCCAGTGAAACCTCTAAGTTTCTATATTGATAAAATAGTTTTCAATACCGCAAGTTTACACAGGTGATTACAGTTTTTTTTTAATCCAACATACCATAACATATTTTTCAATACATTAATTGTGTTATAGAATTTTTAATAGTAGAAATTAATTTGAAAGACATAATTTATATTGCTTTATCATAAAAGACACAACACGATGCATGTTCACCAGAAGAAAATATATAGGTTATTTTCCTCTGACTCGGGAAAATACTAGTAACAATTACATATAAAAATGAATTAGTATTTCTCTTGTATATTAGGAAAATATTTCCTTCTTGATTTTATATTTTATAATCCGTCCTTGATATTTTTTTTTTTTGGAGAGGGGGGTCCATACAGTCAACTGCAATTTCATTGATTTTCACTTAAAACTAAACTTAACAAATATAAGCTTTCTTCAACAAAAACTACCGTGTCCTTCTTCTCAATATTGCGTGTTTCGGAATTACTTCCCCATAATTTCAGAGTGTACATAATAGCATTACATTAAATATGGAAAAGGAAGGTCACCAATTGAAACAATACTCGATATATTGAATTCTTGATAATGTCTTTGTATCATAGAACTTTAAAAACCAGGCTGTAAAGGTTGATATCATTGTTACATAACTTATGGGTTAACAGATTGCCTTCAACTTGTTTTGAAAATGATCATTCGTAAAACATACTCTGTCTTATCAAGTCAACTGTGAGTTATAAATCCTATCTGCATGTGATAAGGGTATATATGCAATATAAGTAAGGAAAGTTAGAGAAAGAAAAGTTGAAGTCATCACCTCTATCATCAAGTTTTGTTGTTAGGATACATTTACCCGATCATGACATATATTTTAACTATGTTTTCTGGTAACAGGACTTTTTTCGGTTCCACTCCTGACATGGGAGAACCTTATTTTTTATTAATAGCCAGGTCAACTACATTGTAAAGATGAAACGAGCTCAATGCATTGAATTTTACAAAAGAAAGTCTTTTCGTTTTTATTTTTTCTTCAAAATATCAAATTTTCAAAATAGCACAAAACATATTGCTCTTCGAATAATTTTTTATCGATATGCATGTATTTGGACATAACCTTTTGTGTCAATAAGATTTTTGGCAGTTATTTAGATAATATCCAAAAACACATTTCAAGTAATATAAATTTAATCATTTAGCCTTAGGCTATATTTTTTGCGCATTTAGAATTAAACATGAAGGGTATTATCGTTTTATTTTGTAATTGGATTTCTAATTGGCAGGCTAAAGGTCATTTCTTTTAAAATGAGACATTGGTAGTAATGCACCTTCCAAGCACAGATTGTGTTGTTTTAGCTCACCTGAGCCGAAGTCTCAAGTGAGCTTTTCTGATCAAAATTTGTCCGTTGTCTGTCGTCGTTGTCGTTGTTGTCGTTCTCGTTGTTGTCGTCGTAAACTTTTCACATTTTCATCTTCTTCTCAAGAACCACTGGGCCAATTTCAACCAAACTTGGTACAAAGTATCCTTGGGTGAAGGGGATTCAAGTTTGTTCAAATGAAGGGTCAGGCCCTTTTCCAAAGGGAGATAATTATGAATTAGAAAAAAATTAATGGCATTTTAAAAAATCTTCTTCTCAAGAACCACTGGGCCAGAAAAGATGAAACTCATGTGGAATCATCCTCAGGTAGTGTAGATTCAAGTTTGTTCAAATCATGACCCCCTGGGGGGGGACCGAAAATTCAAGCGCCCCCCCCCCCTCCCCAGTTTACTTTCAGTTCTGATCTGATCTTTGTTTTTTCCTTGCCAATTGCTCAGGTGAGCGATGTGGCCCCTGGGCCTCTTGTTATCTTTGTTAGCTAGGTGAAACTATAATGAATAATTGCAATATGTTTAGTCTTTGTATTAAATTCTGATGACCTTGAACAACGGAAAACAGAAGTCATCAAATTAAAAAGGTGAAGCTAACAAATAGTGATACATAGAGATAAATACATAACTATGCAACATCTACATTAGAATCACTGGATCTGTATAATATTATGTTTAACAAACATGGAATAATTAAACGATAAACTACTCCACATGTTTATGCTACATATGTTCGACAACATTTTATAAATACTACCTGCTTATACGTATCACTGTATTGTTAAAAAATTATCAATTTTAATGCATTAGAATGAAATGGGTATGGAAAAGAGATTAAATGCTTGAAAATTTGAATAATTACAGATCAAGATCGCTCCATCCAACAATTTTAACATAAGAAAACGTATTGACTGATGTAAATATTAAAAACATAGAAAAGCCATAAGTTTTTGGGTTATCATTTCACCCCCCCCCCTCTTTCTATCTCAATCAAACTGCCTGTCAGAAACGGTTTGATATCAGAGTTAATAGTTCCTATGCATCCATTGGGGAGAGGAATTTTATCATATTAAACTCACACTGCACAACACAGGAGGGAGTTTTTCATGTTTCTGTAAAATTAATAGACTCATGCTGTTAATTAAAAGAACATTAGGGGGATAACATAACACACGACTTCTCCATACCTTCAATTTCTTCTTTGGAAAGTTTGGACTGAAAGGTAACAATGCTAACGAGTGAGCGAAATCATTGCATCAATGCTCAAGACTCATTCTAGAATATGACGAATTTTTGCTGACGAGGAATGCGTACCCTTAAAACTTTTTTCTACCAGAATATTCTAACTGAAAGCATTTTTTTTGCAAAAAGTCATGATGAAACGGTTGCAATGTTTTTCATTTTTTAATGGGGAAAGAAAAGTATCTTTTAAGCATTTGCTTTTGTTATTTGCATAATTACGAGCCTTGAAATATATATATATTTTTTAAAATGTGAATTTATCAATTTTGAATTATTCTCCTGCATCAATGGTTCCTAGTTTAAAATGTAAGGATTAGTAGAAGAAGATTCTTACCATTTTTGTTGATCTTTAGAGCTGAAGTGAACGTTATACAATCTAAAAGCTGGAATTCTGAGGGATGTGTGTCGGCAGGGATATTTATACCGGGGGTGATTCAAGTAGATCACTGCGCACAAGTCATACACGCAGCGGCGCAGAAGATGAAATTAAAAAAAAGTAAACATATTGAATTGACTTGGAACATTCAAGTAAAATCTCGAGACCCGTTCTTTTATGGGTTTCATGTACTGCAAATATTGACAACATGTTTATGAAGAAATATTATTTCTGTTATTGGTTCCTGTTTATGTTTCATTTGACTTTCACATTTTGTCCTTGACCTTAGTGAAGTCTCCAACTTAGATTCAAATAGAAATCCAATATAAATTTTAAATTTAAGGGAAAGTAAGAAACCAAATCAAAAGAGGAATGGATCGAGAGAAAAACAGAATGCTCAGAGGACGTTTGTCAATATTCATAATATATATACCTCTACCGATTTTCCCTATATATACAAAACTAGATCGTTTAAGGTACATTGATACTCTGATAAGAGAGATAACTCTTAATGACACAAATGTCTATTATTCCTTTATGAATTTGTCAAGTTTATGTGCCTTTTTTGTCAAACTTTGCCCCGCAAGCCATGCTATAATTGTTTGTATTTTATTCAGCATATACATTTCCTCTGAAATATCATAAAAGTTAAAGAAAAATTTTATATAAGTGAGAAGAGGGTTTATGAACCTTAATATGATTAATTCGATAGAAATCGCAGTGAAAGAACTTAATTTAATGTCATGGTGTATCTAGTAAGACACATGCGTAGTTCCTCAGATGACCCGTCAACATCTGAGGTTTGAATGCATGGAGCGTATATAACGTTGTCAGCCGAGGATTGCCGATTGCTGGTTACCTTAGTCTGTGCTTCGGAAGCCAATTCTTGGGATTTTTAAGATTTAAAAAAAATGTGATTAATTTGAGAATCACGTGCAACTGTGATAAACAGAAATGTGACTGATCTTTTTTCAATAAACATTTGTCTGCAGATATGTTAATGCGAATTCTGCAATATCAATATATGACACCCAAACATATTCCAATCTAAACCAACATTTCTACATTTAGGAAAAACAGGAACATGTTACCAATTTATTTCTCATTTAAAATACTGTATGACAGAAAATTAAGCAAATTTTATATATCCAACAAAGTTAAAAAGACAATCAAAATGATACAAGCTGACGGATTAAAAGACTGCCGCTAGCAGCTTGAAATGCAAAAGCATCAGAGAAAAAAAATTGTTAGTTTGAAACCAACTTCAGTACTTTGATACTTAACTTTATTTTAGAAATTCTTTTGTAAGTTGATTTTAAGAATTTATAATTTTTGGGTTGATATCTTTATGTATGTACTGTGTTAGTCATCAGTATTCCAGATTTTCTTTAAGAAAAAGTTACTATAGATGGTTTGTTTTAGTGAAATTTTGTTAAATATAATAAATACTTTGATATTTTATTAACTATTAAACTTTATTTAGAATGTTATTTGGAGATTTTAATTATTTCAATATATTTTAATAAATTACAATTATAAAAGAGTGAAAATGATTTTTATATTAGATATTTAATCACAATTTTCCTTTTAACATCACATATTACCGAAAAAACATGAATTTTGATATCCAATGGCATATCAAAAATACTTTGAATTGCTTGTTGAAAACTTTCATTTACTTACGTTTAAACTTTGATCATACTATAGGTTATTATATAACTATAGTTTTCTTCAGTAAATTTTGACAAGGTAAACATCTGTAAAATAATTATTTGAAAGCAAACACAAACATTATTATAAAATTCAAACCAAAGCACTAATTTAGGATATTGTTGTTGGAAGACCCAAAATAGACATATTCTTTATTTCCCCTGATTTCGAAACAAACGAAATTTATTGACTCACAGAGTACATATATATAAACAATTTTTAACCCTTTCGCACATAGTTTGCTGTTCGTCTTTCAGGATTTGTTCTTCTCAGGTAAAAATTAATTATATTTTTTTCAAATACAGGTGTTTCAGCACAGACAGCAGACCAGTTGGGGGGCATTGATTTAGATTCCTTGCTGGCAGAAATTAACGGATTCTCCCCTGGTACACAAGGTGCCTCAGGCCAGACCGTCCCAGGAAATTTAGGATCCGCCGTCGCAGATATTCCTGGATCAACAGGAACAGGTACCTTAGATCATGTAGATTTGGAACGAGCCATCTCTTCGCAAACTGGAGGTCCCACGAGTGCTCTAGATCTAGAAGGTGCCATTAACGACATCACTAAAGAGCTACAACAGAACCTAGCAGCTAATCCGGGTCTGCAGGGGCTAGGTGACCTAAAAATACACACCTTTGATTTTCAAACAAGAATATTTCTGTATTTTTAAAACCACTTTTTTATATTTATTTTTGCAGTTCTTGCGGCTTTTTCTGCCTGAGATTACAGGTCACTCTCAAATAAGAATTAAAAAAAGAACATTTATTCTTAGAATAAATATATAAACATTTTTAATAAATTCATATAAAAATAAACACACCATTAAAAAAACTCCCCATTTTCACTCACACATACCCTTTTTGATTGTTTTTAGTAGAAGAGATATTTCTACAGAATAAAACTGGGACGGAAGTTCCGAAAATGCCGGGAACTCCGAGGGTTTTCTCCAGGTCTGGAAAATGACCTGTGCCTGTCACTGAAAAATCTGCCTCGTTCTGGCACAGGAGGTCGGCGTTGTCGTATTGACCTGCTATCCTGACGTACTCTTGATTGTCTATCCGAAAAACTAGGGAACGAGACTCTTCCACCATTACTTGGAGTTCTCCTTATCAAATTTGAGTCACGTGATCTTTGTCTTCTGATGGAACTGAGTATACTGTTAACATTCCTGTCTTGAGGTCCATTTCCCCTCATCCTTCTATCTGGGGATCTGTTTCCAGTACTGTCTCGGGGTGTATTTCGAAAATTTGCCTCTCGGCCTCCCCGAATTCTTTGCCCTCGGTTGTCATTTGATCTAACACTCTCACTGAATCTGTTTCTGTCAGGAGATCCACGGTTTGGGGGTTCAATTCTGCCTCTATTTGGAGATCCATTATTAGGGGGTTCAAAGATAAGGTTAGGTATGCTTGACCTCAGGTCTCGACCTTCCCCTGGAATGGGTCCTCTTTCCAAACGATTTGTATTAGTAAAATCTGGCTGTCGAATCGGTTGACCAAATCCTGGCAGAACCTGATTCTGTAAAAGATTAGGAGCGATCTGACCAGGCAAAACTCCGCCTCTTGGAGGAACACCGAAATTGGGAAGACCCGCAAATGGATTTCCAACATTGGGTGAGAATCCAAAAGAGGGTGACCCGAACGGAATTGCTCCACCACCTCCGACGTTTTGAAGGGCGTTAAGAGGATTAATCTGAGGACGAGCGGCTGTCACGAACTGCTCTGATTCGGGTCCACCTGAACCAGAGGATTCAGAAGAAGGAGATGTAGCTGCCCCCATGATACTAGGGATTGAACCCGAAGAGGGATTTTCTGATTGCGATAGCTCAAATGCGTTTGCTAAAGAAGAACCTAAAGTTGATGTAGATTCAAAACCTGTTGTTCCAGGAAGCCCAGAATTAAAATTTGGTTGAAATCCGATTGTGGAAGTAGAGCCCCTACGTCTAGGGTTTATATTGGCTGCCTGATCATTTACATTTTCTCTCCTTGGTGTTTGTCTTTTATTCTGCAAGGGTACAGATAGTCTATCAATTTCTTTATTTACCTCGGAAAGTGCGCGCCGCAGCTCCGAAGCTGATAGGCCTTCTAGCTTAGTATTCTGGAGCCCTGGTACTCCATCCACTAATTTATTAACGAAGGAAACTTATCGCCTGGTGTGAACATGTGGGGTGACGATAAAAACAATAATGAATCAAGGCCTCTCTAAATATCATCTTGAAAAGTGTTCTCTATGTCGGGATAAAGGAGAATTTTACTGCAACACTTGTAAACAAAATCTATGCGCTCCTTGTGAGATAAAACATTTGAGAAATCTTTATACGAAATACCATGATGTAGTAAATTACCGCGCAAAGGCCGGAGACTTTATAATACCAGAAAAATGTGGGATACATCCGAACAAGATGTTTAAATGTTGGTGCCATTCATGTGAACAACCAATATGTTTTGCATGCATTGGGCATGGAAATCATGAAATATCTGATATACGTTTCGTATATAAAGAGTATAGACAAAAATACAGAGATACAATTGTTAATATCAGAAGTGATATCCTCTTATTTGAAACTGATATACTGGAATCACTCAAAACTAGTGTCAATACAAATTACACTTTAAGAAAATAAAGCAAAAAATCACAAAACAAGCTCAGAGACTGAAAAATCACATGGATGAAATTATCTCGAAAAGAATATATTATTTAAGATGTATGATGGAACAAAGGAAACAAGCAATGGAAGGACACATTTCCTTCTCTGAGAGGTATGAACATTCATACGAACATTCGGCTAGAGAACCAGTACAATTTCTCCTATCCAAGAAGAAAATCTATATTTCAAGCATTTGGAATAAGTTTGCTATCTTTGCCTTTATTTTCAGTGAGGAAATAAAAATGTCGGATTCTGATTTCTTGATTGAATTTGAAATCATGGAAAGACGAAGGACTATGGTAGGAAGTAATACAATGCTAAGGTTGATGCCAAAACCGTTACTCAAAGAATCCGTCCCATTAATAAATATACCTAGCGTCTATCATATTTCCTATGTAACATCCGATCGAGTTTGGGTTAGTCACCTTAACAATCTCTTCTTGATAAACATTGCAGGGGACACATTGTTTCAACTAAACGATGTTACAAATGCTAGTTCATTTGGAGTGCATTCTGTGAACAAGGAAGGTGATCTGATTTATATAGACAGAAATCATGACATCTTGATATCTTCAGACTACACCAATAAAAGTATACTGGTTAGAAAATCAAAAAAATGGATACCACTATGTATTTTCAGTTCATCTCACACGGGAGATTTGCTAGTTGGTATGGGAAATGAGTTTTTTGATAGGACTACATATGAATATATCCGTACAAAAGTAATTCGTTATAACAGCTTAGGACAATATGTCCACACCATCCAGTACAACGATGCAGGTAAGAAAATGTATTACCATCCTACCTACATCACAGAGAATGGAAACGAGGATATTGTGGTGGCAGATGTCTGGTCCTTAAAGGTAACAGACTATAATGGAAAACACCGTTTCACATACACCGGAAATCCATCAGTTTCAGGAGACACGTTTACTGCGCATGGAATTTGCACAGATGCGCTTCTTAACATTCTGGTGTGTGACGTTTTATACAGGACTGTACATTTGATTGATAAAGACGGTAATTTTCTGTCTTACCTATTTACAGAGGAACAAGAGTTTTTTAGACCTACATGTATAGCATATGATCATAGAACTCACCGTCTATGGTATGGACAATCGGATGCATTAAAAAGCACAGCGCGTCTGCATATATACAGACATATTAACATAGAGAATTCTGTTACAGGTAAATTTGAAGATGGCTTTCTTCATATTATGAGAGTTTCAATGAGTAATCACTGCAAAAACAATGCTCATGCTATTAGAGAAACGGTGTTAAATTGATGACGGATATTCTCTGAAACACCTTATCTACATATGTGAAAATAATTTTGATGCAAAACAGACAAAAGAACTTTTTTTAAAAACTTTTATTTTAAATTTCAAACCAAGACATACTGAGCCTAGATTGATAAGGATAATACTCCATTATCAAAAGCATCATGTATCTAAATTTTGTATCTAATTTTCAGCTTGATCCACAATAAATTTTATTGTATTATCATATTTTATTTTTTAAAAATATCTGTTTTATTGTAGATTGAGAAACACCGACAGATCATAAATATTGCGGAGAAAAATAGCTCTTGGTGAAGACTCAACAGCAGCTCTGTGTATAATTCTTTAAGCGTCAGAGGAATTGGAAGTGAAGTTAATTTTGACACATGGAAAAAAATATTCAAGCTTGTTTTAACAACGTTTAAATCATTTTATATGTATGGAAAAAAGAAATTTAAAAAGGAACACAAAATGGTGTCTGTTTTTGAAATTGGCCAACAATACTTTCTCACTAAAAGGTATGGTATTTAAAACTGTTTTTATGGACAAAATCCAGCAGAATTCTTTTCATCATGTGATTAAAAAACGAAATATAAAAAAGTTTTACATTAGCATCCATGTGATTAATAAACGGGGTTCACGACGAGATTAACCGGTCAACAGGGGATGCTTACTACTCCTGGGCACCTGATCCCACCTCTGGAATTCCCAGGGTCCGTGTGTGTGCCCTCTTTACAATTGTGATTTTTTAAAACATCGATTAGTGTTTGCTATCTTTTCCCTTTTCAATGTAAGTGACTTACAAAAGATTGCGATTTGTTTTAAACTTGAATAATAGACGCATTATATCTTGTCGTTGAAAGGAATTTTTTGCAGACAAACACTGTAATTAAATTGGAAACTAAGGGTTTGAAATGAAGGTACCTTTTAAATTATACTACAGATTTTTTCACATTAAAGGATAAGCCGTGTTAATGTTGATGTTGATATTTTTCTCTGCAATTCAATATCAAATAGAAAATGTTTATTTGGTAAGGTATAAAAATTTGGTTTGATAGAGCATTCACTACCTATCTTTGCCAGGAATTTTATGAAGTTTATGAATCGACTATAGGAAGAGTATTCAGGTACAATATAATAAGTAAGGTAGGGTTGATTAACTGGGATGTAAAAATATTTTTCTAAAAAAACGAAATGTGATTTAAAAGGATCTAATCCTGAGAAAGTGAACTGCTTGCATATGTAGGATTTCAAGACGTTAAATTAACTATGATAATAAGCCCTACAAAGATGAATTGGTAACCTGGGGCCCAATTTACAAAAGAACTTGCGACTAAGACGAACAACTTCAGATTGCTGTATTATTTTGTAAAATTAATATTTCTCTTTGAAATTGGTTGTGTAAAAATTTCTCACCACTTTCTTTTTAAAAAATAGAAAATAATTTTCGATAAAATGTTAATTAAAAAGCTATATGAAGAATTAAATTTGGTCTTAAGTAGTAAGTCCTTTTGTAAAACGGGCCCCAGTATTTTAAGCTGAAACTTTCATATACTGTTTCTTTCATCACCTACGATTTTGTGAAAAAAAAAGGAAGGATTTGCATTTTGCCTTTCATTCATTTGCAGGATTTTTAATATTATTTCCCCCTAAATTTCCATTCTGACAGAGTATACTAGTATACTCTGTCTATTAACCTCAACGTTTAACATAACCTTCGGCAGAAATTAAAATAGAAATGAAGTTCTGTCACCAAATGAAAGATCCAGGCTCCTAGTCAAAACCAGTGTATTTACATGAAGGACCTCGTACGATGATTGAAGTTACGTCTTCATTTTCAACGACTTGAAAAGTATACTGCATACATTGAACTGAGAGAGATGTCTTACTTCTTTCAAGTGGTTATATAATCCTGAACAACCAACACTCTGCAATTTTCTAAAATTAGATTGTTTGATTTTACCAATAATTAGGCGACTGAAACATTATTATTATGCCTCAGCTGGACTGGAGAAAAAAATAAAGGATATTTTTAAATGATTGAGTTACAAACAATCAGCTATAATGGTCAATGGAATTTATGGAGATAACGCACAGTATACAATGCAATAAAACAATGGTTCCTCTTTTCTGGATGTACTTTAAAAATACACATGCCGACTGCATTTAACCTCCATTAATGTAAATTAAGCATTTGAAATGCTATACTTTGTATAATGTTGCGCTGAAATGAGGGCTTTTCATCCATCGTTCACTTTTTTTGTTGTCTCAAAAATTAATCTTCCAAAATTGTATAAAATGGATGCAATATTCTGCAAGGTTATAGATCTTTCTCACTCTGTATATTATAAAGTGAAGTATTGTTTAATTGTAATCGTGACAAAATAAATTTAAACTGGTTAACATGGGGCTTTTATGATTTAAGAAATATGGTCACTCGATTATCTGGGAAATATGAATAAAATTTATCTGAAACAAGTCCAGCAGTGTGCATCCTTAGTAGTACCTTTCATGCAAATTGTCCAAATAGGTCAAACAGTTACTTCAAAATGAACATACGCTAAAAACTTTAACCTGTCACTCATCTGGAAAATTACATCAAATTAATCATCTGAAGCAACTCTGGTAATTTGCATCCTTAAATATATTATACATGCAAGTTTGATCAATATAGGGCTTATAGTTACGTTAGAAATGAGAGCTACTCCAACCATTCAATTCTCATTGTTTATGTATGCAAATATTAACTGTTTTCTTCTTATTCATGTGTAAGAATTTTTTTCTCGAAAATGTAGACATTTAAATCCAAATCACACAAGGTTTTGAATAGTTTGATGGTAGGTAAGTTAAACATTGTTAGCAGTGAAAAATAATTTCTATAAACGTTTTAATATTCAATATCAACATTGAAAACAATGAATAATAAAACCAATTGTAATCAACATAAAGAATAAATTTATTGAAGTGCAAAGGAAAGATAAGGTAAGAAAACGTTGAATTTCGCTGTAAAAGTACACATGACTCAATTTCGGTATAATCAAAATGAGCATATTACTTTTAAGGAAACCTTTGTACAGTTGAAAATATGATTTTAAAATAGAAAATTTCAACCTTGTATCAGGAAGACCTCTATAATATTTGTGTTATACTCATGACTATATTTGCAACCACGTTTACATTGTTTTAAATAGATACTGGTATCGGATATCTAAATTAGCTTTTCGTGACAATTAGCCCTTCTTGACATGTGCAAAAGGAGACAAATAGACGACTTTCACATTTACAAAAGTTATTCCCCTTTGCGGGGTCAATCTGGGGTCAACCGGCGTAAGACGCTGTTTTCCCTCTATAACCTTACCAACTTTATGGGTCAGTATCCTGAAACTAAAATCTATTATGAATATGCTCATTATGTTTTTCATCTTGCCCCATACTCTGGCAATACAGGTACAGATCGATATTGTCATATAACGTTTGAATTTTAGAAATATTAATGGGTAACTTACAAAGGACAAAGAGGGGAAAATGAGCATTACGCCGACTACGGGAGATAACTCTTAGGAATGTGAAATTCGTCTATAAACAGGTATTTTTGGTGAAAAATTTTACTAAGCGCCATCTCCACGTTTGTTTGATTGTGTGTATGTAGCTAGACAATTCACAATTATGTCTTTCAACTTTCAAAGTAAAAAAATATATCAAATTGAATTACTTGTGTATTGTTTTGCATTCAATTAATCATCCCAAATTGGTTATTTACCTAGATTCACTAACCAATCACTTATTAATTATCATTATAATCGACAAGCACAAATTCTTCTTTAAGATGTTTGGGACATTAAACTTTCGATAACAATAATGACTTTCTTGCATGATGTCCATTTTAAAACATTCATTTCATGTTCTTTTTTTCGTTTTTTATCCAAAGAAAAAACCTCTTGGCCTTCTATCTGTTACTTTATCCATCAGATTTCGGTTGGATTCGAGCCAACGCGAAATCAAACCCCTTGGTCTCTTATTTTCTTTTTTCTCTGGTTTCTTTTCCTGTCCTCTGTTTGGCGGTCGACCACGTGCGGCACCTCGTCCTCGTGAGGAGGATCTTCCGCGTGTATTTCCTCCATTTGGTACACGTGTGTTTCCCCCAGTTCGCCTGCGAGTATTTCCTCCAGGTGTTCTACGAAAGTTTAATTGATTTCGATTATTTACTCGATTGGGTCTCCTCCTAGTTGGCCTTCCTCTATTTGTATTCTGTCTTCTTTCGTTGTTCAGACGTTTTTCTAGCTCCTTTATTCGTCTTTCCTGTTCAAGTCTTTCTTTCCTTAGTCTTTCCAGTTCCAATCTTCTCTTCTCTTCTTCAAAGGTTCCCCTGACCCATGGGTCGACTGTTCCGGGGAGCAATTGCCCAGGTCTCAATCGCCCCCTGTCTATCGTCACTAGACCATCTGGTCCATAGTACTTTGTGTCGGTGAGTCCTCGAACTTGTTGATCTCGAAGACGTCGCTGAACCTCGTCCATAGTTAACTGTACTTCACGTGGTATTCCATCAGGGCCAACTTCTGTGAACCATTGCACTTCATGACCTCCATAACCACTGTGTCCATGCAAATCTTGGCCACCGGGTCCATGCCCAACTTGACCTAGGTGTGCATCAATATCTTGATGACTGTGTCCACGAACATCTGGACGACTGTGTCCATGAACAACTGGACGACTGTGTCCATGAACATCTGGACGACTGTGTCCATGAACAACTGGACGACTGTGTCCATGAACATCTTGGCCACTGTGTCCATGCGTATCGTGACCGCCGTGTCCATGAACGTCCGGACGACTGTGTCCATGTGTATCATGACCATCGTGGCCATGATCATGTCCGCCATCGACAACGAGAGCAGAACAGAAAGTTCCTATAAAGTAAATCAATAGGTGTATTTTTAAACCAAAATTATCGAGAAGCGTATAAAATTGGATGGTTTTTTTTTTGTTTTAATTTTTGTTCTGTATACGAAGGAGCACAACGTTTGCATACATTTAAAAAGGTGGGCCTGTCCACTAGTAACTTAAGAAAAAAATGACATGTTATGTATTATGCAAAGTTCCATGTTTACATGATTTTCCATCGACATATCAGTCATTATACCCCTCCCCCAACCGATTATTCCTGAGCCCCATTTAATACTTAATTCATTCATAAGAGGTATCCCGATAAACAGGATGCTTTCACAAAACACTTTACTGAAATCCTACTTTATGAAAAACATTCGTTTGATTCTGCTGAATTTTGTAAGCCTTATATCTAGCTTATAATTTAATTGGAATATCTTAATGACGAAAATCTATAATATTTCTAGACAAAATGAAAGAGTGATAAAACATTGTAGAGGTACATCACACTTACCTGAAAAGGAATAGATTAGCACTAATAAAAATATCGATGTGAACATTGTCCTGTATGATATTAAATATTGAGATTTTCTGTCGTTTTGTCTTTATGTGTTTTAATCCTCACAGGTGTGTACCGCCCTGTAAGACGCCCATCCATCTTCTGGTGATCTATCAACAGTAAGTACCGTTACCAATAAACAACACACGCTTATAATGCTGAAGAAACATTGGATCTTAACTTCTTGTGACGTAACTGGGATACACTTTGTAAGGTTCATTTCATTTGATGATCTATTTATTTTTAGCTAGAGGAAATCAAAAATTGTGAATTACAATTGTAAAGAAAGCTATTTGCATTTAATTTTTTAAAGAATTTATTATAGGAGTGTGGCTTTAAAAATTAGAAACATTGATTTGATGATAAGATTTTTATAATATTTGTCATCCGGTGTTAAATTTTCTTTTGCAATCTATTGCTTATACCTTTGTTTGTTCGATTGTTTGTTGGTATTTGTTTTTCTCGAAACATGTTTACATATGCTTCTTTGTTCTTTTTTCTGCTTCTTAATATTTTTTTTCAAGTGGTTTAGGGAATGTTTGATTTTATATATAAATATATACTTTTATTTGTTACGGTAGCTAATCTCAGTGTAAAACATACGCTCATAATAAGAGTATAAGATTTTATGAAATCAATGCAATAGCTTTCAATATATTTATTTAAAAGATATGATTGTTACGCCTATTTCTTCAATTATAAATGAAAGAATACGAGAAAGGGAAAGTGCTTGAGGGTTGAGGATCGAATTCAGTTTTCCTTAAGGGCAACAATTAGAGCACTGATAAAAATATTTAAAAAATTATAATTTGATGATAATCATTGTCTCAGAAGTGGAAAAGACCTCAATAAAAATGAATTTCAGATTTACGAAGTTACCAAAGATTAATTTCCAGATATTCAAATACAAGATATAAACACTTTGATTCAATTTTTATTGAAAAGGTTATTTCAATGGGTTCAAATGTTCTTTTGGGGCGCAGCATTGAAAAGGCTGCATAAAAGGGGCGGGGCCTAATTTACTGTGAAAGTGTACTGTGACATCACACAAATTACAGGTAAGTCACTGGCACATTATCCTTTCAAATGGATCTAGGTATTTGGAAAAAATACCTCTGTAACAATTTTGTAAATGATTTGAACATTATTCTTGCTCCTTTGAATTGGGAATTATCTTACAACATAATAAATCTATAACAAAGTAAAATGCAACCTCTTCGTACAGCATGGTCTTTTCATCTCTTTTATACAATATGCAAAATTAACAAACATCATCGAACAAGACAAATGAATCGAAATTTCTGTCGAAGTCAATACTTACGCCAGATTTCTATTTTCAAAATGTAGCAGAAAAAAACATTTATGATTTAATTTTATTGATTTCTCACTACTACATGTAGTTATTGCGATAATAGTTACAGTACTACCAGTATAATACAAATTTGAATTCAGTGAAAATTCTTTACAGCAATACAGCAATACATGTGTTCATGGCTACAATGGAGAGATATTATTTGAGTCATCTTCGATAGTTTTAAACCATGTCCCTAAATACCTTACAATCATTGTCACATCAGCTTAGCTTTACCCAGCTACCCTCTCCTCATCACTTTGCCCATCAGCTTCCGCTTTGATTCAATCCATCGCGAGATTAATCCCCTGGGCCTCTTCCGATGATCTTTTTTCTCTTCTTTCTTTGGCGGCTCAGGACTTCTGCTTGAAGGTCTGTCATTTCTAGCACGTGCAGCAGCACGTTCTCGCTGTGATTCATAAATAGATCCCCGGGTATTTGTTCTCAGGATCCGTCTTGGCACTGAGCTGAGGGTACGTTTTAAGCCTGTTCTATATGGGCGTCTACGGGTACTTTTTGTCAACACATTCGGCTTACCTCTTTTCTTCTCTTCTGATAACTTCTTTTCCAGCTCCTTGATTCGTCTCTCCTGCTCAAGTCGTTCTTTTTCCAGTCTTTCCAGCTCTAGTCTTTGTTCTCTTTCTTCTGGCGTCTCTTCTATTTTCACCGGACCCGTTTGAGCGTGATAGTTTGTGTGGATGTTTCCCTGGGTTTTTTGTTCCCGGAGGCGTCGCTGGACTTCCGCCATCGTTAACTGCACTTCCCGTGGCACGCCGTCTGGGCCAACTTCCGTGTACCATTGCAGGTTTTTACAACAGGGGCTATAGCTTTCACCAAATACCTGACAACAGTGAGTGTATCCTGTACCAGCCACTGGAACTCCATCGGCCTCTATCAAATACAGGTATAGGTATAAATTTATACAATGTTAACAAGAAAAAAGATTCATGAGCATGTTCTACATATGAAAAATTCTAAAATTAAAACGAGATAAGTTATTGACAAACAAGTCACTGAAACAAGAATATCAGCAGTTCGTTTAAAGTCATTATTTAGTAAGTTTTATGGTCGATACAAATTACCTTGTCAGCAAATACAAATTGATATTAAGTCAAATCCTGACCAACGTTTTTCATACTACAATTTCATTGTTAGGCCATCATATGAACGCTAATTTGTCGACAAATTTTTCATTGTTTAATGAACTTTTGAGATTAAATACTGTCCGTTTTCTACATACATTTCATAACTTCTATAATAAAAAATAGGCATGTCTTTGAAATTAACTTAATACGAAATTTCTAGGCAAAATATATTTTTTAGATTTTTTTATTTATTTCTAAACAAATATGAGTTATCTTATATATATATTTTTTGTTTGAACATTTTTTAATCGTTTTCAGAATCTTAGTTTAACTAGATTAAAATACAAAATGGCAATGAAAGTATCTGCTACATCTGTAGTGTATCGCAACATACTTACAGATAAATTTTCCTTGCAATAAAATATTTGTTTGAAGTGTTTGTTATAAATTGTGCAAAACATTAATATCAAATATTTATCAATTTAAATCTAAATGGTACATTTGGGAAAAAATGCAACAAGTAAAAGTTTATCAATATAAAAGTTACAATTTTACCTCGAGAGGCTTTGATATGAATGCTACTTTTGAAATGTTTACTTACGTAATAGGAAATTGAAAAGAAGAATGAGGAATGAAGATCTAACCATTGTCCAGAACTGTCACAAAAACGCTGTTGTTGTCTTATTTATCACCCTTGAATGTCACATCGCCCCCAACACAATTCGATCCCAACATCCATCTTCATCACTTCATCGATCACTCAATACTTGGTACTTTTGCTAATTAACATCAGATATTTGTAAACCTGGATAATTACTGGCCTTTAAATTTTTGTTACGTAATGTGGGCTCAGTTGTAAGGCTTGTCTCCATTGGTGGAGATTTTGTTCACGTTGGGATTACCGAAAACAAATCAATTATGATACAGAGAATGTTCTACTTATTTTACTTTATTTTTTTTTTTTTAAAGAATAAATTAAAGAAATAAGTCAGAACTAATTATCTTTATGCAAACGCAGGATAAAAAGATTGTTTAAATTATTTTTTTCTAAATCTCAAAATGATGTAAAAGTGATCTGCTAATTTCCTGAAGGAAAATTGTGCTTGTATGCATCGATGCAGTTTATTTAAATTTTTTCAGTAAACTAAGGTAAATATCTTTAAATACAAGCGCACCAAATGCATAATGTGTGTATTTTTTTTAAGAATACAAATGAACGTTAAAACAACAAATTGTTACTTTCTCATTAGTCTGTATTTTCAACCAACAATTTTTAAATTAAGGCATTTTTCAAAAAAAAAAAAAATTAAAAAATTATATTTATAATAGTTTTATACAACTTTTCATATTTATTATATTCGAAAAGAAATTTTATGATAAGAGAAATCAAAGCACCGAATTCCAATGAATTGCTCTGAATACCTCAATCTTAAGTTTAAGTTTATTTTGATATATTCACGTATACTTTTTTTTTTACATTATATGACTCTATAATAGGAAGAATTAAGTGAAATAATATAAAAAATTAATCTACGGGGATTGATTTCAAACTTACGAATCGCGATTAAAAGATGGCTCGAATAATAATTGGTTTATAGTAGTTGACTACTTTTTCAGAAATCGGTTAGGTATATGCAAATCGAGATGGCATTTTTTAAGAGAATATAAATAGGGACTTTTTCTTATACATTCAAAATCCTTCAGTTGAAATATATGTTAAAATGCTTTATTTACATATTCACATTTGATACATAAATCCTGCCAAAAGGTTAAGATTTACCTGAACAGGACAAGGAGAACATGGCGGGAAACTTACACCTCATGGCACTTAATTCCACCTCTGTCTTAGGAGATTCTTTTATTTTTGCTATCCATCCGATCTTTTGCGCTCTATTCATGCTTGTTTCTCTATATTTCATAGTAGTAATATATTGAAATTAAAGTGTATTTAGTGTATCCAAACCTTATCTTGATTGATCCAAAGGACATTAAAGATGCAAAATCACTGAACCATGACAATGTATATGGATTATTTATATACTGACCTGGTTTCATTCATCCTCGGGCAAATGAACAATCTGTCTCTATACAATATTGTCAGAAATATTGCTTTCAGGGACGTCTTAGGTTAATTGCATTTCTGAACTCTTTTTTTAAGTTCCATAAGTGTCCAGCGCATCAATCTCTAAAAATTATATCTATGACATGTTTGTGTTTTATACCTACGCTTAAAAATTGGGAAGGAATATATATATATATATATATATATATATATATATATATATATATATATATATATATATATATATATATATATATATATATATATATATATATATATATATATATATATATATATATATATATATATATGTAGTGATTGATATGGTTTGTGGGTACTGGGTAGACATCTCTTATCCGCAATTCCTCTTAAAACACTGAATGAAATTTAACGAGAACTTCACGGAATACTTGTTACAAAGTGCCACTGTGCATCTCTTTTACTATTTTACATGTTTTGGGTTTCTTATCACAAACTAGGAGGCTCGATTCTTTCTATGACATTAAATGGTACTCATCTCTTAACCGCAACTTCACCTACAATGTATACAACTGTACACAAAATTAATGAATAAAATTAAATACTTTCACTGATTCTTTACTACAAAATGGCATGGTGCAACTCCTATTTTACTTTATGATCTGACATTTATAATACCAAAGGTAAACATAAAAAAATGGACTATGCCATTATAATCAAATTGGAGGCGTGGATATCGTTTAGTAAGCTCAGTGCTCACCGTATATATATTTTTTCAAACTTGTTAAATATAAACATATGGATTGTTTTAAATTTTTGTGTGAGTATTTTTGTGTGAATCAATCTTGAATAAAGATCAGCGCGTTTCATGAAATATACCTATGTGACGTGACACATCTGTATGATTTACTTTCGGAAACTCTAAAATAAAATCCTGCTTAAGAAAAATTTTTAGCGAGGATTTAATTTTTGCACTATTAGCGAGTGTGACAAGATCGCTAAAATTGAATATCGCTAAAAATCAACTGCGCTTTATTTGTTATAGCCCTTAAGTGAGCTTTTTAACATCGCTAAAATTACATCTCGCTAAAATTGAAATACAAATCTTTAAGAACAAATCGCTTAATTTACGTCTTCCTAAAGTTTCAGCGTATACGGTATATGTAGATAATGAATAGTATTCAAGCTCAAAAGTTTATTAAACAATACAACATAGGAGCAGAGCAAACACGGACCCCAAAACATCAGAAATGGGATTAGGTGCCATGCAGGAGTGAGCATCCCCTGCTGACCGGTCACACCCGCCGTGTGCTCCTTGTCATGATCGGGAAATAACGGAAAAATCCATCAACAAATCAGTGTTTAAATAATGGCCTAAAATTTAGTAAGAAAAACATCAGTCAGCATTTGACTCAATATTAAAACATAAAATCAATCCTTAAGCATAATTATCTGTTCGATATTTCTCATTATTTAGGATAATCATTAATATTATTTTTCTATATAATTATGATAAGAAAGCTATTTCAAATCATGATCGGTGATAATAGTTAATATTTAATGTATTAGTTGAAAGAAATGATATAAAAGTACGGTTTCAGGAAGTAGTCTGCAGTTTAAGTTTCTTTTTTTTACAATGTGACTAGGAGAAAATAAAAAGTGAATTTTTACCACATTATAAAATACATTAAGATTTTTCGATCATTAATGTTTAATTTGAATAAATGTGCCTGAGTTCCTCAAGCGCATTAATCTGTTTAGAAATCGGATTAAGGCCATTGAAGTGTTCTTCTTCAGTTGTCTTTCTTTGAATTGAGAACATCAACGCTTTATCTCAATAGAAGTGAAAGTTTTAGACAACATGCAATTTTAGACCTGTAATAAAACTAAATCAGCTGCCTTACCCACCTCAAGGGCCAACTTTTTAACAGTGTTTTCCACAACTTGAAAAAAAAATAACATAAATTTTACAGTTCACTTAATGTGCCACGTTATCACAAACGGTTTTTTTTAATTCGATAAATTAGGAAGCGTAGTTAATGCTTAATTTCTACACGAAAGAAAGTCATTGACGTGCCTTCCATTCGACAACTACATGTAAATATCTTGATGATTAATCAATTGATAATTATCATTTTCTTCATACATTGATTTGAGATTTTCTGGAGACCTAATTTGTAATGAAACTTGTAATGAAAGATATCACAGAGTCTTACACATCTACTCGATATTTGGATGGTTTTTTCTTTTGTTTGTTATGACGCCTAAATCGTAATTTAACAAATAAATCGAAATTGCTCTTTTAAGTTTAATTATGGTATGAAATATTCTACATGCACAAAAAAGACTTAAAACCAAAACTATTCAAAAAAATTACGAAACAATGTTTTTTTCTCCGTCCATCAAAAGAAGATTCACTTTTTTTATAAAACATATGAAGTATTTTGAAATAATGCGCTTCTTTCTTTTTCAGTTCAACATTAAGATTAACGAATAACGAGTATATAGCTTTGATTTTTCAGAAAGTGAAAGTTGAAACTCAAACAAAAAGGAATATTGTAAAATGAGCATTATTCATAAACATTTGAAATGTGACTTGCTTCGTAAACTTTACTTTTTAAAAAATATAATATGTATGAAGAAAAACTTAAAGAGTACTGTGCAACAATAAAGTCAAGAAGTGGTGTGAATCAGATGTGGATACTCAAAAATTCCAAAGAGCGTTTGGACAATTTGAAATCAAAATTTTACCAAAATCAACAGACTTACGACTTTTCAACTTTAAACACAATCATTTCCCACGATATATTAAAACTCAGGCTCTCTGATATCATTGAGAGCTGCTTTTTCAATAAAAATGGAACTCGTAAATTTACTTACCTGGTCATTGGTCATTTGCAAAATTATTTTGTTAAAACACATTCTGATTGCACACACAAGTACTCTGAAGTTGACATCAAAGAGATGCTTCAGTTTCTGCTTGACAATATCTATGTGGTTTTTGAAGACCAGGTATTCCAACAGTCTATTGGAATTCCCATGAGTACCAATTGTGTTCAGTTATTATCAGACCTATTTTAATATTCATATAAAGCATTATTTGTGCAAAATCTTATGCGTGAGAAGAAGAAAACACTCGGTGTGGCCTTCTACTCGACATTTAAATATATCGGTGACGTATTGCCAATTAACAATGGTAATTTCCATTCCTACATCGCTACGATACATCCTGGTGAGCTTGAGATAAAAGATACCACAGAGTGTGACACATCAGTTTCATATTCAAATATTTGACTTGAAAAAGACGTTAATGGTAATCTAACAACCAAGCTATATGATTAACGTGATGACTTTAACTTTTCTATCGTCAACTTCCTTTACTTATGCAGCAATATACCTTCGTCACCTGCATACAGAGTATATATATCTCAGTTGATTCGAAACACAAGAGCATGCTCCACGTATGAACAATTTCTGATACGAGGTAAATTATTACAAGCAAGTTCATGAAACAAGAATATTAGCAGTCTGGTTTAAAGTCATCATTTCGTAAGTTCTATGGTCGATACAATGACCTTGTCAGCAAATACAATTTATCATTGAGTCAAATGCTGACTGACGTTTTTCATACCAATCGTTAGTCCATCATTTATACACTGAATTGACAACGGTTTTATTCGTTAATTCCCGATCATTACAAGGAGCACACGGCGGGTGTGACCGGTCAGCAGGGGATGCTCACTTCTCCATGGCACCTGATCCCACCTCTGATGTTTCAGAGGTCCGTGTTTGCTCTGCCCCTATTTTGTATATTTTTATGGACTTTGATATTGCATACTGTTCGTTATCTCCATATCCTTCTTCATGCATACTTTTTGAAGCTTTTATGCGAAAAATAAAAGTACATGTTTGCCATTGTGTCCTTGAGATTTTTGTATATAATTTTTAAAGTCTAAAAGGTTGGTAGAAACATTTTAGGGTGTTGGAGCCTGTTTTTTATTCTTTATATTTATCTCTAATAAATTTTCACCCAAATAAATGCCTTTATTAGAATTCAACACTAAGTCAACATATTCGAGTTTGTTACAATGTAATATTTAGAAAAACGATATCCAGTGAAGAGTTGAATCAGTGTACTTTTTTAACATTGAGATTTTTCACTTGATCATTAACAAATACCGGTAATTACAGGTATGAATTTTTAATGGTCTACATGGATGTCTAAAGAACTCAATCCCCATTCCTCATTTTAAAACAAGTTTAGAATTTTATTTACATTGCAAAAAAATGAACAAAGAATATGCATGCAATTTTTCCCTCTGCCTATTTGATATATCAATAAATTACCTGAACTATTTCGGTTTTTATTAGAATCAAGAGCGTCAGTCTATTATACTTTTATTCATGGTATTTATTGTTTTATGAGTTTGAATGGAAAAAATTGTTAGGAAATATAGGTTCAGGGACATACTTCTTGTAACTGAAATAAAGATAATCGTATAACCAGAAATCACAACTGTCGCCCATGCCCTCTCAATATACAGAGAGTCTCGTCTAAAATCATCATTTCGTAAATTCTTTGGTCGATAAAATGGCTCTGACAAAAAGTATAATCCATGATGGAGTTTTTCATACTATGTAAATACAATGTAAATATTCCATAATGGAGTTTTTCATACTCGTAAATATGCCATCATTTTTACACTGAATTGTCTATGGATTTTCCCGTTATTTCCTGATCATGATTAGAAGTGTCGTTTACTGATTTTTATTCGAAAATTAAAATAAGTACACGACTATATATAGTCGTGTACTTATTTTAATTTTCAAATAAAAATCAGTAAACGACAGAAGCACACGGTGGGTGTGACCGTCGGCAGGGATGCTCACTCCTCCATTACACCTGAATCAAACTCTGATGATTTATTAGTCCTTTTTCTCTGTCCCTGATACGTAATGTTTGAACCTGAATACTCTTCCTTATCTCCATATGTTTCAACAATAAAGATTATATTTCGGAAATAGAAATGCTTCTCATAGAATATTGAAGGATATAAAGAATTCAAAGTATTTTAACTCACCACTCTTTCCTAGTTTATCAAATAGAAATTTGATACATGTGAAATTGAAACTTGAGTAATCGATAAAGATATGTTATATACGTAGCTGTTAATTATATCTATGTAAATAGTTTGCCGTTTTGTTAAGATAATTATCAATCATTTTAATAGATCGTATAAAAATGCCTGTTGTTTCGTCACTGATATAAAGAATCAATACATATTTTACTATAAGCTTAATATATAGCTAATATATTACAATTACCTGAATTAATTATCATAGATACTCTGTCATTTTTGCGCCTTTTTTAAAATCCCGACATAAGATTTCAATATCAAGGCGAAATTTTTGCAATTTACTAGTACAATAAATATGATTAGAGTTATAGCATGTATAGGTCGTGGCTGTATTCAATTTTTCCAACATTTCTCCTCTCCTGTCATTATTTACATTGAGAATATTACAATTCAAATTTTCAAAAAATGAAATATTATTCTGAATGGACATTTTTATTCAGGTTGCTTTTTTGTAAAATTCTGTTGATTGCCATTTTCGAAAAAAGTCTTATGACTATGACAATTATTTTCCCAATCTCTTATAAGTATTTAACCTGTAGTATACAACAAAAATCTTAATTTTCTATAACATTACATTACATTTGCAAATAATATTTCAGAAAATAAAATAAACAACAAAATGTATAAATATGTCAAATTTAATCTTAGTCGTAAGATTTTTTGTGAAAAGGACCTCTGAATTGATACGAGTTAGTTTAATTCTAGAACAATCAATATTACAGATGTATTCGTAATACCCGAAAGATATGTGAAATAAAGAAAGCATGTTTAGATATATAATGCTCTCCATATTTCACAGCTCAGCATTATTTAAATGCTGGAATCTCGCTATGTAAAATGGAAAGATCAGCAAAAGATAGAATATAGGTTACAGAGATATTATACATGAGTGATAGCATTATAATGTAAAGAGAAAAATCCATCATTTTAATAGATCGTGTAAGAAAGTGCTTCCATTGTATCATTGAGGTAAATGTTAATTATTTGCATTGATAACATGGGCTTAAAAATGAAATACACTTTTTTTCTTCTCTAAGTTCATCAATTGGTTCAAGGATAGGTGAAATTTGATGTCTTTATTGATACAATTATATTTGGATATATTTTGTTTCTTATTAATGAACAGATGCTTGAATAAAATTTTCAAACTATGGAGATGTTGTATCCTCTTAATAATCAACTTGTTTTTGCTTTCTCCCTTGTTAATATAGATAGATTTTCATCACTCTAAATTAAATTATTTAAATGTTCATAAGTGAACATTCAAATGTAAATGAATATCTGGCGAAATTCATGTCTTTTTCATGATATGAAAAACGGAGATCATTTTGCACATTTAACTGCTACTTATTAACTTTGACAGTGCGTTCTGTTCCTTACTTTTTCGCATCAAGAACATGAATGCAAAGAAAATTTGATAATTTTGTAAGCATCCCAGGTATGAAACATATTGTACAAAATGTGTTGAAATATGGGAAATAAGCAAAAATGTTGAAAGAATTAATAAATAATCATACAGCTGTATATGGCAAATTTGCATAATGTAAAAGTACTTAATTTTGGGGATCAAATTTCCTTGATTTTTCATCTATTTCAAAAAAAATTCATTGACATTATATTTTGTTTTTTTAAAAGGTCATCCTATTCAATATATATAGTAATATAATAATTTTATGGGAGATTTTTCGCTGATAAGTAAACTATAATTGTTAACAACAAAACAAAGGAAATTTAATCCCTAAACAAATATCCCTGCTTTTACAATATGTGCATTAAAAAGGTATCTTAAGATAATGTTGCATTAGATTTTAATCATTTTAATAGGTCCTGTTAGAAAACTTTGAATACAATTTGCATGTTTGCGCTGTACATTTATATATTGAATTTCAATTTTCTCTTTATGGTTTTGCAGGTTTAAGCTGCAATGTCATCCGTTAATGACCGTTTTCTCTACATAATCTCCCAAAGAAAAAAAAACATTTTCTATTCCTTCTGCATATGAATCGCATGCGCATCTACACAACTTTTTTCTACTCTGCATGTAGTTGTTTCTCTTGCCACATTATGCAGCATTAACAAACAATGAAACCTCAATGAGGAGAAGCAGAAAATCAAGCTCAATAGTCCATCAAAACGATACATACTGAGATCAAACACGGAACTCTATACCATCAGACTTAATTTGGAATAAGATGTCTTGGACAAGTAAGCATTCTCTGTTCACAGAGTACACCAGCTCTGTTCAGGTAAACTCAAATATATGGATATAACGATATTCGAGCTCAAAAGTCCGTTAGGTATAACAAAATAGGAGCAAAGCAAACACGGACCTCCAAGACATCAAAGCTGGGATCTGGTGCGATGGAGGAGTGAGCATCCTCTGCAGACCGCTCGCACCCGCCGTGTGTTCCTTGTCTTGATCGGGAAATGACGGAAAAATAATTCCGTGAAAACTTAATGTGGCTTACAATAAGTATGAAAACAAGTCAGTCAGCATTGACTCAATGATAAATTATGATATTTTCTGTCAAGATCATTGTATCGACGAGAGAATTTACTTATTGATGACTTTAAATGAGACAGCTGATATTTTCTCGTCATCTACTTGTTTGTTAAAAACTTACATTAGGGTATTTTATAATGTGTTTATAACTAAAACATACTCTTCCGTATCGAAGTTAAAGTCATTACATTTACTTTTATCATACACTGTAAAACACTTTTATTCGTGACGACTTTATTTCGCGATTCACTAGGGTTAACTAGTTCGCGACGATTAATTTCCGCGATCAAACATTTTTTGGATCTGCTGTAAAATACAGACACAGAGACTTTAAGGACCGGTTCGTGGCGAAAAATATTCGCGATGACGAGGCTCTTGCGAACCTCGCGGAAATTTCTCCTACGCGAATAGAAGTTGGTTTACAGTAGCTTGGTTGTTAGAATATATGGACTTTTCTGTTTGTGAATAAAAGCCTAATAATTTATATGGAAAAGATCAATCAAAATCAGACTAAATAATCAAAATCTGAACAATTTCGTTAAAACTTACATTTACATTTTAGTTGTATTATGTCATTTTTGAAAAATTTTATCTCGAAGAATACTTTTGATGAAATACATCTTTAGGTTTTCAGATATTATCAAATGTCTTTAAGAAGGATATGGAGATAACGAACAGTATTCAATCTCAAATTAAAGAAATCAATAAATAAAAGTATTTCAAAAAAGATATTTTAAGCCACTCCTTAATTTATTAACAATTAAATGAAGGAAGATAGGTCTACAACTGCGGATTTGTGAAAACTGTCATAATTAATCAATTGGGCGGTTCAGGATCCTGCGGTATTTTTGCAATTGGCACTTTCATTATGATGTGCATAAGAGACCCCTTTCATGAAAAGTAGGTATGGAAGTATATTATAATCGATCAACGTCGTCATCGATCAATTGATTGATTTACATCACAAGTATATAGTCTAATTATCTTGCCATTTAAAGTTGATTGATCATTTCAAACTTGGACACGTGAATAGGATTTGTTTATGGAGCTTTTCATTGTCTTTAAATTCAATAAAAGAACAAAGAACTCTTTTTATCAACAAGAGGCCCATGGGCCTTATAGGTCACCTGAGCATCATGCAATAACTTTACAATGATTGACATTGGTTCATGTTTTTAACTAGACTCCATGGCATTCACAATTTTGAAAAAGACATCATAACTATACACTTAGCATGTTTAGTTTGTTTACTTTATACCCACAGACAGAGTAGGGGAACAAAAAATGCATTTCGACTAATCAGTAATATTCAGCAATAATCAATATAGTGCCATTACCATACATGAACCCCTAACCCTTGGTCCACACATTTCACAATTTTGGAAAAGGCACCCTTGCTTATCAAAAATATTTGATTCATACAAAGTAGAAGGTTTCAATCAATTAATTCATTTTCAGTATATAAGTAGAGCCCCCACCCCCCTCTATGGTACTCCTGACCCAGGGGTGTGGAAATTCACAATTCAGGAAGAATGGCCCTTGCTCTTCATAACTATACCAAGCAGCAGAGAAGAAGATTTTCAAACAATTTCTGCATTTTCTCTATATAATCAATAGAGCCCCGCCCTAACACCAGAACGCTTGACCCTGGGGTCATAAAATTCACAATTTTGGAAGAGGCATTCTTGCTCATCATAACTATATACTTAGTTAATTCTTTGAATACCCAGGAGCAGAGAAGAAGATTTTCAAACAAATTCTGCATTTTCTCTATATAATCAATAGAGCCCCCCCCCCTTACACTAGAACCCTGACCCTGGGGCCATGAAATTCACAATTTTGCAAAAGGCATTCTTTCTCATCATAATTATGTCTTTAATTAGTTTATTTAATACCAGGAGCAGAGAAGAAGATTTTTAAAGAAATAATGCATTTTCACTATATAATCAATAGAGCCCCGCCCTAGCACTACAACCCCTGACCCTGGGGCCATGAATTTCACAATTTTTGTAGAGGACTCAATGGTCATTACATTCATGCTAACAGTTTGACTGCTTGATGTCCAGGAGTAAAGAAGAAGATTTTTAAAGATTGCACTAATTTTAGTGGTTTTGGCCCCACCCCACAGGCCCCAGGGGGGCAGGGACCATGAAATTCACAATTTTTGTTCCCCTTTACCCATAGATGCTTTGTGTAAAATTTGGTGGAAATTGGTTGAGTGGTTGCAGAGAAGAAGCTGAAAATGTTCAAATGTTAACACACGACGCACGACGCACGACGACGGACGAAAACAGATAGCAATAGGTCACCTGAGTTTACTCAGGTGACCTAAAAATACACACCTTTGATTTTCAAACAAGAATATTTCTGTATTTTTAAAACCACTTTTTTATATTTATTTTTGCAGTTCTTGCGGCTTTTTCTGCCTGAGATTACAGGTCACTCTCAAATAAGAATTAAAAAAAGAACATTTATTCTTAGAATAAATATATAAACATTTTTAATAAATTCATATAAAAATAAACACACCATTAAAAAAACTCCCCATTTTCACTCACACATACCCTTTTTGATTGTTTTTAGTAGAAGAGATATTTCTACAGAATAAAACTGGGACGGAAGTTCCGAAAATGCCGGGAACTCCGAGGGTTTTCTCCAGGTCTGGAAAATGACCTGTGCCTGTCACTGAAAAATCTGCCTCGTTCTGGCACAGGAGGTCGGCGTTGTCGTATTGACCTGCTATCCTGACGTACTCTTGATTGTCTATCCGAAAAACTAGGGAACGAGACTCTTCCACCATTACTTGGAGTTCTCCTTATCAAATTTGAGTCACGTGATCTTTGTCTTCTGATGGAACTGAGTATACTGTTAACATTCCTGTCTTGAGGTCCATTTCCCCTCATCCTTCTATCTGGGGATCTGTTTCCAGTACTGTCTCGGGGTGTATTTCGAAAATTTGCCTCTCGGCCTCCCCGAATTCTTTGCCCTCGGTTGTCATTTGATCTAACACTCTCACTGAATCTGTTTCTGTCAGGAGATCCACGGTTTGGAGGTTCAATTCTGCCTCTATTTGGAGATCCATTATTAGGGGGTTCAAAGATAAGGTTAGGTATGCTTGACCTCAGGTCTCGACCTTCCCCTGGAATGGGTCCTCTTTCCAAACGATTTGTATTAGTAAAATCTGGCTGTCGAATCGGTTGACCAAATCCTGGCAGAACCTGATTCTGTAAAAGATTAGGAGCGATCTGACCAGGCAAAACTCCGCCTCTTGGAGGAACACCGAAATTGGGAAGACCCGCAAATGGATTTCCAACATTGGGTGAGAATCCAAAAGAGGGTGACCCGAACGGAATTGCTCCACCACCTCCGACGTTTTGAAGGGCGTTAAGAGGATTAATCTGAGGACGAGCGGCTGTCACGAACTGCTCTGATTCGGGTCCACCTGAACCAGAGGATTCAGAAGAAGGAGATGTAGCTGCCCCCATGATACTAGGGATTGAACCCGAAGAGGGATTTTCTGATTGCGATAGCTCAAATGCGTTTGCTAAAGAAGAACCTAAAGTTGATGTAGATTCAAAACCTGTTGTTCCAGGAAGCCCAGAATTAAAATTTGGTTGAAATCCGATTGTGGAAGTAGAGCCCCTACGTCTAGGGTTTATACTGGCTGCCTGATCATTTACATTTTCTCTCCTTGGTGTTTGTCTTTTATTCTGCAAGGGTACAGATAGTCTATCAATTTCTTTATTTACCTCGGAAAGTGCGCGCCGCAGCTCCGAAGCTGATAGGCCTTCTAGCTTAGTATTCTGGAGCCCTGGTGACTGTTGTCTTGGTGTGGCAGATGAAGAAAATCTGTTACTGAGATCTTGCAATTGGGCAACATTCGGTTGTAAATTTTGACCAAAAGTAGTTCGTCCTGTGCCACGTGTTTCAGGAAGTGAAAATAAGTTTGTATTATCTGGACCGCTGTTGAGTTCCCGCAGCTGCGTGGCGACGGGTGGCACATTACGAGCGAAGGCGGCATTGCTGAATTGTGAAAACCCGGGGTCCTCAGTTAATGTAGAAGGCAAGGTCCCCATGGTTTGTGATAATATCTGTTGTTGGTTTACTGCTTGTGTTCTTAAGGGGTCACGTTTTGGTTTACTGATTTCTTTTCGGGGTGTTACTGGAGAAGGATCAAAAGATAAATCGTTTAAGTTAGGAAGTGAAAGTTCTGGAACATTCTGCTGAGTATTACTCTTTTGTTTTTTAGTCACTGATTTTGAAGAGATAGATTTTCGACCACCGCTGTTGGATGATGTGCCAACTGATTTCGAAGGGAATAATGGCATATCAGCAATATTTCCTCCAGAGGATCCAAACAGATCAGGTGAACCGAAAGCAGGACTAGCATCTTTTGGAAGGCCTTCAACGGTATTTCCACCGGAAGTAACAGTCTCACTTCCGAATGAATTCAGGAGGGCGTCTATGTTACTGAAATCTCCGTTACCTCCCCCAATGAGCCCCTGCAGACCCGGATTAGCTGCTAGGTTCTGTTGTAGCTCTTTAGTGATGTCGTTAATGGCACCTTCTAGATCTAGAGCACTCGTGGGACCTCCAGTTTGCGAAGAGATGGCTCGTTCCAAATCTACATGATCTAAGGTACCTGTTCCTGTTGATCCAGGAATATCTGCGACGGCGGATCCTAAATTTCCTGGGACGGTCTGGCCTGAGGCACCTTGTGTACCAGGGGAGAATCCGTTAATTTCTGCCAGCAAGGAATCTAAATCAATGCCCCCCAACTGGTCTGCTGTCTGTGCTGAAACACCTGTATTTGAAAAAAATATAATTAATTTTTACCTGAGAAGAACAAATCCTGAAAGACGAACAGCAAACTATGTGCGAAAGGGTTAAAAATTGTTTATATATATGTACTCTGTGAGTCAATAAATTTCGTTTGTTTCGAAATCAGGGGAAATAAAGAATATGTCTATTTTGGGTCTTCCAACAACAATATCCTAAATTAGTGCTTTGGTTTGAATTTTATAATAATGTTTGTGTTTGCTTTCAAATAATTATTTTACAGATGTTTACCTTGTCAAAATTTACTGAAGAAAACTATAGTTATATAATAACCTATAGTATGATCAAAGTTTAAACGTAAGTAAATGAAAGTTTTCAACAAGCAATTCAAAGTATTTTTGATATGCCATTGGATATCAAAATTCATGTTTTTTCGGTAATATGTGATGTTAAAAGGAAAATTGTGATTAAATATCTAATATAAAAATCATTTTCACTCTTTTATAATTGTAATTTATTAAAATATATTGAAATAATTAAAATCTCCAAATAACATTCTAAATAAAGTTTAATAGTTAATAAAATATCAAAGTATTTATTATATTTAACAAAATTTCACTAAAACAAACCATCTATAGTAACTTTTTCTTAAAGAAAATCTGGAATACTGATGACTAACACAGTACATACATAAAGATATCAACCCAAAAATTATAAATTCTTACAATCAACTTACAAAAGAATTTCTAAAATAAAGTTAAGTATCAAAGTACTGAAGTATCAAAGTAAAAATTATAGTTAATTATAGTCAACTATATTTAAAATTTATTATAATATTCTTCAGAAATAATATTTGAAGTACCGCTAACTTACATTGTACACACAGAAAGACAACAATCCAGCGTTTCCACATCATCCTGACTAGTTACATCTGATCGAGGTTCAATCAAAACTCAATATTTATGCCAGTCAACTTGTCCCCGATATGTCATAAATTAAATCTTAATAAGATACAACACACTTGTTTTTTAATAATGATTTACCGTCGAATAATTTGCATACTCCTTGCTAGTTAGTAATATATAATGGATTGCCAGATTTCACAAGGGGGCTTATAGTTTGGCGTAAGTGTGATTTTGGTGTCTTTGAGAAAGCATTTTGTACGCTAAGCCACAATTGGGAATTGTTTTACCTCAGTGAATAATGATCCAATTTTAAAGATCGATTATACACCTTTGAAATACACCATTTTACTTTTATGGGCAGACACCATTCACAGGAATAAGATGAATTGCTTTAAAGAATTAAAACTATGATATAAAGCTAGACTTATAGCCATGATTTTGTTCATAATTATGACACTGTTCTAAAAAGGCTTACGAAAAAAGGTTGTTGCTTTGAATTCTTATCGGTAGATGATTCGGTATGGAAATAATGGCCTAATTTGTCTGGAAGACTTCGACTTACTTTCACTATTTGAATTTGCAAACAAAAATACACGTAACCTTACAATTGCTAAAAAAAACCATTTTATGTCCGAGTATCAGCAAATTATCCGACAGTAGCCTGTCTCTTTTGAAAAATTGACTTTGAAATATTTCTATTTCTAAATTTTTTTCTCTATGATAACCCTTTGAAAATAAGCGGAGTTGATTTCCTGATAATTCTACCGGAATGTAAATTAGGCAGGTCGATAGGTCAGGAGCTAAGGAGGCCTAGTATGCATGCAAATCTCGTGCGCATCTGTCTCTGAGCCTGACGCTAAGGAGGCCAAATATGCATGAAAATTTCGTGCGGCTGCCGTTCTATTTGACGTCAGTGGGCTAGGACTATTGAAATTTGGATGGGAATCCTCGTCGGGGTCGTGTAATTTAAATCTATGTCTGCATTTTTAAAGTTTAAATCTACAATTTTATTTCGCAATGAAATGGAAATATAAGGAGTCACTGTCTAGTTAGTATAGTATGCCAGGGACATCAACAATAGTGGGAAACATGAGATAATTTAAATTATCCTATGTTTCCAACTATTGTTAATGCCCTGGCATACTATACTAACTAGACAGTGACTCCTTATAGAACATGATCCTGCATATCGAAATAGGTGTAAGGCATGATCTATAAATAGATACAAAGCAGGTCGCAACATTTTCTTCGTTTATAAGGCTCATTATATAAACTGCATTTTAGAGGGAACTTGGATTTAATTCTACAAGTAGATATCCTACCTATAATCATAGTTCGCTCTCTAAGAAAGAAATTCTTCAAAATGATATGCCAGTTTTGAATATTTTAAATATTCCAAACAACCAAAATGAATTTGAACTACCATATTTATATTGGATTTCGAACCTTCATTAGAATCCTTGGAAACGAAGAAACATAGCGGGTTCCGGTCAATGTTTAAGCAAGCCATTTTCTTTACTCATCATTAAGATATTAACAATAGTGAAGGAGAATCTTCAAGAGGAGGTAGAGCTCGTATACTTACTTACTGTAGAGTCCTTATTTTTCGCGAGTACTTTTTATCGCTATCTGGATCACTTCCGTAAAATCGCGAGAATTATAATTCGCGAATGGAGGGTTGATCAACAGAATTTACATAGACTTCAGCACCATAAAAATAAAAGGGAATAAAAAATTTTCGCGATCGACGCTTCTCGCGAAATAACGCGGAAATTAATTCCTCGCGTATAATTAGGAATTTACAGTACCTTGTCATTGGTCATATGGAGAAATTATTTTGTTACAAACATTCTGATTGTACACACAAGTACTCTTATGTTGACATCAAAATGATGCTTGAGTTTCTGATCGTCAATATCTCTGTGGTTTTTGGAGACCAGGTCTTCCAACAATCTATTGGAATTCCCAATTGCGCACCGTTATTAGCAGACTTATTTTGTATTCATATGAAAAAGAATTTGACCAAAATCTTATACATAGAAAAAAATACTTGTGGCCTTCACTCGACATTTAGATATCCATTCTTATGTCGATACGATGTGATGAATCCCAGGTGAGATTGAGAAAAAAGATACTGAGTCTGACACATCTGTTTCATATTTGGATATTTCACTTAAAAATGACATTAATGGAAATCTTACAACCAAGCTCTATCAAAAACGTGATGACCTCACATTTTCAATTGTCAACTTCCCTTACTTATTAGCAATATACCTTCATCGCCTGCATACAGAGTATATATCTCTCAGTTCATTAGATACTCTGGAGTAGACTTAAAAAACATGCTTGAGTTTATAATTGACAATATCTATGTTGTTTTTGGAGACCAGATCTTCCAACAATCTAATGGAATTCCACTGTGTACCAATTGCGCCCCGTTATTAGCAGACCTATTTTTGTATTCATATGAAGCAAAATTAATTTGTGAAAAATCTGATGCGTGAAATGAAACCACCTGCTGTGGCCTTCAACTCGACATTTAGATATATCGACGACGGGTTGTCAATTGGCAATGGTAATGTCCATTCTTATGTCGATATGATATATCCTGGCGAGCTTGTGATAAAGGATGCCACAGAGTCTGACACATCAGTTTCATATTTCAATATTTTACTTGAAAAAGACGTTAATGGTAATCTAACAACGAAACTCTATGATAAACGTGATGACTTTAACTTTTCTATCGTCAAGTTCCCTTACTTATGCAGCAATATACCTTCATCGCCTGCATACGGAGTGTATATACATTGTATCTCAGTTGATTCGATACGCAAGAGCATGCTCCACGTATGAACAATTTCTAAAGCAAGGTAAATAACTGACAAGTTGATGAAACAAGAATTTCAGCAGTCCCGTTTAAAATCATCATTTCGTAAGTTCTATGGTCGATACAATGACCTTGTCAGCAAATACTGTTTATTTTTTAGTCGAATGCATGTAAAGTGACGTTTTACTAATTGTTCATTTATTATTTATACACTGAATGGACGACGGATTTTTTCCCGTTATTTCCCGATCACGACAAGGAGCACAGGGCGGGTGTGACCGGTCACCAGGGGATGCTCACTCCTCCGTGGCACCTGACCCCACCTCTGATGTTTTGGAGGTCTGTATTTGCTCTACTCCTATTTTGTATTGGTTTATGGACTTTTAATCTTAAAAACTGTTCTTTATCTCAATGTTTCATTTCATTGTGTTTATGTTTTTGGCTGACTTGCCTCATATACTTATTTTAAGGTCTTTGTTTTCATACAAATTTTGACTAGAAAATGATTCATCTACTCGCTCATCCATAAAAGGCTCATGGCTGGTTCAGCCTGTCGATACTTTTCCTCCTAGGCGCCTCATCCTATCTTGGGGGTCCTTCTGTTATGCCCTGTTCACAGAATTGTGTATCGTTTATATTTTTTTTTTTGGATCGGTCACTGTCACTTGATCTCCAACTCTATTCATTTCAATTAATTATATTTTTAAAACAATCACTACCCCAATTTGAACCGTCATTTGGATTTCATTCCCCACAAATGTAAATGTATCTTTCTCTTGTTATCACAAAGTGCAAACATTTTCATCAAAATTTAAATTAAATGATATTAACCAAAGGAGGGGCTGACATAGGGGCCAAAAGTTAACAACAATAGGACAGGGGAATCCCCTTGCACTGCCAAATGCAATCATAAACAACACAGGTAAAAACTTAATACAAAGAATACAAAAGACGAATTCATCTTACGCAAGCAGCGAAAGTTTTCTAAAATAAATTCACATGTAATACCAAACAGAGAACTTGTGTACCGAGCCCTGCCTTTTATTATGCTTTTTTCTGCGTCATCATTTTGCGGTCAGACATGTCATATTTAATTGAAGTCATTAACAGATCTCCGTTTTATCAATCAATTTGTTCAAATAATTAACCTATTATGAGCAATTATTATTCGTACATGCCAAAAAAATCTGGGCAAGTATATGGTAATCACGTCACAAAAATCTAATAGACATTGATAATTTACTTTGTGGAGAAAATAAAAAAGAGTGGGCGGGGTTCTTTTTATATTGTTTTCTTCTGGATAATCTAATTGGTTAATCTGCTTTTTATTCATTTTTTGAGTCAGTGACATGCAATTCATTGTCGATAGTTTATGTTAATTATAGACTTCTTTGATATTTGAAGTCTTTAGAACAAGTGTTGTACTAGTTGATTATTCCACAATAAATGGTCAAGAGAGGACAGTTCAAAGATGCATACAGTATGCTTAAGACTCCTACTTGACTCAAAATCCATGTATGATTTGGGCATCTTTTTGATAACTTCACACCACGTTTTTCCAGACCATGACAAGGCAAACATGGTTGGCAGAGATGCTCACTCCTCCATGGCACCTGATCCCACCTCTGATGTTCTATGGGTCCGTGTCCGTTCTACTAATGATTTGTATTGTTTGATTCGACTTTTGAGCTTGACTACTATTCTCAGCTAGGTATTCTCACCTCATCCATCCCGCCCTCTTCATTCCTCACCCAAAAGCATATGTTCTACATATGCATAAGATCAACTTCTAATGCATATTATATGACTACCTCCTAAAGTAAGACAGGCAATAACAAAATAATAACAATACACGCCGATGTTTCAGTACATTTACAATCACATTTGAAGACAACTTTTTTTTAAAATTTTAAATATTCCTGTTTTCAAAATTTGTTAACCGGGTACTCGATCGAACGTCCGAGTATCGAATACTAAAATCGGTACTCGGTTACTCGGATGTATATTTTTAAATATTTCTAAGCTTATTTATTAATGCATTAAAATATCGGTTTTAAACGTAAAATGTTCATTGCACTTGTACATACAGTAATTAGGGTTTCCTGAGCCTCTAAATGACTGTTATCGCCTGTGGCAGTGTTTATACAGTAATTACCGTGACCAATCACCTGCTATCTGGCATTCTCACCTTTGGTTGTCTTCTACCCTTATGTTTAGTTTATTCTATAATTATTTGTGTTCATTGAACATCGTTTAAGGTCTATCATGTTTAATATTAATTAGATAATTTTGTCAATTCTCCAGAAGCCGTATAGATTCTCGGGGAAAGAGACAGACGATATTGCACGTGCGATTGTTGATACGGATGCTTTTGATTACGTGCCAATTAATGCAAATGGTTGAATGCAAAGGTTTTAAAAATCTTATGTCCATCGTTACACCAAACTACAACATACCGTCTCGTAATTTTAATGAAATCAATGATCGAAAAGTTAAGTGTACGAAGATCGTAAATCTGCTCTGTTAGAACTACATCAAGTTGATACTGTACATGTAGCTCTGACGACTTATCACTTGGACGTCAAACGCATAGATAGAGTTACATTACAATTAGGGAACAGATTATTTTTTTTTAAACAAAACCTCTTTAAGCCATTTATGATTTTCTTTCTCGTATTTATCTGATAAATAAACTGGACTAAAAAAATGTTAGATTAAATTTCGTCGGGCACAAAGTGGTCATAATTGTTACAACACAGGTTACAGGTAAACGTCCCATCAAACCATGTGGTTTTATTTCAATGTTTTACAGTTGTTCATAATTATTTAGACTTTTACCGAGTACCCGGGTACTCGATCGGAAAAACGTCCGAGTAACCGAGTATTAAAAATTGACCGATTTGACATCCCTATTTCAAATACAATCTATCGTTCGATATGTTCGGATTTTGCCTTCCATGCGAATAAACTTTTCTACAAATTTCTTTTAAAGTATCAAGTAGATCACAAGGCGGTGGTTGTGAACGGTCGACAGAGAATGGTTCCTCTTCAATGACACCTGAATCATTCCGTTGTCAGGTGCTCGTTATTGCTTTGCCCTCAATTTGTAATATTTAGTTAAATACATTTAACATAATTTCTGTTCGCTATCTTCAATTTTTCGAAGGGGGTGTTCATTTCTCCATGGCACCTGCTCCCACACCTATGGTGGCTTTTTGAGGTCTAAGTTGCTTTACTCCCGTTGTGTGCAGTTTGGATGTACTTTAAATTTGAAAACTGTTCCGCTTAATATCTCCATATTTCATCAAACTATTTGTGAAACGATGAATTTATGTCCACAATCCTCGGTAAACCGCGGAAATCGTTTCTTTGGTAATAAAACGACAGAATACTCTAGTCAATGTGTCATATCATTTATTGCTTGAATGACCACAGCATGAAAATAGATGTACATTTACGTATCTATAGAAAATGTCTTTATAGCACAAATATATCACATATTTTTACCAGCATAAAATGGATTTCGTAGAAGAGAAAAAAATATACACGAACATGTTCAAAACAATTCTATATACATAGCAAAAAAATAAGTATTATGTGCATATATTCAGAATTATTTCACATTTATATTAACGTTTAATGAAGATGATAAATTGATTAAAATGATGATGTTCACTTTCGATCTCATACTTTAACTACCATTCGATAAACTTTCGAGCGATGAAATGAAATTTCATGAGTAAAAATGACGAATAATGATTTTTTTATGTCGTAAATGAAATTTTGTTTAAGTGATTGTCTTTTGAAAAAGAACAATGAACTAAAGAGTTTTCAAATTGTTTTAAACTTTTTTTTTTTCATTTGCTCCAAAGTCTCCCATTACATTTTCGTTTTTTATGATGAAAATGCTAATCTAAACAATCAATTTATAATGAAATAAATATACAAATACAATTAAAAGATATTTAAGCACAAGAAAAATAAAGCTGTAAAAATATTTTAAAGATATTATTAAGGGAATAAAAAAAATTCTTTCAATAATAAATCAGTTGAATTCTTCGGGCATTCTCACAAATCTACATTAGTCACATTACAAGGTGACTTAGTTCAGCAACCAAACTTTATCTCCCAAAGAACAGACTGCCTAAAGCAAACCCAATACCGAGATTCTTTAATAAGTTATTGTTCTTTTTTGGCGGGGGTGGTGGTGGTCGGCGTGGCGGGGGTCGGGGAGGGGGCGGCTGAGGGCGTCTTGTGGTCGGTGGGACCTTGATAACCGGCGCGGGAGTAGCTGGCAAAATAAACGTGTCCGGTATTTTAGGTTGTACCGGAATTACTGGTTGAACTGGAACTACTGGTTGTACCGGAATGACGTCTTTGGGATCTACTGGCGGATTAACGATTTTTGGGTAAGGTTTTTCTTTAGGAACAACAAGCACGGGGGATGGCGTGGCAGACGGTATGTAACCCGGAACTGTTGGAATGATATCATCCACGGGGAAGAAATCGCCTGGTTGCAAAGGTTTTTTTCCGCCCGTAATAATAGGTATTTTTTTCTTACCCGGTAACTTGATGACTGGGGAGGGAGTGGCAGAGGGAATGTATCCCGGATTCCCGGGTTCCGGTATGACCTCACCAACAGGAATGGCGTCACCAGGTTGTGGTCTGAGAGGACCCAGGGGGTTACCAGGTAATATAGGTTCAGGCTCGGGTTCAGGTACAGGATTTCCAGAATTAGTCCCGGGACCGTTCGGGAATACTAAATTTGGAGAGGGTGTGGCAGATGGTATATAATCAGGTACAACCGGCATGACGGGAATGACGCCACCAGGTGGTACAACCGGCATAACAGGTATGACGTCACCAGGTTTTAACCCGTTTTCGTCTATAGGCGTCAGTTCACTGGGATGGACCTCATTCATGTGTTGTCTTAACAGTTCCCTGAGTCTCTGGTTTTGCTTCCTTAATCTTCTCACTCGCTTCCGCTCCATCAACCAAGCGGCACGGTTCTCAGCCGGATTCATATCTTTCTGGCTTCCGTCAGGGTTGAAGTCGATGGCGGGAAAAACGGCTGTCTCTCCTGTTACAGGGTCAAGGACAGATAAAATGTCGTTTGTGTCGTTACCGTGCACGTTCACTGGAAAGTGGTGAAAGGTTCCGTCTCTATGAAGATGACCATGGTCCACCCCACCTCCGGGGGACACGCCGGTAATAGGCCTGCCATTGATGAATTCCGGAAGTCCGGTTATAGGGTTAATTCTGTGGATCCCGTCCTCTGGATGAATGTTTGTTCTATCGTTTATTCGGCGTCCAGGACTTAATTCTCCTGGTGGAAGAACTTCGACTCCGACTAATTCTGAACCGTCGATAGGTCGGATGTTGATAGGGTTCGTGGGGAGATTTTCAATGTTTACGTTGACAGGATTTACCGGGTCTATAAATTCCGTTGGTGGTCGGTTATCTATTGGAATAACGGCTTCATTAACTTGCTTTACTTCGTGTGGGCTGATTGGTCCACTTACTTCTTTCGGTACAACAACATTGGTCGGTACTTTGTCTTTTACAATTCCAATATCCTTCTGTTCTTTTACATTTGTAGTTTTTATGTCTTTTAAATTTTGATCCTTGTCGTTGATTGTTTCTTTTGGGGTTTTTATTTCCTTTGTTGTGACGTCAGGGGGCACAACTGGGGACTCTTTCTTGTCAGATTTTCTAGTATTGAATGCTCCCTCAAGTAAACTTTTACCAAAATTCAATATGTTTGAAAGGCTATTCGAAGAGCCCCCGGGAGAATTCAAATTCTGAACTTGACTCAGAATATCTACCGGTGAAAGTCCACTTCCGGTCTGGGAGGTACTGTTCAGCAGAAGCGAGGTTATAGTGTCGATTCCGGAAGCCTGATTTGGTGCGGGGTTCATAACGCTAACGCTGTTTCGTCGCGCCATCTGTGGGGCGTTTCTGTCAAAGAAAGGTTGGGTGTTTTGGTCTAAAAATGGCGGGGCCGGTCGACGCCATGGCTGACCCCAGCTGTCGGGCTGCCTGGAAGGAGGGTTCCTACTGGAGAAGCGCCGAGCTGTGAGGGGCTGCATTCTGTTAGGGACCTGGGAGGGAAGCTGTCGACGAAATGATTGAGGTCCCCAACGGTCTTGAAATCCTCCGGGAAATGGTGCAAATTGTCCCGAGACACCTAAAATACGGGAAAATGGAGAATATTCTAAATGACAAATTCAAAACAAAGTTTCTTGAGGAGTAAAATTTCCCGTTGTATATATACTTCATTCATTCAATTCAACTTCTATAAAATTTCATTTTAATGAGTGACATTAAAAAAAAATCCATGATACTGTACATCGTAAGTGCCAATTTTCTAACCTTTTTTTTTCATCATGATGTAGGGAGTTGAAGATATGGAACATTTTCCCTGAGCATTACGTCAATAATTGTTATAAATGTTTAGAGTTTTAGATAATGAATAATATAAACAGAAAAGAGAACTCAACCCAGATTTAGACTGGTGCGATATATACATTTTATAAACAAGTCGTAGGGGATAAAACATTCTACATGCATATATTCAATAAACATTTTAAACAATTGGATGACTAAAATTTGCATACTAGTATTGTGCATGAACCCTTTTTTTTGGCATAGATCATACGCAATGTACATGTTACTATGATGTACATGACATGACATAGCCCACTGATAATATTCCATATTATTTAAAGTACTCTTAGAATGTTCTAAGACAACAAAAAATACAAAAAAACAAAAATAGGACTTTTGAAAATTTGACAAAAGGTTCTTGTGTTTTTTTAATGAGAATATGACAAATATGCTATTGCTGGTATATTTACTGTTCCAGGCAAGTCCGATTATTAAACTCCGAAATTGTTCAGAAGTAAAACATATTACATGTCCTTAAACAATTTTAAATAAAACTGTTCTGCATATCAAATAAAAACTTATTTCACCATATTTGATATTAATATATTATTACCATTTATTGTCATCTTCAAAAATGCCATGGACGCCATAACTGTATGGAACACTATCTTTCTGCTGAAACTGAAATTTGAAGGACATTCTATATAAAGAATTCTGGACATTTCCAGTTATATAAAAATCATCCAAAGAACTTAATTCAATCATAAAGAAGAGAAGAAAATCATAATATCCCCCCTTTTTGTAAAACAAAAAAAAAGTTTTAAATGACCTTAGGATGTTTTTAATCTTTTTATGTCCATTTTTTTCTTCTTTTTTTTTTTTAGATTTCTAATGTTAAGTTAGTGATTTAGAATTAAACGGATAAAGAAAATTGTTCTTATTGATTAAATTTTGGTTATAAATTTTATCTTTTATATGAAAAAAAAATCATTGCTTGAAAATATTTTTAACAGAATTTAAAATATATATATTTGAAATGTAAAACAAATTCAACGACTTACCATGCTTGGATCATAGTTTATCCTTCAGTGAATAATACACATTTAACCTGTAAACATTAAATCCCAAATCTACGAAAAGTCGTCCATCGTTTGCTAATATATGACCGAAGGACTCGTGCGGACATGACAGACGACATTTACGACTTGGTAGGTAGTGACGTCACAATTTAACGCAAGCTAAAGACCACCGACAACACAAAGTATACTGGACAAATTAGAGCCACACGTATTTGATTGGTCAGCATGGCTCAATGATTAGTATTTATGTGCAATGGACCAACTTACTTGCTAAATACATCAGACAAATATTTCTTTTTGTACATAGATGTGCATTCTATAGAACTGAATTCTGAAGCCATGGCGGCCATTCCCTTTATTTGAAAGACTTTGGTCATTCATTATGTTTGTGTTTATTTGTCTTCATTTAAGTTCACGGTCGACGCCATATTTAAAACTTTTGCGCCATATGTAGATGACGCTGACCTTTTGAACTCATCACCATATTCATGCAATTTTATTTCATCCCATTTCGGGACACGAAGGTCTGTTCTTTTGATGAGACCTTATTTAAACCGAGGTCCCATGGCGCAGTAGGTACTGGCTCGAGATCACTTTTCAAGGCCGAAAGTGTCGCCGGAGTTCAGGTCTGATTTTGCAGCCCTTTTCTGGATAGTTGTAGATCGCTGGTCTGAAAAAAAAATGAGACGACCAGGGATTTTTTCAGACCCGAGAGCTACATATATGCACTTCTCCACTAGCAAGATATGATTGAAAATTTCTCCAAAGGACGTTGAACCCGTTGAACAGCAAACAAACAACCATTTTAAGCAAATCTCTAGCAACTCTAGCAAACCTATCGGTTTCAAACTAACAATTTTTTTTCTCTGATGCTTTTGCATTTAAAGCTGCTAGCGGCAGTCTTTTAATCCGTCAGCTTGTATCATTTTGATTGTCTTTTTAACTTTGTTGGATATATAAAATTTGCTTAATTTTCTGTCATACAGTATTTTAAATGAGAAATAAATTGGTAACATGTTCCTGTTTTTCCTAAATGTAGAAATGTTGGTTTAGATTGGAATATGTTTGGGTGTCATATATTGATATTGCAGAATTCGCATTAACATATCTGCAGACAAATGTTTATTGAAAAAAGATCAGTCACATTTCTGTTTATCACAGTTGCACGTGATTCTCAAATTAATCACATTTTTTTTAAATCTTAAAAATCCCAAGAATTGGCTTCCGAAGCACAGACTAAGGTAACCAGCAATCGGCAATCCTCGGCTGACAACGTTATATACGCTCCATGCATTCAAACCTCAGATGTTGACGGGTCATCTGAGGAACTACGCATGTGTCTTACTAGATACACCATGACATTAAATTAAGTTCTTTCACTGCGATTTCTATCGAATTAATCATATTAAGGTTCATAAACCCTCTTCTCACTTATATAAAATTTTTCTTTAACTTTTATGATATTTCAGAGGAAATGTATATGCTGAATAAAATACAAACAATTATAGCATGGCTTGCGGGGCAAAGTTTGACAAAAAAGGCACATAAACTTGACAAATTCATAAAGGAATAATAGACATTTGTGTCATTAAGAGTTATCTCTCTTATCAGAGTATCAATGTACCTTAAACGATCTAGTTTTGTATATATAGGGAAAATCGGTAGAGGTATATATATTATGAATATTGACAAACGTCCTCTGAGCATTCTGTTTTTCTCTCGATCCATTCCTCTTTTGATTTGGTTTCTTACTTTCCCTTAAATTTAAAATTTATATTGGATTTCTATTTGAATCTAAGTTGGAGACTTCACTAAGGTCAAGGACAAAATGTGAAAGTCAAATGAAACATAAACAGGAACCAATAACAGAAATAATATTTCTTCATAAACATGTTGTCAATATTTGCAGTACATGAAACCCATAAAAGAACGGGTCTCGAGATTTTACTTGAATGTTCCAAGTCAATTCAATATGTTTACTTTTTTTTAATTTCATCTTCTGCGCCGCTGCGTGTATGACTTGTGCGCAGTGATCTACTTGAATCACCCCCGGTATAAATATCCCTGCCGACACACATCCCTCAGAATTCCAGCTTTTAGATTGTATAACGTTCACTTCAGCTCTAAAGATCAACAAAAATGGTAAGAATCTTCTTCTACTAATCCTTACATTTTAAACTAGGAACCATTGATGCAGGAGAATAATTCAAAATTGATAAATTCACATTTTAAAAAATATATATATATTTCAAGGCTCGTAATTATGCAAATAACAAAAGCAAATGCTTAAAAGATACTTTTCTTTCCCCATTAAAAAATGAAAAACATTGCAACCGTTTCATCATGACTTTTTGCAAAAAAAATGCTTTCAGTTAGAATATTCTGGTAGAAAAAAGTTTTAAGGGTACGCATTCCTCGTCAGCAAAAATTCGTCATATTCTAGAATGAGTCTTGAGCATTGATGCAATGATTTCGCTCACTCGTTAGCATTGTTACCTTTCAGTCCAAACTTTCCAAAGAAGAAATTGAAGGTATGGAGAAGTCGTGTGTTATGTTATCCCCCTAATGTTCTTTTAATTAACAGCATGAGTCTATTAATTTTACAGAAACATGAAAAACTCCCTCCTGTGTTGTGCAGTGTGAGTTTAATATGATAAAATTCCTCTCCCCAATGGATGCATAGGAACTATTAACTCTGATATCAAACCGTTTCTGACAGGCAGTTTGATTGAGATAGAAAGAGGGGGGGGGGTGAAATGATAACCCAAAAACTTATGGCTTTTCTATAATAGTACATTTGAGACTTAAAATCAATTAAATAGAATCGAAAGAAAAGACACTAAAAATCTGTTATTTATGATTCATATGAATAGCACTTGATGCAAATTAGGAGTGCTTATGGTTCAAAGAAAGACGAAGTTTGCGACTCTGTGATATTTGATAAAACACTGAAAACAATTCTGTTTGATGAATCGAAAAAAAAACGTAGTAAAATTTATCCATTAACTAATAATTCCTTTCAATAGCGATAAATCGAAAACCTTTTGATTGAAAAGAAATAGACTTACGACTATGTTAAATAGTTTTACGATTTGCTAAATCAAATTTGTAACAGAGACACGGATTACATTATGGCTAGCACTGTTTTCTTACATTCCTTGGCACGTGTTCAAATCAGCAGTTTCTTCTTATCTTTTGTATTAAATTTTTCTCTATGGATTCTGACTAAAATTGCACAACGAGAATGTACCGCCACATCGCGCTCTCAGGCACGCGCAGGCACGCGCCTTGTGTGTTTTAGTATCATGACAAGATCTTTGTCAATCAGGGGAGAGTTCCCTAACTCAGTGTGGCGTTATCGGGGAGGAATCTTACATAATCCTACGGAAGACGGTTCTTTACGGGACTCCGTCTACAATAAGACATTACTTTTATATCTTATTCAAAGAAAATATATACCAGTATATTGTGTATATACGTGACTGTATATTCTTTCCAACCGCTTCAACGCATAGATCTATCTCTCCCCCAAATTAACTTTTACTTCTTTTTTTTAAATTTTGAAAAAAAACCCAGAACATTTAAATACATTAGGTTAATGTAGATAGGCACTTTCTGTTGCCATGGATACAAATGCTGAAGGAAATAGATGAAATCATGCAGACACCAGCTGCTTAGTTTTAAAAGCAAACTTTGACGTCATTAAATATAATATTTTCCTCCAAACTGTAAACACCCCCCCCCCATCGATCTGATAAAATTCTTTCAAAATTGATAAATTATTGTAAACAGCCCATTATCTTATGACTTGCAGCATTTCATGAAGTGTATTGGTTTTGATTTAAAAAATATAAAAAATATTTAAAAATATATATAATTTGTATCATTGTGTACAGCGTAAGTCATACCTGAATACCTGTACCATTTTTGAAATTGAGCAGTGGTGGAGAAAATGAACATAAACCTGCAGTTAAACTGTTAGGATAAATCACGCATGATGCAAACCCTGTCAAATTCTTAGAAGCTATCCATATCCGTAATAGATCGAATTCCATAGCTTATCTTTTGTTTAGTAAACGTTGTAGAATGGTTTTTGCTTTTTGGTTTGGCTTGTTAATGATAAGTAGGAATTTGAATCGTTAGGTATTTCGCACATTATATCAAAACATCTTCAGCGAAAACAACTACATCATCAATATCATCCGCGAACTTGAATTGAAGATGATTTGTTTGATGCTGTGTTTAATGATTTGTTCTGCATTTTTTAATGATTGTGTGCTCATCTACATTTTTGATAACAGAAAAGGTAGATTGCCCCACAATATGAAAAAAACATTTTTTATGCGTGTGTGCTTGAGAGCAGAGCTCGCCGATCGTGAATTAAAATGCCTGAAGACATGTTCACTTTAGACTTGAGACGGGGAATCTTAATCTAGTCTTAAGATTTAAGATATCAAAATCAATAAATAATAGCCTTATTAGGAGAGAAATTTGAAAAAATCTGTTTAGTAGTCTTGTTAAGATAATTTTGAGACCTTAGATAGTCAAGTCAAAGTCATAAGGTTGTTTCGTAAAATAGGCACCTGCACATCACTTCACCCCATGCATCTCGCTAAAGCTTTTCATGCAGTAAATAACCCTAAGGTTGCTCATTTTCCCCCAAAGTTCACCTACATTTCATTCCTGAATTTCAGAGGCTAAGGAAGTCTTTGATCTTTTTGACTTCTGGGACGGTCGTGACGGAGTGGTCGATGCCGCCGCCATTGGTGACGTCATCAGATGCGTGGGACTGAACCCAACCTTGGAAATCGTCAAAAAGAATGGCGGCACATCAAAAATGGGTATGCTAGTGGATATTGAAAATGTTTAAACGGGACTCATAAAAACCTTTTATAAAATAATTTTAAGAAAGGGTGATGATTAATAATTTTTTTGCAAAGTTATATATTAAATGCTTCAAAAACAATTTGCACAGCCACTAAATCTCTTAATAATCGATGATCAATTCTCGATGATAATATTTGTGTTTCTTATTTATTGATTTCAGGTGAAAAATCTTACAAATTCGAGGAATTCCTGCCAATCTTTGAGACCGTTATGAACACCTTAGAACAGGGCACCTTCGCCGACTACATGGAGGCCTTCAAGACTTTCGACAGGGAGGGGCAGGGTTACATCACAGGGGCTGAGCTCCGACACCTCCTCTCCTCACTCGGTAAGCCACTATACCCCCTACCGAAATCGTACAGTTCTCAGTTAACTTTGGGCTTTCAGCAAGGCGTGGCATTCTCGACGTTAAACATACCCGGTATAATTAGCGTTCTGAAATTTACACAGCTTTCATTCACTGCTGAAATATTCATGGGATAGAAATGTGCGAATGTCAATGAGTGTTACAATTTTCCAATACAGCGTCCCGTACGGCAAAGAGGTAAGGCTTACGTCGTCTCATCTTTAACAACAATTTAAAGTTCCTGATGTTATTAATTTCGTAACCAATGAGAATCTATTCGCCATTTGACAGACGCTTATTATGTAGCGCCGAGAATGCCACGCCTTACTGAAAGTCCAAGGTTAACTGAGAATTGTTCTATGATTTATGACCATCTATTCACCGTGCGCCAAAGAGTTTTAATTACGAGGATTTAATGGAGTAAGAGCTATGTGCCTTTAGATATACAGTAAAATATATTATAATATTGTCATTTAATTAATGCATATATGTATATTTTTTAACTTTTGAACTTTTGTTATATCCTCTATGTGTATATTTTTTAGTGAAAAAACATTTTGTCTTAATCAGGTGAGCGTTTGACAGATGACCAGGTAGACACAATCATCAGAAACACAGACTTACAGGAAGACCTGGAGGGAAACATCAAATACGAAGGTACGTAAAAAGTAAGGATTGGGTACGTTAAAAAAACATCAGGTACCGGTATGAAGCTACGTTAAAAGTCGGGTATGGGGTTTGTTATAAACATCAAGTATGAAGCTACCTTAAAAGTCAGGTATGGGGTTTGTTATAAACATCAAGTATGAAGCTACGTTAAAAACGTCAGATATGGGGGAAGGTAATAAGCATCAAATGTAAAGGTACGTTAAAAGCGTCAGGTATGGGGTACGTTCTAAACATCAATGTACGTAAGAACGTCAAGCGTTATAGAGTTTAAAACGTTAAGTATGAGGTTTCGTTATAAAGGTCAAATATTAAAGGATACATTATACAGGAAAAGTCTAGGTTTATACACCAAGACTGGGGGTACGTTTGTACGTGAAAGATAAAGTTACGTTATAGACGTCTCCTCTGGGGGTACATAAAACACAGCATTTATGGGGGAACGTAACAAACACCGAGTCTGTTGGTTATGTTATTTATAAACGCCATGTCTTAAGGGATGAAGGGTAGTAAACGCGTCAAATATGGAGGTACGATGTACATGACATTGTAAGCAGAAGTCTGTTGAGGTTTATAGAATTGATTAAAACTGGTTCCGTGTCTTTTTCTTTTTTAATATTTCAGTAAATTAATTTTTTATCTTAGAGATTTCATTTTATTTATTTGTTTTCAGAATTTATCAAGAAAGTGATGGCCGGACCCTACCCTGACTAAACAGAAGGAAATTTTTAACATTATACTCATTCAAAAACATTTTTCAATTTTATACAGCAATGGACGTTAACTTTTTTTATTGGATTATAAGGAAATTCAAAGGCTGGATTTGTTTGAAACTGTGAAATTTCGAACATGTGCACTGGAGTTTAAACACTGGAAGTAAATCAAAAAACATTTGGATTTTTTCTTTATTTTGGCGTGTTTATTTTTGTAACTTAAATTTGGCTTCTAAACGGGTACCAGTTCATTAATCATTGCGTCACGTGACTGATATGTACAGTTTGTTCGAGAGGTGATATTGTCAGGAAAATGGAGGTCGTCTTTGCAACTTGTGCTGAGTGAATAACGCACTATCCTTTTTTAAACTAAACTCTCCTTAAATTGTCTTTTTTTCCAACCATGGTGTTTTAAAAGAAAATTTCATTCCAAGAGGAATACAATGTATATAAACTGTCTGAAAAACAAGTTTTGACAATGGAGTGACATAATTTTGTATTTATGTGTAAATTATTGTTATTATGAATTAAAAATAAAATGCTGTATTTTTTCGCAGAATATTTGCTTTATTTCGGAAAATAGACTTCAAGTGCCATTTATTGCTGAGGTCTTCACCATGGACAATTTACATGTAGGACCATTTTACCCTTACTTTGGACTTTCAGTAGGGCGTGACTTCCTCGGCGCTTCGTAATGGCGAATACTAGTAGATTCTCATTGGTTACGAAATTAATATAACATCAGGAACTTAAAATTGTTGTTGATTAGATGAGACGTCTTATGCCTCACCTCTGTGCCGTGAGAGAACTTTTAATTTGCTATTTACTACACCAGTTGACATTCGGCCGCATTTTTATCATATGTATATTTCAACAGTGAAGGGAAGCTGTGTAAATTTCAGAAGCTGATTAGGTAACGTCGAGAATGCCACGCCTTCCTGAAAGTCCAAACTCAGCGTGCAATGGTCCTAAAAGTATGAATTAATTTGAGCGGGACTGCAAAACTGGAGTTTTAGACGAAGTATTCAGTATGATGTTACTTTGTCCCTAAATATTCTTTTGGATCTTCAGTTTTGAAATCTTTGATTCACAAATGTGGCAAACAGTGAGCCACACTAAACTTTTCATTTTAATCCTTCGGAGACTACAATAATAAAATCTTCAAAAAAAAAACTTTTAGACAGGTCGACAAAAACAGCACGAGTGTATTAATATTAATGTACATGTATGCATGAAGGACGGAAAAGATTTATTTGCCAATAAAAATATTGAATGACTGAAAAATTCAAAATTTACAAAGAAGTACTATGGATACCATGAACATGCAGTGCCAACTTTGCTCGATGTTGACATGTCATACACAGAAATTCACTTTAATTAAATTACTGGTCAAGCCGCAAGCTCAAGGTCTTACATGTATCAGATGGACAGAACAGCTAAGCATTTTTATCACAATGATTCTAGATATATAATGTGCATAATATGCCGCAAACCGATAGGTCACACTTGCGCCACGAATGACATTATACGTTGATGAACAGGTGTGAGTGGGCGGGGGGTAGTACAATGTTACAGGTCGTATTTATAGTAACAATCGCTGCAAATCAAGTCTGGCTGATTCTTCAATGCGTCGTCTCTTGGTACTGTATTCTAATGCACACAATCTGCGGAAAAATGATTTCCTTTTTTATTCTTATTTGAATATGATTTTCGTCTCTGCATATAAATATACCAGTGTTTTGAACATAAATTGATGACAAAATATCAATCTTATTGGACACTGGTATCAATATTAAAATTGGCATTCGTCTTAATTCACCATACCCTCTATGATCAGACATAAGATATGCGCGTGTTTGCTAATGTAAGAGCACTGGAACACCATCATTCAGATCAAGGTTATAGGAGAGAGATTCTAGGATTTTAGTTTTACTCACAGATAAATAAGGTCAATTCAAGTTCTTTTCCCTGTTTCGCATCCACCAATCTTCATAACCTAAATATATCTACCGATTCGCAAACAAAAGAAAAAAATAAATAAAAATAAGTAAATAAAACACACATGCCAAAAAATTAAACAAAAACCTCAAAGTCATCTCAATCAAAATATTTGGTTCCATTAATATACTTGTCTCGTATAAAAGATATATTCTTTCGCTAAATGAATGTATTAAATGCTTTAAATATACCTAATATGATATATTGTAGACAGGAAATAGACAGAAATTAAAGAATTTGACCAGATAATTAATTTCAAAACTTTTTTCTGAAACCAAGTCGAAAAAGAGCACTCTCTGCTCAACATATTAAAAAATGGAATGGCTTTATGAAGATGAAACTGTCTTAATGGAGAAAGAATCAACTAAGTTATTCCATAGAATTTGGACACTTTTGGAAAGAATATTTTCCGAGATGTAAACAAGTATCGGTGCCAACAAATAAAAATAAGCTTTTGTTATTGTTTGTGGATAAATTGGCAAAAAATTCTTATATTGAATTCCATTACGTAATATTATTTGTTTTCTTTTCATTGTATTGCATATCATCCAAACGAACGCGATAAAATAGCTTTCTACATGTATTAGCAGACACGCGCGTGCGGGGGATCAGGTATCAATGAATTCCCCGTCATGCGCCGCGCGATCTGGTATCAATTATTTGGCCTGTCGGTTCTGCAGCAGGAACAGTTCATTTTTAAGTGGCTTTTCGGAATGTCTCGACATCGATGCAGTGTTGCCATATGTAGCGCCCCCGACGGGAGGTCATCACACGCCATCACCAGGTGGTATTCCATCGACGGTAAATCCCGAGACCATCACCAGGTGGCATTCTGTCAAGGGTAAAACCCGAGACGTCGCAATAAAGAATTATCTTGAAATACACGCACTTTTCAATAAAGATATATTCGGTTTATAGGTTACCTATTATTTAAACAAAAGACGCAGAATTATTTCCAGTGTGTTCTAAGTCGTGTAAACACGGCGCCGTGAGATATTTTTAACTGCAGTTTGGTTCATTCTGTTCCGCAGTATGCGCAGTGCAGCACTGTGTACATCTAACATTTCAGCCCCGCCATATTTGTCATATGCGCCATCTTTTTTTTTTACCATGACCTCAGAATTTCTAAATAAGAATTTATTACTTATCTAGATTTATGTCATTTATATATAAAACAATCTACAATAAAATCCAGTTCAATTTAGGAGCCTTTCTAATTTAAAAAGTTTGTGCATTAAACCTAGGGGTCAGGAAATATGTGTAATAACAAAATCCTACGATTATTCCGGCATTACATTCTCGACCCCGCCCCCCTCTCACTGGTGGAGAGAAGCCGGGGAATCTTTCTGCAGTAAATGTCTAGTGGACTACCCTAGGTCGCCGTGTAACTAAGCATGGACTCACTATATGTCTTCATATTACATTTTACAAAATAAAAATCTCTAATGAACAATACAACGCATTTCCTAATTAAAAATTCTAGATCTGAGACGTAGATAAAGAAGATAACTATGCTAATTAATAACGATGCATCAAAACATATGTAAGGGTACACTCCACCCCTTCCTCGCAAAATGGGATCACCCGATGTAGGTAAAGCCATAAGTGCTGGGAATGATCTACGATTACTAGGCATTCCGATCTTGATCTAGAAGCTTTCACATCGGGCAGCGGTGCGATAGATAAGCAAGATGGTAAGTAAAAAATGACTTTTATTCTTCATGTACTCACTTACTTGTCTGTTACGATATACTTACATCCCGGCATCAGCTTCTATATGATTGATGCTTCAGATAAGGTTTTTTTTTTATGTTTTACTATGTACCTGTATATATCAAGGTTATAAAAAGCTTGTAAGATGCGCACTAATTGTGTAAAAGAATGAATGCATAAAAAAGGGGGAGATGGGGGGAAAGGGCCTTATAATTTTATATAAAAGTTTTCACACAGAGAATTACTGAAATCATAGCCGAACTTTTTTCCCCAAAATAAAGTATCCAATTAAACATACCGTGTGCGAATTCCATTAACCGTTTCAAAGTCATTGCATGTTATCAGATTTATGTTTTATAGCAACATTTTATGGCATAATTTTGGAAATTATGAAATTGCTAAACGCAATGTATGTACGAGGAATGGATTACACGTTATATAAATTTACAATACTAAACCTATGCATGTGAAAGCTGTATTTACACGTGAGCATTGTTATATTTCAGTCCAAACTTTCCAAAGAAGAAATTGAAGGTATGGAGAGTTAGTCCGTGTGCTAAATTAATCCTCTTCCTGCTAACAGCATGGATTCTATTTCTTTTAAGGAACCTAGAAAGTGTGCAATTGTGAAAAATTATAGAGAAGGATTTACTCGTAGATAAATCGAACTAGATTCCGCATGGGCAAAACTCTATTGAATATAAATTCTTTACTACAGTAAATGTAACACTATGGAAGTATCTCATTACGATGGGTGATATGCATCTATATACTGGCATGTTTAAGGAAATCTCAGCGGGGGGATATGTCTTCACCGAGGGTTACGTCACTGTAATTAATGCAAAAAATGCACACTTGAAGAAAAATGTTAGGCATATGGTAATAGTTTAATGCTAGGAATCGTATGGCCAATTTGAGATCGAACATGAATTGCTAAAAATAACTAGAAGAATTTATAAATAGACAAAAAAAGGTGGGATTAGGGTAGTTAAGAAATGCATTTTCAGCTATTCAAGTTCATTTGTTCAAAAAATAGATAGAAACTGAAAATCTTGATATTTAGGCTGTACATTTATATATCAGGCTGTAGTTTCCAATATCATAATTTCGTAGGGGAAAAAACTAACAGAAGAAACCTGTTGAGATTGGCAGATGTTCAATTTTTCCCATTTCCGCCGGCCTTACAAGGAGTGCGCACCCACACGCCACATGCGCGCACGCGCATGGTGCATTACTTGTATCTTCCCTGAATCTATGTGTACAGATGGTGTGAATCAGTATCTATACAGCCAACATGTGTTATCGCTTTCTAGTAGACAGAGGCAAAGAATTGCAGAGGTGAACGAAGGGGGAAGAGAATTCCAAGGGCACTTGTTTCTGCAAGGAATTTTCTACCCCATATAATTCATTGTAAAAAATTAAATACATGTAGCAAGTACCTGTAGAAATAACACTACAATAAGACACTGAATTAGTGGGGGATAAAACGGGAATCAAAGTTAGGCCTAGTAAAAGTGATGTTTTAAGCTACTTAATAAAATGTCTTAGCATTATAATTAATTAGGAGACATTTTAAAAAAATACACTTTCAGCTGCACACTTTGCTCAATTAACCTGTGATAAATTGATATCACTAAGCCTAACTATTTCAATTTTGTCTTGGAACTTTAAAGAATTTGCCAGATAAAAAAAAAAAACACAGTCACCTGAAGCGTGGATAATTAGCCCCCTCCTTTTTTAATGAAAAAAAAATGTAAGAGTGTCTAAATATCTCAAAAATATAAAATGTGTATTATGCCGAATAGTGCCATTCTTTAAACGTGAGAAAAAGTACAATCTGCTTGCATATAACGACATATAGATGTGTTTGACGGGGAAATTTTAATATTTTTGAGGCATTATACATTCTTACATAATTTTTCATTAAAAAAGGGGGGTACCGTATTATCCATACTTCAGATGCCTGTGAAAAAAACCTTTCCACTGATTCCAAATAAGTGTAATGTTTTGCTATGATGAAGAATACATTTGACTCATGACGTACGGGGCCAACAATAAATTGACTTAGAATTTTGGTATTAACTGTACGGTCAGGATGGTGAACACGTTTACTTAAGGTTCATAAACCTTCTAAAAAGAGTGATAACTCTTATTGAAATAATTGTCATTATTAAGGATAAAAAGCCACTTCTGTCAATTTTTGCACCGTAAGTTGTGTTGAAATTGTATGCCATTTTACTTATACACGTAATATTTAGATTTTTTTATGATTATTAGCGTTCAAGCAAAATGTTACAAGTGTACTTAGTATATGGTTGAACTGAGGGATAAGGAGCCTTAAAAACGTTAATTAGATAAGGACGATGAACCTTAATATGACTTATTACCTTATTGTTACTAATATTTTTCTTTATTTTGTTGCTGTTGAACATTGCTGCTATTAAATTCGATCATTCTTAACGTACTGTTCTGTAAATTTCAGAGGCCAAGGAAGTGTTTGAACTTTTTGACTTCTGGGACGGTCGTGACGGAGAGGTGGATGCCGCCAAAATCGGTGACGTCTGCCGCTGTGTGGGCCTGAACCCCACCGTGGAGATCGTCGAGAAGAATGGCGGAACCAAGAAGATGGGTAAGGATCAAAGGGGGTTGGGTGAACTTAGATAGGAATTTAGCGGGACGCAGTACAGTTAAGGTGCGCAATGGAAAAAATATCGACGAAATTTTGTATTTAAAAATGTCTTCGTAATCGGGATGGCGATTATTTTTAGAACATTATTTATATCGGATAATTGTAATTATGATTAATAACTACATATCGAAGACGATTAAATTTTATATTTAGACTAGTCACGTGATGCGGCAGTCACGCGATTTTAGCACATAGTCTTGAAGTATTGATGTTACATATAAATATCACAAGTGCAAGGGCATAACCAAATTAAATTTCCAAGTTTAGTATATAAATATTTTCAACACACATTGTAGTTTCTAAAAAATGCTGCGATCCTGTGTAAATTCTGCAATTTCATTGTTAAAATTATACTTGTATGACCGAATGCTATATTTTTTGCCGGTCAGCGGCATGAAACATTGATATAATTAAAATGTTTTTAAGATTTCGTCAGGATCGCAGCACTTTTCGGATACCTTAATAGTTCTATAGTTGAAATGTAACAGCTTACTTTGAATCCATAAAGTGTATGCCCTTGCACTAGATCGATTTATTTAGACCCCCTACATTACCCTCCGATGTACTTGCATACAAATATACGACAGTGTCAATTTAATACGTAATGTACAGAAAATATGTAAATAAAATAGTGAAGAAGACATTAAATTCAAGTTATTTGCCCATAGAATATCTGTAAAAAATATTTTATTTAATTAGAGAATGCATATCTTGTTGAGAAAATATTATACATTTATTGCATGATAGTGAGGGAAATATGAAGAGTTATTCAGCCAAGAAAAATCATATTCCCCGAGGGCTTCGCCCGAGGGTAATATGATATTTCCTGGCTGAATAACTCTTCATGTTTCCCGAACATTAATGCAATGAATTGTTTATTATACCGAACAAGCAAAACCTTTGAAATAAACATAAACTTTCATATTCGGCACCGCTCTCCAATTCACTTTCATTTTTAACGTCAAAGTTCCTGAAACCTTTTGACACATTTCTAATCAGCAATTTTGTGACGTAAACCAGGCTATTGTGACGTCTACTACCCTCTGGAGTTTTCGTTCAACGAACGAGAACAATATTGCGGGAAAATACACTAGGTGTTCCGAAGAGGTGGAATATGATGAAAAGCGTGCCGACGGCCGGGAAATATGAAGTTTTACGGCCCGATCACGTGATAACCTAGAACCAATCAGATAACGCGTTGTGTAGAATATTTATAATGAGGTATAATAATACTTGATCTGTCTCTCACTCTATACAAACTACGTCACGTTGTAAGAAATGGCGTCATATTGACAAGTGTATTGCGATCAGTGACTTGTTTATAACTTGTTATATGGGATTTAACTAACGACAAAACAACACGCTATAGTAAGTTTTTATGTAGTTTGATGATTTCTTACTGGTTAAATTAGCAGATTAACTCATTTTGTGGTATTTTAAAGAAATTTTGTATGACGTATATTGTGTATGATGTCATAGTCAAGTTTTCCCGTACAAATTAGGCTCCGCCTCCTTTTTGTAACCTTAACTGTGCTGCGGAGGGGGTTGTCGTTTAATTGGTTCGTAGGAGGGGATTTAAACTCATCATTTAATGTAAGGGGATTTTGGGCATGAGATTTCGATGGAGTGGAAAATCTAGAACTGCGCCGCGGATCTTCTAAAAAATGTCTCTTTCTAGAATAGTGGACTGGTACTTGTATTTCTCACTTTACTTGACCATAGAGAGCTGACCTTAAACAGAATGAAGTTTCAATAATTAATATGTTTTCATTTGAGATGTTATATAAGAATTCATTTCATGTAATATTTGAAAAAAAAAATCGAATATACCATAAGATTTTCATGAAATGTATGAATAGGAATGCCATGTGACAAAGGAGAAATAGTTTTGTGGGAATACTAGTAACCAAAAAGAGGGTGTCAGACAAGGTTCCGTAATTTCGCCCCGACAATTTTGTTGAGAAAGAAAGCTTCAACGGATTTATCGGGCACACACCTGATTCCATTTCTTGAAAGAAATATCGACTATCAATTTCTTGATTCTGAATTATATCATACTTATTCGACTTGGACTTTAAAAATTCTGAAATTGAGACCTGTAGAGCTATGGAGGTTATAGACAACTTTGATTACTGAATCCGTTTCTTTCCATTACAGGAGAGAAGGCCTACAAATTCGAGGAGTTCCTCCCAATTCACGAAACTATCATCAACACCCTGGAGCAGGGCACCTTCGCCGACTACATGGAGGCCTTCAAGACTTTCGACAGAGAGGGACAGGGTTTCATCTCGGGGGCCGAGCTCAGACATCTCCTCTCCTCACTTGGTAAGTGGGCGGATCTAAGAATCGCGCGCGCCCTTGTGCGCGTCAACTTTATTGGTCTTCGCAGCCTACTTTCATACTTTTGGAGAAAACTTTTTTAAAATAAAAAATAGAACATTCAGTTTAATAAACTTTAAATTAACTTTTCATAATTGTGAGTGATCTTTATTATTCCATTTCGTTTCTTTCTTTTTTAATTTCTTATTTTTTTTAATGGTAATCTGTTAGGTCTCTATAAACCACGTGATCTTTTCTTGTTCAGGTGAGCGTTTGAGTGACGACCAGGTCGATGAAATCATCAGAAACACAGATTTACAAGAAGACCTTGACGGAAACATCAAATACGAGGGTAAGTGGTTCGTCAGCTAAACTTTAAAAAAGTATACTTGCCGGTAAAGAAAACCCCATTACTACCAAGAAAATTATACGTCCGTTAAAATCTGCCAAGCAGAAGTTTACGTGGACTTCTATATTTTTACATTACATTGTCAACCCTCTCATTTAAAAACATTTTTGAATAGTACCTTCTTATTTCCTAAAATTGCTAAATCTGTCCCACCTTTTAAGGTTTTAGATGCAGGTTAGAATGTTTTCAGATGAACATTTCTTTACCTTTTTTTCAGAATTCATCAAGAAAGTGATGGCTGGACCATACCCCGACTAAAAAAGAGACTAAATAAATAAAACTCTAACACAAGAACACATCACATACACTCAACAAAAATCCCCGTCTACAAAACATTTACAACAGTGACGTCATCGGCTGGAGAAGTTTTACGCATGCTGCTGCGATCAAGTGAAACATCAACTAAAAAACGGACATGCGCACTGGAATTGATTTACCACCCGGAAAGCAAAGAAACATCATAAAAAAGGAACCAGATTTCTTGCGCAAGACCTCTCCAGCTATTACATAAACTCTGCCGTCTGTTTTCTACACATCAGTCTTCTTTTTAAAACCGGTACCGGTTGGTTACATCATCGGTAATGACATCATTGGGTCATGTGACCCGTAATGTACAGTTATGCTCGAAAGTTGGTATAAATGAGATGAGGTCGGAATGGATATCCCTTTTGCATCCTCTGTTTATGAGTGAATAGTGTATTATTTATTATTTTTCCCAAATAAAAAATCTGTTTTCTTTTAAACGGTTTTATTATTTTTTACAACATTGGTATACACTAGAAGGGGTTTTACGATGTACACGAAACAGATTCTATGAGGATACTATTTTGGCCGAAAGATTACCCGTATCAAGGTTAATACTCATATTATATACTAGTATATTATGGATCTACCAGACCTAGAAAGTGAAGAACATAATATATATTTTGTGTATAGGTCACGTTTGACAGATTTAAAAATTTTCTGATAGGGGAGATAACTCTCATTGAAAAATGACTTTTATTATTTACTTGTAAGAATTTCAATTTTTGCCCCGAAAAATTTCTTTAATCGTGTGCATTATAATTACAAATAAGATTTGACTCTTTAAAAAAATTTCATATCAAGCATCAAGGTAACAAATAGATTGATATGAACCTTAACATAGGACATGCAGAAATTTTCAGTTTAACACTGCACAGATGAATCAGGCAACACTAATTTTACCGAGAGAAGGTAAAAGTTTTTCCCAAGAAACATTTTAAAGGGAAATGGACACAGTTTCAGCTGAAATTTTTAAAACAAATTTAATGTTTACAATTTCTAACTAAGGCATCATCTAATGATCAGCAAAAATTTGAACATCATTTGTGGATTAACAAACGAGAAACAGAACTTAAAGTTCTTCATAATGTAAACAAGGCTCGTGCCTTGTTTTTGTTTACAAATAGAAAATATCATATTTATGACAAAATGAAGTTCAGCAAATCACTAGAAACAGTCTAATCATATTAAGAATTAACTTTTTTATTGAAATTGTCTGCTTTGAACGAACCTATATTAGTATATTAACCTTTGTAAACAAAAACATGACACAGACTCTGTTTACATAACAAAGGTTTGGAACTTTAAATCTGTCTTGTATCTCGACAAATGAAGTTCAAGTATTTGTTGATCATTAGAAAGTCCTTAGTTAAATATTATAAAAATGGAAACATAAATTTGAACATTTGAGGTGAAACTGTGTCCATGCCCCTTTTAATGCTAATATTTGAATTCACTCTAATGACTCTATCAATGAGTATGCGTGCTTCTGTATGTTCAGAGTCCAACTTTTGATTCAATGCGTGCATAAGTACTGCATAATACACGAAAAAAGAATAAACTGATTTATCTTCTAATGTGATAAATCATTGGTGAATTCTGGCCAATCTAAGAATAAGACGAAAGGTAAAAGAAGAAGAGATCTTAAGGTACTCTGATCCCTAGGTTCCGGAAGTCAGACGTTGACTAATTGACAATACGCACAAAAATGTCCCTGAATTCTAAAAGTAATGTGTTTTAACCATAATAATTCTTCAAACTTCATCTTTAAAGTTAATCTATTATATATGATATGCATTTTCCAATTTAGATTTGATCAACAAACACATTTAAGAAATAAAAATCATAGGTTTTCATGCTTTTGAAAAAATCGCAGAATATTTTTTTTTTACATAATAGGTACTTTAGTTTCTTCTATTCATTTCAATCATTTTACAAGGCATATAGCGAATAAAGTTTTCCTATCATTGCAAAATACCATAAATCACTTCTAATTTAAAATAATTTTATTAAACATTGGGATCTATGGTTCGATTAAAAGAATCTCAATTTCTTTCAATCTGTTATTTAAAAATACTTTTATAGGGTAAAATTTTCGACTTTTTATAAGAACTTTCTGAGATCTTCAAAGAATTAATCTTGCGTGGGGACATTGAGAGGTATAAAATGAAAATTATTGCATGAAAAGATTTAATTTTAAGTTTCAGTTTTTAGACTTTATGAATTAAATTATAAATTAAAGAGTTATCCTCCCTGGCTAGGGATCGGAGTACTAGTACCTTAACTTCACCGAAA
>PRKT01000068.1:686237-706920 GCA_003671525.1 Saccostrea glomerata
GGGGGGGGGGGGGGGGGGGGGGGGGGGGGGGGGGGGGGGGGGGGGGGGGGGGGGGGGGGGGGGGGCTTACTCTGAATTGGCAAAAATACTTATAATTTTAGGTATTGCAAGGTACACACTATCTTAAATGAAACCGTGCCTTAATTTTCATTTGCATCCAACCTTATTGCTTATGAATAGATTTAGTAAATTTTGATGCTAACATTTTTTATTTAATTTATATACAATCAAATTATGTGTACATGTTTTGTTCAAGGAAGTTTGCGTTTCCCATCAGGTGCATCAAGAAAGATAACTCTAATTTTTGCAGCGACTTGAGCTCATTGATCGTTAGATATTTCTTACCCTTCGGAATACCCGAATCCATACGAAATACTATTAATTATAAAAAATTGTCCATCTTTTTTAATTAGTAAATGAGCATCGAATTTTTACTAAAAAATAAATTACGGCTTGAAGTAGAATTTTAACTTGTTCTGTATAATTATTTACTCTTCAATTTTTTTTTAGAATTGAATTTCCGTAAAATTTTCATATTTAATGAAGACAAAAATGTAGCAACATAAATTTTGGTCTCAGTAGTTACATGTATAATACTTTCATATGGTAGATAAGCTACCTTGAAGTCTCTGTGGTATAACTTCTTTAAAAATTGCTTTTTTTTTAACATATTTTATTTTTTATTATATGTTTGCAGATTTAATTGTTAAAGGGGTATAATTATCAATTTTGTCCCGCCCGTCCATTTGTCAATCTGTTTGTCCGCAAACACTTGAACTTCGCCCACATTTTTTTTCTTTGCCATTGTGATTATTTTCTGTAGTAATAATTAATTAGCATATTAGTGTACAAAATCTTTATTCTATAAAATCTTTTATTTTTCAATTGCACAGTAACAGGCATAAATGCCTGAAAATTATATTTTCAAAAGCCTTTATGTAAAAAATATTTTGAAAATGCAGTTAACACTTGATTGATGCATCTTAAATAGCATTAATTTGTACATTGTACATCTAGGTCCCTGGTTTTCAGTATCTGGTCAGAATTAAATAAAATATTCATTTATTTAACGGTAAATAACACACACAAAATTTATGTGCCTGAATTGATAGATAATTTTTTGACTGACTTTGATTTGAAATGACATAGAAAATAAATCCCTAAAATATATATAAGAAATTGTATATTTTCTTTTGTGCTTAGATACAAGACTTTGTTTCACTTTCTTAATAATCCTTTAAAATTTTTTTTAACAAAATATCAAATTTCAACACTATACCTACATGTAATAAACATTACATCATTCATGTTAACCAAATATAAATCTATGAGAAATATAGCTGATTTCTGAAGAAAAAAATGTTTGTGTTATTTATCCTTAAAATTAATTTTTTTTAAGTACACGAACATTTGTTAAAAATTGTGTAGTAGCGTACACTGCATAAAGCTCGAGATTTTGTTAGCTGCCTGCTCTAAATGTCTATAAGCGTTTTTGACTGCTTTAAACTCGAATGAAAATAGATGTTTAGCAGAGAACTTCATAAAGCTAAAGGCTAGCTGTACTTAATGCAAAATTAAGTTAATGAACAAAATGAAAAGCTGAATTTTATAAATGACAAAAATACCAATGTGCGTAATTATACAGGAAACATGTATACTGTACTTAAAACATTGACTAGGTTTACATTGCAACAGATGTATACATATCACAACACTAATAACTGAAAATGATCCAAAAAATACATAAATAAAAGTTTTATAAAGCAGATCATACACATATAAGATCGACTTGACATGACAATGTCCTGGAATTTGACCAGTATCACAAGCTACATATGGTGTGTTTTCTCTTTTTAAGGCCTAAATGTCTACGCAGTATATAACATGTATGAAATAAAATGAGGAGAAAACTATATTCCTTTAATTTGAGCACACATGTATAAACTGTCGAAGCATTGCTAAATATCAATATATATATATATGCACAGATCTAAATTATTCCTCCAGAATATCCTAAAAACTGTTTTAAAAAATTCAAAACAAATGTATATATATAAATCACATCTTTTTTCAGATCCAGGCACATTGCAGAACATGATATGAAAAAAAATTGCACCAACAAAACTTTGCATTAAGTAGTGAGTATATGACTACAAAATACATGTATAATATGTCAAGCAATAATCCCAAAGTAAATTTGTCAAGACCTATTGCTGGAAAATTTAGAAACTTTTCCATTGCTAAAATTAACAATCATGACAGAAATATTGTCTAAGGAACCCCTGTAGTAAGCCTGTAAGACGAGGCTTTTAGCACCAAACAGAGGCTCGTCCAGACGATCCTTAAGGAAGTCTACTGCTTCCTGATTGGAGAACACGTCCCACAAACCGTCCGAGGCCAGAATCATAAAATACGGCTGTAGAAACCGGAGGTTAAAGGTCAGAATATCTGGCACAGCGGTCAACATTTTTGTGTCTTTAAGGGGGAAGTCCCCTAAGGCTCTAGACGTGGCCAAGACGCCAGCCACTCTCCAGACGCCATTAAAACTGATAAAGCCCCCCACCTCCCTAATCCTCTGTCTCTCCTTCACCTGGAAATAAATAACATTGTCAATCATTTTAAATTCTTAAACAGAATTTTTTTCAACCCATAGCAATGAATGTTAATTCAAATTATTCAAATCTCCTGCAGAGATAAATAATTAACAGGCTCTAAAATGTTAACTATTCAAAAGAAAAAAATTCTTTTGGGTAACAGCTTCATCTTGCAATGTCCATTACTGCATTGTCTGATTAGGTAAAAAGCAAGGAAATATATTTAAGTCTAAATTAGTGTTGGCAAATCGGATGATTTTTATTAACTGGTTACTCGCTTAATCTTCCGATCGAGTACCCGGTTACTCAGATGATTTTATGTCATAGTTTTCGTATTTATTTTTAATCTCACCCTTTTAATTATTGGTAGAAATAAACCACAAATGTAAATGTAATATATATGAACTTTACTTACAAATACAAACTCAAAAAAAAAATTGTTGAGTCTCATGAAAGTCGCTGGTTGTCGAATTATGTTTCAATCTAAAATAATTTAGCTTATTTGTAGTTCCACCAATATACGACAAATCCGATTTACATAATTTGAATTTGGCAGATTTCGAGTTATTTAACAATATTTCAACGCTCTTGATAATTGTGACGTCATCTTGTAAATATATATGTTCCTCTAACACAGGTCTATTAAAATGGGGTAATTTTAACTCAGGTTTTCAAAACAAGTAGCCGTACCCCCTGGCAATAAGAGCCATCAATTAAACAAAACAAAACAAATCGATCCTATTAGTAAACCACTAGAGCAATCCTAACGGTACTTAAATTATGGAAATATGTCGATTTACATTTACAAATGACATAAAAATCATTTTATACGTATTTTATATTATGAAATATGAAAAATGTATCTTTATCCGAGTAACCGAATAGCATTTTTACTAACCGATACTCGCATCGTTCGACGGTTAACAGGGTACTTGTTGCCAACACTAGTTTACCGGTAATTGCATGTTTAAACCATGTTTTTTTAAAAGCATAATCTAAACTGTAAAACCTTATATAATTACATTGTATGGTTTGTGGTCATAAGACAGAGGGATGGCTGTTCCGTTTTTATCACAGAGTACGCCCCTGGAATCACCAACATTGGCCACAGTTAAGATATCCCCTCGCAGAAATGCAAACAAAGCTGTTGTACCTAAAGCATAAATACAAAACTTCAAAAATTGCAGTCCTGAAGACTAAAATTCATAAAAAATGTCACAATCATATAAAAACAGTGAGTGCACACATATGACCAATGAGCTGTATGTTTCAAATGAATCAATCTAATTAAAGAAGTTAGATGTTAGACCTACTCACTACACTAACATCTAACAACATCCCATAGAGGGTCACGTCAGAGTTCAAATTCTATCAACCAATCAAATCGTCTCCTGCAAAATCATCATAATTATATTTCTTGATGTGAGTAAGTCTAGAGTTGTTTTAAATTTGATCTTTGACGTGACCCTCTATGGGATGTTGTTAGACGTTAGTGTTGCAAGTATGCGAGCGGATCTAACATCTTATTTTAATTAGATTGCAAACAAGAGGCAAGTTATTATTCCTCACATGACCTTACCTGATATGTCAGAATTATTCCTAGCTATCTGCATCAGCTGTGTATCGACTCGTAACACCTCCTCTATTATCATCTCCGTAAAATTCCCTGTCTGGTCGTCTAGTGTGGAACTCATAATCCGCACCATTAAGTACTTAAAGAGAGTCTTCTCTGTAAACTCAGCAGCAAACTAGAAACCAAACAAAGAATAACAAATCTACCATATTCTGAATATTACCTTTGAAAGACGTAAAAACAAAAAACAAACGTTAAGACCATGGAAGCCAATACCTTTATCTTTATAGAAGGAAGGGAGAAAATATGACAGATCAGGATTTGAACCTATGTCCCTTGAATCTGAAGACAGGTCCTCACCAACTGAGCTATCTGGCCACTGGTGAGCAAATCTACCTGACCCCTACATTCTGTAGGCACAGTTGTTCATAACACCTGTGGACCAAGGAATTTCCCTACCTATCATGACATGTTATCACCAGATCTGGTTATTCTGGTATTCCAACTCAACCTTGTTTTAAGATGAACCCTAGTTCCCCACTTCTTTTTTAATATTCACTACTATTTCATCTCCTAGGGACTACCTTTTAAGGGTGCACTAGTTCAAAAAAAGTTTAAAAATTTTGTCCCTATCTAAAAAGGTTGGATTTATCTCATATAATGTGAGGTTACCTCCCCTCCATGTCCATCAAAAATGCCAAAAATAGATGTGCCCGTTTCTTCCAGATCTATGACGATGTTAAACCTGTCCTCCATATGTGGGCGTCTCCCCTGTATAGCGTAGGCCGCCGCCCCCTCCTTCTGTAGTTCCCAGGACGTCCCAGTAGACTGCACAGGCACAAAAACATTGTACGGTTTGTTTGTCTGGTAAGAATTAAAAAGCCCGTTAATGCAAACATAAGAAAAAAATCAGAGCATGGTGTATTTGTGTGATGATCATGCAAAAACAATTCTAAAACAAAAAATTTTAAATGCAAAAAGATTTTTAAATAGTGGTTAAATGTCTTTTCTATTCTCTTTTTACAACAAAAAAATGAAGCAATTGGTGCTCATGAGTATACCTATATAATTTTTCACTGTGATTTACTATTTGTTTACCTGCAAATGAAATGTGTTGTAGTAAAATATAATTAGAGCAGTGCCGTGAATAATTCAGAAAACAGTGTCAATGACCGAATGACAGGTAAAGGAGTTTGAACAAAAGCCAGAGGTAAAAACCGCGATTATCTATCATACACACTTATCATTTTAGAGCCAAACCTGACATTTCACTGACCTTGTTTTTTACGGCATCGTTTCCGTTATCTCTGGAGCCAGAGGGAAATATGTATCTCCACAGGGGGGTCGAATGGTAAACCGAGTGATACAGGAAAATCACCAGACACAGGAACAGCAAGGCCTCGAGACTGAATAGGTACTTCCTCAGAAATCTACTGAGGAGGGACAACACTGTCATACTGTCATCCCGAGAGACGCGTTCAGCCGAGCATCGTTTGATGGTCCCATTCGCAAGAAAGGATGTTGTTGTCAAAAATTAAAGATGGCGGTAAAACTAGGGGTAAAATTGCTCCGAGTTCACAATGATCTGTGCATCGTTGATTACTGTTACAAAAGATCAGAGGCAATGTGGATTTTGTAAATTTGATTCTTTACATTGAATTAAACTTTTCCTGGCGTATGTAATTTGAAATTATCAATGAGTTAATTCATTATTAGAAATATACTCTAAAGGACCTAGAATGTAGAATTTACCCAATGCTTAGTATGGGTTTCCAGATAGATTAGGCCCTTGCTCGTTCGGCCCTTGTTTAAAAAAAATAAAAAATAAAAATCTCGATGTTTTAATTTTGAATAAACTTAAACTAAGTAAATAAATAAATAAAAAAGTAAATAAATAAATAAAAATAAATGAATTCAAACAAGTCGCGAGCAAAGAAAAACTTACCAAAAAATTAACCCCCCCCCCCCCCGAAAAAAATTGCATTTAATTAATATTTGAGACTGTTAAATGCATGGGCGCTGAAAATATTGTATTTTGTGTATTAATTGTGTGTTTCCCATGTCTGATCAAACAAACTTATCAAAAATAACCAGATGTCTCTGACGAAAGTGTACCTTTACTGGTTTATCATACTCATAACGAAGGGAGATAGAAATAGCATTGGATCTTGAAACTTTGCAACAACAATGAATTAAGAAATTAGCATTATAGTCAGTAACATTTGAGAAATGCATAGAAGAAGCAGTTTTTTTTTGAAAATATTTAAAAGACATTTCTATTTTTAGTAACCATGCCAAGACTCGAAAAATCGAAAAACCGATGAGAAGAATTTTGTATCTTAGTAGAGTCTATTTGTGTACCAAGTAGCCTAATAATGAAATCAGACCAAAACTGTAGGGGGTGAAGCATTTACAGACAGACGGACGGTCACTTTACTATAGCTAAATCTCTTCTGGTTTTTCGACCAGTGGAACTAAAAATAAACAAGATTTGTTTGTGAAACACTGATGCTCCGTATATGACAGCTTTTGGCGAAGGTTAACGATTCTCAAAATACAAATCAAACTCCAAGATCGAAAGATGAAAAATGTTGTTACCCAAGCAAAAGAAAGGACATGTCTCAGTTAATATGCCTGTGAAATATGAAAGCCGAAACACTAACTTTTCAAAGTTATTGCAAAGGTTAAAGTTTTTCAAAGTAGGTTAAAATCCATGAAAGTTAGGATCAAAAGTCAAAATGGTTTGAATTCAAAGGAAGGCCTTATGGCAAAGAATACACATGTGAATTATGAAGGCTCTAGTACTTATTAACTGTTCAAAAGTTATGTCCAAAGTGATTTTTTTTTAATTTGGATAAAATTCAAAGGTCAAGGTCAAAAACTCAACAAAAAAAAACCTTTCCCTGGAAAGGCCTAGTCACAATGAATTCATGTGTGAAATACGGAAGTCCAAGCACCAGTTGTTCAAACGTTTTTGCCAAGATTAAAGTTTGATGGTAAATTCTTACAAATGTAGGCCACGCTCAAGAGGTCAAATACTTTGGTACTCAAGGAAAGGTCGACACCTATGAAATATGCAAACCATACATATATACATTTACCTTCCACCACTCAAAAGTCATGGGCGATGTCAAAGTTTTTTCGGACAAACAGACAGACAGACGAACGGACAGGACAGAAACTATAAACCCCCGAATCTTCGATTTGGCAAAACATTATCATTGAAATTTGCATTTTTGAAATGATATCACATTTTATATTTATATAAAAGACACAAGGTTGTATGAACCATCCACACACTTTTATTGTGAGAAAAAAATACTGCACACACACTGATCTCCGGATAACTAATATTCGTGTTTATGTTTTATTATTATTTTTCTTCCAGGCCTCCCATACTTGTGGGTAGTTGTAAGCTATTTCGTGTGTTCGCGCCAAAAGTTGCCGCAGAGGACAATAGCGACAAACAAAATTACCAAGATTTGGAACAAAATAATGTGGCTGAAATTGAATATAGTCGAATTGTTCAATCAAATTAGTTGACACTAATATGTTTCTAAAACATCGAATTCGCAACCTTCACGATTAATTGTGAGAAGATCTATGCCGTGACAGCCCATCCCAAGTTCAATAAAAAAATCCAAAACATTAACCAACTGAACCTCTTCAGTTTTCGTTGCTATCGATTTATGGACATATAGATGTTGCATCCGCACGGACGCCGATGGTCATCTCCCCACGGTTTTTCGCAAGACCGAAGTTGTATATTTTTATGCTTGTCTGAAATTTCAGAGTCTTAATGTTCTTTTCAAGAATCTGGAAGAAACTAGGGACCGGTTCTATGACAATATAATGCTTGGCCCCTGTTACAGGAATAAGTCTTTTCATAAGCTGACCCGTGTATCCGCCGATCTCAATAATCACAACATCAGATTTTCTTTTCAAAAAAGAGAAAAATGAAGAAGTAATAGATGTCCATGTGTCGAACATAAAAATCTGGCAGATATGCTGGGTTCTTGTTTATTTTGGTACAATTGTTAAGCGATAGTATCTCGGAGTCAGCGTAAACTCAGCCACAGGTTTTCGCCATACCCTGTGTAGACATTTCTTTTTGTCAGTTTGGGGTAGAATTGCCGTGACCTGTGTTAAATTTGGCGGCTTAATCGTGGATGCCTGTTGCTGTCCGTAAAGACTCTCCGGGAAGTCACATAAGGACACTTTTACTGCTGGTCGTATGAATGAATCCTGGACCTCTATAACGGCGAATGTAAGCTTACGATAGCGGTCTGCCAAACACAACAGAACCACTAGGCCGATGAAGAGATATAGCGGCAAAATGTTCCTCACGGTTAACTTTTTCTTGCACATAATCTGAAAGAAGAAAAAAAAATAATTTGCGTTTTATCAAGACAATTTGAAAGATATATACTTACCATGTTAACTTATACATGAATGTTTCTTTTTATTTCAAATAAATTCCCAATTATGAAGAATATATGTTAATTAAATCTACATTTTCAATACAATATGATTCCCTATTCTCATGCCGATTTTTATCAAGTAAGCCCCAAATAACACCATAACCAACCTCCTCTAAATTTTCGACAGCATTTGTGCAGTTTTTTTTTTTAAATATTATATTCCAAGCACCTATGTTTATTTTCTTAACTCTGTCAGTCACGTTCAGGACATTTTTTTCACTTTATCAGGCTCCAGATCCAGATGTGACTATTTTGTTTTAAACTTTTCAAATTAGGAAATTTCTTTTCTTCCCTTCACTTCACTGTACATGTATCACCTGTTATATACATATACATAGAAAACGAAAGTGACGCGATCCCTCCCTAATTAATAAATTTGCCAGTGTCTGTTTTATACGTCTATGTCATTGGCCATGGTTTTCTTTTCCTTTCTTTCCGCTTATTTTCTTACTGAACTGTTGAAGATTACAGGTACCCTTTTAAAAAAGTTCACTATCAAAATTCTTTCAAGGACCATCGCTCTGACAAAAGAGAATCATATTTTTTATTTTAAAAAAAACTTGGGTTAGTTATTACAATAAATCAAAGTAGGTATTTACTAGATGATTAATCACGTACTGGTTTATTATCATATTAAAAGGTCCCGTAGATAGTAATTTTACTTGAGAGAGAGGGAAGGGGGGGGGGGGCAACCACACATTTTCATTTGGGAGACACTACGAAGCAGAACAATTTCAAAAAAACCTTGAGATCTTATTATTGAGTGGACACAAGCATAATTTAAGTACATGTAGCTATGCTTCCTATAGTATTCTGTATAGAAGAAAATCGGCCGTGCCTTTCCCCCTCCCACTCCGTTTCTAAGGCCATGCATATATAGGCCTATATGCAACCTTCAAACCTTATTAATCATCAAATAAAATAATTAAAAGTTAAAGTTACTCCACTTAATTAACTATTTTATGGTCATGTCAGTATAATTTGTATAGCGAAGAATGGTACAAACCTTAGCTGTCTCCTCGTGCAGTTTGTGTTATGGTCATCACAACTCATACTTACCACGCCGCGGTCAAAATGAACAATACAATGCATGTCTGTCGTCATGCTTCAATGCACTATAGTCATCGTGTTACTAAATTTAGATCTAGGTAAGGGTTGACAATGATTGGATAATATGCTATATAATGACGGCTCTTCCAGACGCGTGTTCGATAGTTCCTTACAGGTTTCATGTTCGATAGATCCAAAAAGTTTCATGTTCGATAGTTCCCTATATAGGTTCTAAGCAACCTCAAATTAATTGTACATTATAATTAAGGAATTTAAGCCATAAAGCTTATCGAGTTACATTTTCATTATACAGACTAAAGAACATCTGCCTTAGATGATAGACTTTTTAAAGACCTTTATGCATTTCATACTTCTATTTAAACCTATTAGTTGTCTTTCTAATGGGGTTGCATTATGTAATGCACAAGTACTGTATAAATCACTCCTCGCGACACCTTATTTTCGTGATATAGTCATTGAATTTTTATTAGCAAGACATAATTTTCACGAATTGTTGTTACCTCTTTACTATTAAAGGCGAGAATGAAATTTTCGCGAGCTCACTGTCTTGTGAATAAAAAGTGATTTACAGTAACTGAGGGGTATAATTTGTCTTTAAGTTCAGGTATCAATATTTTTTTTAATCCATACTTTGGTCCTACTAAGTATCCTAGATCAAGGAGCCATGACTTGAATATTTCATATCTATGATCCTGAAAGTTCTATGGGGATTTGCTTTTCTTGATAAAATTTTATTTTTCCCCCCATACATAAACCCTCCATGGTATCTGATCCCACCTTTATCGAGGTCTGTGTTGACTCTTCTCATAATTTGTATTGTTTTGGGCTACATCAGTATTTTTTGTTCATCGGACTTCTGGGCTTGCTGTTAGACAAAACTATACAAATAATATTAATTTCAATTTCCCACACCATGGAAATTCTATGCAATTTTTTGTTCCTTTTCCGCTCTATTTTTTGTATGATAAATCAGTGTACGCTGAAAATCAGTAAAAAATTGTCACTCAAATTTCTTTGCGCTCCGCCTAAAATCTTGCCTACAAAAAATAATATCATTATTTTTTAACCACTTGCCCGCTGTACTTTTTTTTCATGAACTGTCCATTGAACAAGAACTGGACTGTACAGAAAGGTCTATTATCTTCACATTTCATCATGTGTAAACCTTAGCCCTCCATGATATTTTTTTACCCCCCTTTCCCAATAAAAGGCAGTAAGGGCTTCATTATTGCAGCTAGTAAGCCTTAGATCTCATACGGTAGCTTCACAGAAGCAATGAGGCCATACAAAGTTAATTTCTTGGTTCTCAGGCCCTCCATTATCTCTTCTAAGGGTGCCTTATTGACCCTTTTTATTGCTAAATCAATAAAATAAAAACATCAAATCACCTCCCGCATCATTTTTTTTTTAGTTTTTGTACAATGTAAAAGCTGCACCATGTTTTGGGGGTAATAAAAAAGAAAAAAAAAAGCCTCCCTCCCTAATTATATTTCTTAAAAAAAGGCCTGAGAACCAAGAAATTAACTTTGCATGGCCTGAGGACTTTAATTTAAGATCTGAGTTAATGGCTCAGCATATAATGTGCAGTTGCACATAGTGCAGCTTTAGCAAAATACATGATAAACTTACATTTTTACACTAATAATAAAGATGATAATGTAGCACAATCAATTTATATTCTTTAAAAATGTAACATATTCAACAATCATGGTAAAAATACAGGTTTTTCCTTGAAATATCTAGAGAGATGGTGTCGCTTGTGATAAGGTTCATATGGATCGTCCACAAAGTACATTTTTTTCCTCCAGAAAGGCGTGACCAGTTGGTCCAATAATTTATTTTGTTGTTTGTTACAGAACACGTGTTGATCCAGGCGTTTTTTCCGTGTTGAGGATTTTTGGTAGCGTTTCTTTCCCCTGCCACATCTTGTTCGTATCCAGGCCCCCCAGTCCAGACGGTAAAATCGTCGAATCACTGGACGGACGGTTTTGTCTTTGTTGAGTCGGCTGTAGCGAATCTTAGTTCTGACTGTCGTCTTGAAAGGTGTGCATACTTCCAGCAGGGACCTGTAATTTAAATAAAGTTCCGATCAATCATGCTTTTATTGATAATGATAATCATAGATAAGGTTAGTTATGCAAATTTTACATGTCATTGAATTTCCTAGTATTCAAGGGCCAACACTCTGACAATTGTTAACCAGAGAACTCATATTTAATTTGTTACAACAGAATGATGGATTATTATGACTTTGCACCCTCTGCTTACCTCTGTGAGTGAGATGTTCTGTACATGCTCCTCTCTGTGTAGGTGTCTGTATTCCCCAGATTCAGGGTGGAGAACTGCTGAGTGAGACCGGTACAGTTTGTGTGACTTCCAGACAGAGCCAGGATCTCTGTATTGTAGACACATGTGGGATGTCTGAAAACATGTCTGGCTATGACTCTGGCCCCTGTCAAAGTAATAAAATATAAAAGGCATGATCATAGTTCTATCTGCCTAATGGTTATCTGTCATTGAGTTATCACAGACATGATATGTCACATGTGTAACAGGAGAGGAGAAAATGCATCAGATTTGAACCCAGTCTTATATCTGTCACACTTCCCTCCTTTCCCTTTTATACATTTGGTGTTGTGCCATGCCCTGGAGGTGACAGCCTGGATTTTTGTCTTTGAAGGTAAAGACCTATTAGATCAATGAAGCATTTATGTTTGATTGCCAGTGGCCATATAATTCAGTTGGTAGAGCACCTTACTGAAGATTCGGGGGGGCCTTGGTTCAAATCTGGGTCTGTTCTGTCACATTTTTTCCATTACATTTACATGATACATAACCTGGGTTTGTATCTTTTAAATAGAACGTTTAAGTGTTAAAATGATATTGTCCTACGGACCCAGTTTAACAATAAAATTAGTTCTGTGTATTCGTATTGTAGCAAAAGAAACAGAGGCGATAACTCATACTCAATGCATTTACTACAAACAATCTAGAAAGTTCCGAATGGAAACACCGCAGGTTAATTTGAAGCGACAGAAATACGTCAATAAAAATTAATTGGGTTTTCAAATTTATATGGATTATTTTTTGGGATAAAAGGCATTAGTTAGCTCAAAAAGGTTTGTTTTGATTAACATTTTGGTAGCTATTTCCAGTGCAAATCATTTTATGTTCTTCAATATCGTTTTGGAGCAGATCTGCTCCGATTTGCTACATTAAAAGTATATGGGACGTATTCTAACTGTGATGAGGGCTTGTACCGAGACACAGTTAGATTATTCTAACTAGTATCTTTGGAGCCAATTAACTTTACTGTAAAGAGGGAGGAATGTGGCAGTCAGACAGGGTATCACGTGTATAAACAGTGATTTTGGGTTTAGATGGGTCATAAAGTTTGTAACAAGATATTTGCATATGCTCTATATTAATCTATATAAACAAGCAGTCAGTAGTTGCATTCATTACAATCATTATTCATTTGCCAAATGATTTGGCAATAGCAAAAACACAGTGACACTAAAAAAACCCAGAAAAACCTTAATTATTTCTATTGTAAGTGTTCTGTTGTGATCTTATAAAACCAAATAAAAATACATGACTTAACAAAAATAGATATGCGGGTTGTGTACAAGTTTTGGCGTAAAAATGAACATTTACCCTTGGAAAAATTCCTGATCATGGAGGCAGCCATTTTCTATTTTCATTCAGATCCCGACTCGTTAAGAAATAGATCTGATAAAAAATTACTAAAATATCACTGGATAGAATTGGACTAAAGAGAAAATAAAATAAAACTATCTTACCTACTTTATAGAAGTAATAAAACTAGGAAAAATTATTTTCAGAAATTATTTCTTATTTTGTCGGGATCGACGTTTACAAATTTATTTTGTCCTTGGACGTGAGGATAGCCGGTGTCTCGCTGTCTGGACAAATAAAAATTTGGTTCTCGCTGTAAAAAGATGTGGCGGGCAGCAGCGAGGGGTGTCACCCCGCGGATCACGGTATCATTATCATTTCTTGAAATAGCAAACTCGATGACGAAATGTTTTACACTTTGATTGGACACAATGAAATCTTGAAATTGTCATTGGGCATGAACTTTCATTTTGCTCTTGTCAAGAGCAAAGTGAAAGTCAAATTATTTATGCTTTTGTTCTTTGTATTATTTGCATGAAAAAACTTATTTGATCCTAAAGTAAAGCTTTGCTTTAGCTGCCTTTTATGAACGGCTAAGACAATATTTGCATCAGAATGATGATGACATCCACGGGCACTGGAAGTTAAAGTAAATATATAGTATGTGTATGTATATAAAAAAGAAGGGTAGGACACTCTTTTTGAGGCAAATTCGGGTTTGACGTATTGTGGGCCTTTCTCGGAAGACTTGACGCGATGAATCGTTCACATATAAGTTACTATCAATATATGTACCGTTTCGTTCCGCTCCAATGCCGTCCCTTCGAAGAAAAAGATGTTTTTATACCTCCAAGTGCCTAAGAATTTCGCTGGACTGTCTTACTTCCGGTTTATCCAAACTGAATAAAAAGACAAGTTCTGATTGGTCAATAACAAAATAAAATTTAGACAGCTGGATAGACGTGAAGCGAGAACAATTTATTTTTCATGGTATGTTCAACGTTTGTTAAACAGTTAGTTGCAGTTTATATATTTTAGCCTTTTCAAAATAATTTTCTACGAGTAATAATGAATATTAAAAAAAAGTTACGTTGTGTGTGTATGACATTGACCAATCAGAACTTGCCTTTTTATTCAGTTTGGATAAACCGGAAGTAAGACAGTCTAGCGAAATTCTTAGGCACTTGGAGGTATAAAAACATCTTTTTCTTCGAAGGGACGGCATTGGAGCCGAATGAAACGGTACATATATTGATAGTAACTTATATGTGAACGATTAATCGCGTCAAGTCTTCTGAGAAAGGCCCACAATATGTCAAACCCGAATTTGCCTCAAAAAGAGTGTCCTACCCTTCTTTTTTATATACATACACATACTATATATTTACATTAACTTCCAGTGCCCGTGATGACATCACAATGATTCCAGAATATTCAGCGATTTTTTTCCACCAATTGGGAATGGGTCCGATACCGGTTCAAATGGGAAAAATAACATCGTTGAAAAACAGGCGAATTTTCTCTCATTTATGCTAATGCAATGTATTTTGCGTTTATTCTTAATTAATTACCTATTACTCCTTGTTTTAAAGAATAAGCAACAAGTACGCATTGTTAATTATTCAACGTCCCATGCTTTGATATTTTCATGCTTTCAATTTGTCAAAATGTATGACACTACGCTGTCTAACCCACATGTCCCGCCAAATTACGACTTTCTCTACTTTCGATTTAAGCGGAAGTGATGAATTAGTCAACTTGTACAATGCTTCATTTATCAAGAAATACCATGTCGTCGTAGTCTGTTGGCTGCATCACAGTTGAATTGGGAATTTTTAGTCACAGAATTGGGAAAAATTAACGTTTTTTGGCATTGGGAATGGTGCCGTTTATCGGTACCAGCTATATAAGGAAAAAAACGCTGATATTGATTTGATAGGTGAGACTAATTTGAGACATATGAATCTCGTCCCTTCTGACATTCCCTTCTGCTCAGCCTCCTAGAGGGGTCCCATTCAAGTGCATCTTCGCTAGCCAAGGGTTTCTGATCCGAAATCTACTCTATGGATCTGAAACCCTTGGCTAGCGAAGATGACTAAACTGCAACAGGGTTTCAGATTGTCGTCGGCCATCGGCCATTTGCCGATAAAAATTCAAAATGGCAGGAAAAAATCATATTTACCTGCCAAAATGGCCTATAAGTTTAACATAGAACAGACATAATGGCCGATTATTTTCTGTTTGTATAGGCCAGTCATATAGTTTATTATTAGTATTAGATCTTGACAAAAAATACTCTAATTTTATTTCCAAATCCTTGTGCGAAGAGCATAAAAGTAGTGATGAATGTTTAAAACATCGAAGGAATCCATGCCATGTTGATACTTTTACCGCCATGATTGAATATGGGGTCGGACTAATAGCAGAAAACGGACATATTGCAAAGTTTTACTATACTAAGGAAAACATTTTTAGTCTGGCCAGGGAATCTGTAAACGTAATTATACATGTAATCAAAAATACAAGTTTAATTTCTGGATATCTATTTTTAAAACTTGTAATCCCAAGAAATATAAATACATGTAATGAAAGGTGGGACTAATATCAGCATGTGTTCAGTAAAATGACCATTGAATGAAATTAAAAAAAAAAAAAAAAAAAAAACAATTCCCATTCTGTTTCAATATATTGATTTTGTTTAAAAGAAACAAAATATTATTTTCCACTTTATTAAAAGGATAATTAATAAACACTTTTGAATATTTTATGTAATTAATTGATTTTTTTTTAAATGTCTGACAGAAATCTGAGTAAGTGTAACTTTTCTATTGGCCTATAGTTTTAGGAAGTTTAGGACAGAATGGCCTATAACTTTTCTGGTAAATATGCCATATGTCCTATAGTTACTTATTTCAATCTGAAACCCTGGTGCAACCAATGCAATAATTATTTATTAAGAAATCATTTAGTTTTACATAATTAATACTTAAAACAAAAAACAAGGGAGGATGCCATTTTGGACCACTTCCGTGCTTAAACCTCTATTTTCATTATATTTTTCGTTATTTACCAACTCACCGCCTCAGATTGGTCAAATAACGATTCTTCTAAAACATAAAGCTTGAATCCTCTACAATACACATTTCAAAGTAACAATAATCTAATGCAAGCACCATCTTTAGGACAGTTGTTGGGGATAGAAAGTGAAAATACTTTCTTCAATTGTGGAGTTTTCTACTACTGGTAGGTAAAATAACTCCTTATCATAAATTTAAAAAAAATGGTCTAATTTATCATATTTAGTATTCGAATGTAAAACACCAATGTTACTTTCACTTTCTGTCCCCTCCAAGAAATTTCCTAACAGACCCCAGTCTTAGTCCTATTGATAATGTGGGACCCATCATCATTGCAGCAGGGCTAAGACTGGTATTGATAACCATGATAACAATTGATCCTTGACATTTTCCTTTCAGACCTCCAGCGCAGTGAAGCCAGTACAACAAAGATGTATGGCATCAGGCCCCCCTCCCCAGAAGGGTGGAGTCCTAAAGTAAGTAAACTGTACACTGTAGTTAATCAATGTACTCTGTACTAAATCTAGAAACTGCCAAAAACATTGAACGCTGTGTACAGTCAGGGGTGTGACTGAAATCCATCATTTTTAAAAATGATGATTTCTAGTCATTAAATTGATTTTTAATAATGATTGAAATTCATCTTTTTAGCTCTACTGGTCAGAGACCAGAAGAGCTTATGCGATAGTAAGGTGTCGTCGTCCGTCTGTCTGTAAACAATTTTTCAAAACGCTACTCCTCCTACAGTTTTGGTCCGATTTCAATTTAACTTGGCACATTAGTAGACTACACTAAGATACACAAAATAGTGCATCGGTTTTTGATTTCGATGAACGGTGTTGCCATGGTTACTAAAAATAGAATTTTCTGTGAAATTCCTTTAAAACGCTACTCCTACAATTTTGGTCTGATTTCGATATAACTTGGCACACAAGTAGACTACACTAAGATACATAAAATAGTGCATTGGTTTTTGATTTCGATGAACAGTGTTGCCATTGTTACTAAAAATAGAAATGTCTTTTAATTTTGTTTAAAACGCTACTCCTTCTACAGTTTTGGTCTGATGGCAATGGCTTCTTTTCTCATCCTTTGTTGTAAGTACAAACCAGTAGAGCTACAGTCTCGACAGAGACTTCTGGTTTTAAAATAATGATGAAAAACAGTCATTTCTATTTTGAAATTTATTTTAGAAATAGAGTTACCTCTTATATTAAAAATGACTGTATTTCATCATTTTTTATCAAATCGTTAGGTCTGGGCGCACTTAATTATCTCGTTAGTTTTACAGGGAGCACTAAATTATTTTGGTTTCAATTACTTGTCAAGATGTTTCTCTACACAAGGGTCTATGGCAGGATAGTGTAGTATATCTAATTACTGTAGTAAATGGGTTAGAAAAATTGACTTGGGAATGGAAATATGATGAAAAGCAGTCATAATTACAAAAATAAGAAGAATGTGTACATTATATACTTAGAAGAAATGACCATTATCAATCAGTTTTGAAAATGATGGATTTCAGTCACACCCCTGACTGGTGTAAAAGTGACAACTCTTGATCAACAGTCCTCTTCATTGCTGTTATAGCTTGATGTCTCAAGGTCGATTTTGCACCCCTTTTATCATGCTTGTACCTGCAAACAGTTTTGCCAATATTTTGAATTCTCCCCAACACAGATGTATGTTCATGATGTGAGACATAATTCTGTTTTCTTTGAATTGGCCTCATTTAATTTAATTGTGCCAATTGAAATTACAATTGGGCAAAAAGGGGGGAATAGTTTCCCTGTATGCAGTATTCAATCTAGATCTACAGTAAATGATGTAACTGTTATTTTGTATGATTACAGGTGGTTTGTCCTGTTGCCTACAGCAGCATTAGGTGGAGCTGCTGCCTATGGTGAATTTGTGGATCCAGAATTTAAGAAAGTGATGGAGAAAAATGTATATAGTCCATTCCAAGAATATGTTTATGATCCCATAATGGGCCTCATGTCTGGTTCAGGAAAAGCAACTGAAGAGGAACCAAAGCCGCTGGCTAAAATCACCCCCACTCCAGTGAGTATAACACACCCCTCCCCACTCAGTTAAAATCCCCCCACTCCAGTGAGTATAATACAACCCACAACCCCCCTTAGTATTGAGTAAAGAAATCACTCCATCTGGTGAATATAAGTTTCCCCACTCCTGTAAGTTAGACGCACCCCTACTTAAATGATAGGAATGTGCGATGCTATCGATATACCGGGATATCGCGATTTTTTGTTGCGTGATACGTATCGTGATAAGGAGACCTAAATACCGGTATTTAGGTACTTATCTATAAAGTCCAGAAATTATTTATTTATTTGTTCAGTCTTTAAAATTACAATTATAGAAAGTCAAAAAATGTTGTTAAAGGTGATAAGAATGGCATCTTACCATCCAAACATGATACATTTTATGTATATAAAAATTTCAAAAAAAGTGAAATTTTGTTTTTCTAGCATATTTTTAAGAAAAATAATGACAATTCATTAAAAATCATTGTAAAAATTGCTTGCAAAACTATCTTGATATTATCGTGATATTTTGGGAAAAAAATCGTGATATATCACGATACGAAATTTTTGGCGATACCCATCCCTTAGGCTATTAAATGAATATAAATAAGCCCCACCCCAGTGAGTAAGAATTACCTCTATCTTAGCCAATGATAAACACCATTCCTATTGAGTGAAATACAACCAAAGTCAGTATGGGTAAAAATAATCCCATCCTTACTGAGTGGATATAAACCACCCCTACCATTCTAATTCAAAATTGTCCCCACCCCGATGAATATAAAGCAGCCCGCCCATATTGTATGGATTTTGAATTTTATTTTAAGTTGAGCAGATTGTATTGCAACTAAAAACTGATGTTTCCTCTCAACAAGGCCCCAAGTATCTTAACAATTTACCTACATATTTTTTTTTTGCACTCAATTCAATTTTTTTTTCTCCCTGATGAAAAATGATATAAAAATTAATTTAGTTGCCATATTTTCTTACACAGCCTCAGCCAGTAGTTAAGAAATCAGAACCAAAGGCAGAACCAGTGAAGAGCACAGTCAAAGGTAGGAAGGCGTCCTCTAGAGACAGATGTAGACCTAGACAGTGGGCATCCTCTGTTTAAAAATTAATAAAGAAGAAAAGTACTTTGATGATCACAGTTTTGACATACAATATGCAAAGTTTGTTTGAAATTGTATTATAAAACGTATTTGTTTTTAGTATGACGTTTAAGTTTGAATTTTGGGAAATCTTTCAGATGAGAGCCAAAATAGCTAAAGATTGACAAATTTCTCTGTAATATTCAACTTAGATTTATTGTTTGTAAAAGATGTTTAAATATGAAATACATAAAATGAATTACAGAAACACCACCCAGCCCTGCGCCAGTTCAACCTTCACTGTCTGCTAAAGAGAGGGAAAAGTTAGACATAGAACGAAAACTACAGCAACAGAGAGAGAAGGAAAAGGCAGAAAATACAGGTAAGAGAGAGAGAGAACCCTGCGCCAGTTCAACCTTCACTGTCTGCTAAAGAGAGGGGAAAGTTAGACATAGAACGAAAACTACAGCAACAGAGAGAGAAAAAAAAGACTGAAAATACAGGTGAGATAGAGAGAGATAGAGAGAGAGAGAGGGAAAAGTTAGACATAGAACGAAAACTACAGCAACAGAGAGAGAAGGAAAAGGCAGAAAATACAGGTAAGATAGAGAGAGAGAGAGAGAGGGAAAAGTTAGACATAGAATGAAAACTACAGCAACAGAGAGAGAAAGAAAAGGCTGAAAATACAGGTAAGAGAGAGAGAGAGAGAGAGAGAGAGAGGGAAAAGTTAGACATAGAATGAAAACTACAGCAACAGAGAGAGAAAGAAAAGGCTGAAAATACAGGTAAGAGAGAGAGAGAGAGAGAGAGAGAGAGGGAAAAGTTAGACATAGAATGAAAACTACAGCAACAGAGAGAGAAGGAAAAGGCAGAAAATACAGGTGAGATAGAGAGAGAGAAAGAGAGAGAGGGAAAAGTTAGACATAGAACGAAAACCAAAGCAACAGAGAGAGAAAGAAAAGACTGAAAATACAGGTAAGAAAGAGAGAGAGGGAGAGAGAGGGAAAAGTTAGACATAGAACGAAAACTACTGCAACAGAGAGAGAAAGAAAAGGCTGAAAATACAGGTAAAGCGGGAGAAGGAGAATAAGGGGTGGGGGGGGGGGGGGGGG
>PRKT01000068.1:707165-801468 GCA_003671525.1 Saccostrea glomerata
GGGGGGGGAGGAGTAAACATAGAGCAAATGTATGGCAATAAGGACAGAAAGAGCTGAAATACAGGCGAGGAGAGAGAGAGGGTAGAGATCATGACCAGGGGGTTAAATATATAGAGCACAAAGAGAGAATGAAAGGGCTGAAGATGCTGATAATGAGAAAAAGAGAGAGACTATACTTTAAATGTTAAGGGGAGGGCCATTTGACAGATAGTCTACTCTAATGCTGAGGGTACTTTATTTTTTGTTAATTTTTTAGCCCTGGAGTCCAAGCTGAAGGATTTGATGGATTCCTGTAAAACTAGACTCCAGGAGGTCTCAGATCTACAGAAGGATGTCATAGAATCAGTCAAACAACACACCAAGGCCCTGCAAACAGCCATGGACGACAAAACAGATGTAAGAGTTATGGTTCCTGGTTATATGTATGAGAAAAAGTGGGTGGGGGGAACATTACCAAGCAAGAGTCTTTGGGAGAACAACAACAATGATTCATTAAACGAGTTTAATGTTGGCTTTGAATTTCAATAATTTAATTTTCATTGTGACATGTCATTTGTTTTGGATAAAACTTAGTCTATGTTATTTAAGCTGGGTTGCCGACATCACACTGACTAACGTTAAAAATGTATCAATCTGCTTGCCGTTACGTTTAAAATTTGCTGAATTTGAATGCATTTTTGAAAGGTAATTTTTAATGACTTACCGGTAATTTCAATATCTCATAATAGAAAATTTACAATTTATAAAGCATAAACTGCCCCAACCCAGGTTAATCAGTATAACTTCAGTAGCTTTTCATTCCATAATTGATATTGATGAGAACATTAACCTCTGTGTCAGATCCTGAACAAGGAAGGACAGTGGCAGGCCGTGTCTGAGGCTTTCCAGAAACGAGAGGGGGTCACGGACAACGCCAAAAAGATCATGGAGTCACTCAGGTTGGAAAACATTCTTAATGATTCATATCTATATGAAAACGATGCTTTATTTATATCTTTTAAAAGAAAAAGGAAACTAATGATTATTTTCAGTGAAGCTGCCTAAAATAATGAATTTCATTTAGGTTTATTTGATTCTATTAATGGACTTAATTGCGACATGCAATCACAAACTTTTTAATTCAGACAGAAAAGGAACCATAACTCCGTTTTGTGTTTGTAGATCAGAAATGGACAAGTTGAAATCAATAGTAGATGAAGCTAGGAACACAAAATCAACAAAAAGTAACAAAGTCCTGAATGCTGCACAGGAGGCCTATAATACAGCCAGCAGTAAACTAAACGCCATACAGTCAGCCGTAAGTTATAATTCAGTTAATAAGTCATAACATGTAATAATACAGCCAGCAGTAAACTGAACGCCATACAGTCAGCGGTAAGTTATAAATCAGTCAATAAGTCATAACATGTAATAATACAGCCAGCAGTAAACTGAACGCCATACAGTCAGCCGTAAGTCATAAATCAGTCAATAAGTCATAACATGTAATAATACAGCCAGCAGTAAACTGAACGCCATACAGTCAGCCGTAAGTCATAAAATGTATTAATTCAGTCAGCTGTAAGTTATAATTCAGTCAACAGTTAGTCCTATTATGTAACATACTTAATATAACACGGCTATGTGTCATTATACAGTGTATATAACCATACAGCAATCAGTAATTCAAGCTTCATTCAGTCAGCAATCTCAGAACCCTTGTCAATATAACATCATATCAGGGACCAACCTAGACCCAAAATTTAGGGAGACTTCACTTCTCCCTCAGAGAAATTTAGGGAGAAGTTTTGAAATTTAGGGAGACTTCTTGGCGTGTGTGATGCTCACTGATCATTATAAAACTTTTTTTTAAAGAAACTACATATGTATTTCATTGTTTAATTCAGTTTATTACTTTATTACTTTAAAATACATTTCATTAATTTTTCTATATTGACATCCAAGTAAAAATATTTTTTTTAAAAAGAGATAAAGTATCTGATTTTTTTGTCCAATTACAATATATATCTAACAAAAAAAAAAAATGAAAATGAATTTTTTTTTTTAATTTCTTGCATAATATCAGATATGCACAATTAACTTTTAAATTCTATCTTTTCATTTAAAATTTAAAATAAAATTTAGCCTCATTGCATAGTCATAATTTTGTTATTTTCTCTTCAAAATCTGTTTTCAATATTAAATTCTTTTTCTGAATAAAAAGTTTGATGCACTACGTACTGCAAGCTGATTAACTCTGTACAGTCTGATTAAAACAGACTGAACTCTGTATATCAGACGTGTAATTTCTTATACAGTCAGAAACTCCACAATTTAACAGTTAAAAATGTCTGTATTCACAGCATGAATTAATCATTTGGTAATAAAAGGATCTAAAATCATCTCCAACATCTTTGGCATGACATCGATAGCTGACCAGCTGTTTTACGTCTGGTTGTGTACATAACTTGTAACAATGGACTTTTTCATACACGGAAGGGTAAAATCTAGAGAAGTTCTGACAGAGTGTTCGATGCATTGGTCATCAGTAGCGAAACAGGTGCAAGTGCCCTGTTGTTTCGTTTATTTCAGTAGTAATAAAACAAGATTTATAAAGTACTGACAATTCTACCATGTTTCTTAATATATTTTTAATGATTTTCAATAAAGAGGTTGCAAATGATAGGGTGACTTAAACTTCGCTTTTGAGATAAATTACGGCGAAGTTTGGAGCCTAAAAGTGACTATTTTGCCTCAGTCGCCCCCTAGGTTGGTCCTTGCATATAATGCAAAATTTAATCCTCTGTGAAATTTCGTTTCAACGGTGGTTTGAATTTTTTTAAACGGTTTCATTTTGATTTATAGATAGCAAAAAGTGAGTCAGAAAATGAAGGAATTCTTAAGTTTAATGATCTGGTGGAGGAAGGGAAGAAGAAATTCCAGCGAGAACTCGAGAGTTTGATGCCTGACGTCAAACCCGGGAAAGGTGAGGCATTTCTTAAACGAGACTTATATTTACTTATACATGTATATACAGGACTACAAGCTTTTATATAAAAGGCATGTGTTAGTGCATTACAACATGCATGATACTAGATGAATTTTTGTATAAGAGGACTGTTGAACAAAGTGGTTTGTGAATTTTGTTCAGTACAATACATCTATTTGAAATCTGAAATGATTTCAGAATATTGCAGACTGTATGATCTTTTATCATTTATGATAATGAACATAGTTACCTACTACATGTACTTTAAACTTTGAGCCACACAGATATAAGAACCTCAAAATTTTTTAGTTAACACATAATCTTTATATCTATAAAATTCAGTAGATGATGCTGCATTAAGTTAAGGTGGTTTGATGTTGAAAAAAAAGAGTTCCATATTGGAATATTATTTTCAGAAAAAAAACATGTATTTAAATGTGCTCATAAATCTCTTTTACAATTAATGTATTTGTACAGGAAAGAAGCTGAGTGAAGATGAGTTAAATTCGCTGATTGCCCACGCTCACCGCCGTATCGAGCAGCTACAGCACCAGCTGGCCAATCACATGGCTCTGGAGAAAGAACGGATTCAGGAGGCGTTAGAAAGTCAGAAATGCGCTGACGACAAAGTGTGTGACAGACGAATTCAGGACGAGTCACAGAAAATCAGAAATAGCATCGATCTCGAAAAACGCAAATGGGTAAGAGTTCATTACCAGAGTTTATTAAGAATTTACTCTAAAATACAAAAGTATGATATGTGATCAATTCAAGCTAATACCAGCAGTTTAGAAAGAGTACCACTAATTTCTTGAAATGCTGAAGGAATTATGACTACTGTATACAGGGTTATTTTCTTCTGTGTTACATGTAATTTTGCTCTTTCACACTTGCTCATAATTTTGCCCAATTTTAAATCTGTCAGATCACAGTTTTTTTAAAGAAATTATACAGTGTTCTTTGATTTTGCCACATTTAAAATTTGCCCAAATGTGACAAGGTTGAATGGGGTGAACAAAAAACAGGGGTGAAAATTTCCCTATACACAGTATATTAAGAAATGAATTTAATTTTTAAGATTCATGAGGTTATGAACTACGACGCTTCACGCTGGCATATTTCATGAAGCGTGTTAGCGCTTTATGATAAATATGCTGGCGTGAAGCGTTGTAGTTCATATACCTAATGAATCTTCAAAAAATTTAATTCATTTCTTATATTTACATTATTTTTCTGATGTCTTGCCATAAATTTATGCCGTTCAACTGTCATTTTTAAAACATAACAGTGTGCACTATATTTTTTGACGTCAAGAGCGGTATTATGACGTAACGATGGAGATATTCATGCTTATTCGTGATGCATACCTAATATAGTTCATGAGAAAATATACCACATTTTATTTTGTAAAGAATCATAGGGGAAAGAGCAAGAGCCACGTTGGGCCTTATTTGGCCCTGAGAATTTCTGAAAAATCAAAACCACTCAGTTTAGGTTGCAAATGCAGTATTTATCACTTGGAGTGTTGGTGACCACGTATCTATTAATTATGATGTAATTTTACATCTAGTCAATGCATTATGATGTCATAAAATGTGTCATTTTCCTCGTATCCTGTAAATTCCTTTGAAAATGACCTAAAGTTGAAGCATTTTTTTTCAATATTTCATATAGAGCATAACCTCTGATCAAAAATATGCAGATACATCATGAAAGCTCTGTTTCTGAAGATCAAAAAACATGTTTTATTTTTTGGATCGTAGTGTGTGCTCATATTTTAATTCTTTGCTGAAGGTAGTCAAATACCCATATTTTCTGCAAATTTCAAGAACATTGCAATTTCTCAAAGCCTGCTTTACAATATGCGGATTCTCAAAACGAAATTTTGTTATAGAAAATGAAAGCACCAAGTGTCTACTTCATTTTAATATATGAAATGGGAGAGAGGGGGATAGTTTATTAATTGATTTAAGTACAGGGCCATTTTATGCATAAGATGGCTCTTGCTCTTTATTAGAAATGTAAATATACTGTATTATGTGTACATGTATATACATGTACTTATTTTTGTGATTACAATCCTTTTCCAAATAGAAGTTAGGCACAAAATTTAATTTATTTGTAATGTGAAATGCAGGAGAATAATTTGAATAAAAAAATACACAATTCATAATTTCTAAGTCAAATTTGATTTTTAGGAGGAGGAGGCCCAGGTTCAGCATGAGGTGGACCTACGACAACAACTGGCGCGACAGGCCGCCGCCCACAGCGACCATCTACAGGAAGTCCTGAAGGTCCAGGAACAGGAACTCCTACAGAAATACGAGCGACAGTTCAACCTGAAGTTTATAGAGGAGAGACAGGCCTTCCAGGCCGAGATCGCGGGGTGGGTGGCGCGACTGAAAGGCATCGAGACCGCCGTAGAAAGTAAGAACTAGTACTAATAAGTGTTCCTCCCAGAATGCTTTGATCAGATTTAGATTATTTTTGGGATTGACATTACATGTATATGCATTGATGTTAAGGACTTTTACGTCCAAAATATGATCAGTGTTTAACCTCTTTAAAATAATTTAAATTGATGAAAATGATGAAAAGTATCAATAATAATTTGTTTTTCATTATAAGGCAGGGCTGCCGCTGAGAAGATTGCCAGAGAAGCTCAGGATCTGTGGTTGGCCAGCCTCGCTTTGAACGGCAGCATTCGCCGGGGTAAGGAGGAGGAGTTAGAATGGGAAGCTCGCCTTAAGCCGCTCGGGAATGAAATCGTGGCGGTGTACGACGCTGCCGGAAATCATCCATTCGTCAACGTGATCGTCAGCACGATCCCGGAGAAAGCCTACGTACGTGGTGTTTGGACTGAAGACACTCTGAGGGAACGATTCGAGAAAGTCTCTAGTGTCTGTAAAAAAGTGGCAGCCATTGATGAATGTGGAGGAACCCTGTACAAGTACTTAATATCTTACCTCCAGTCCGCCTTTATAAGTTTTAAAAGTTACGACATTAAAGGATTACATGACCAAGTGGACATTGCCAGTATGGACAATTTTGAAATTCTAGCCAATGCTAATTTCTGGATGGAGAGGGGAGACTTTGAGACAGCAGTCAGATTCATGAATCAACTCCAGGGGGAGGCCAAAAAGGTGGCCTCCGATTGGTTAAAAGAGGCCAAGTTGCTATTGGAAACGAGACAAGCAGCCATTGCCTTGACTGCCTTTGCATCAGCGAGTGGTTTGGGAACAGTGTTTTGAATTTGATATTTTTTTTGTGGAACATAAGCATTTAAATAACCAGACTATTTAAGAGATGCTGTTTTGATTTATGGGAGAAATAAAGATGATCAATTACAATGTTTTCATTTTGTTTGTCACTGAATCAAAAGCTCAAGTTAGCATTTCTTATCAAAAGTTGTCATTCATCCAATACACCCCTTTGTTGTATTAAAGATTTAGGTTATATTCAAATTATGCCCCCCCCTCCAATTTTTACATTGAAAATTTGCATTGAAAAAAATAATCTTTCATATTTATAGAAGTTAATTCAAGTAATGTTAAAAACAAACACTTAGATTAAATTATTCTATTCTTGCTCCAAGTATAAAACTCTTTGACACCCCCTCCAAACCAACATGCCAGCACAAACTTAAGGTATCCTTTGTAAGGGGGGACCAGGAGAAATATTTGGGAGGACGAACATTTTCAAGAGTAACAGGATTTGTGGAACAATTTGCACCCAGCTGCAAGGCGGCAACAAAGTCAATAAAGCTATTTGTAGCATATAGGTCACAGTCAAGGTCACAAGGTCATTGACATTAGTGTCATTTAAAAGAACTTAAACTAGTGGAGTAGGCATCCAAATATGACGTCTCTACCTCTTATGGTACTAAAGTTGTGGTGAAGTTTAAAAAAGGCTATTTTTAGCATATAGGTCAAGGTCACAAAGTCATTGACCTTGGTGCCATTTGAAAGAGCTTAATTAGTTCAGTAGGCATACCAAATATGAAGTCTCTATTTCTCATGGTTAAAAAAGTTATGGTGAAGGCTAAATTTGACAACAGACAGACAAACAGACGGGACAAAAGCAATATGCACCCACGATCTATTGATCCGGGCCCATAATAAGTTATGCGTCAAACCCCCCCCTTTTTTTCTCGATACACCGTGGTTGCATTGGGAATTTTGGATACGCCATGAATTGTAAAAACTAATACGTAATCTTGATTTACTTGATAACATGAGAACGGAACTTTTATCAACAAGAGATGAAATATGGCCGACAAACTGTCCTTTCTTGTTATCTCCCTGATAATTTCCTACGGTAAGTCAATATAAATGCTTAGTAGTATTACATATAAATCTGACCAATCTGCATGAGAGTTTTATAAAGTCAATTCATAAAAAATCACGACCTCAACATATGTGACTTCTCCTTAAAATTTTTTTTCTATATATATGTGTAAGGCATCTTGAATGAATCCTCAATTCGTAAAGGAGATAAAATTATTTTAAAATTAGTCCCCTACCGGTGAAACCGGAGGGGACTATAGGTTTCCTCTGCGTCTGTCCGTCCGTCCGTCTGTCTTGCTGTCCCCGTCTGTCTGTCAGTCTGTCCCACTTGGTTTTCCGCATTTTTTTTCTTAACGCTGGCAGATATTGAGCTGATTTTTTGTACGTGGGTGTATCTTGATGAGATACAGATCAAGTTTTAATATCGTTCCGATTCAATGATTTTTTACGGAATTACGGCCTTTTCAATTTTTCAGGGTTTTCCGCACTTTTCCCTAAACGCTTGCAGATATTGAGCTGGTTTTAAGTATAAGACTTTACCTTAATTAGTTATAGATCAAGTTTGCATTTCGTTCTGCTTAATTGATTTTTGAAAATATAACGGTATCTTTACTTTTTTGATTTTATAATTGGGTTAAATATAGGGTTCGTGATGCACTACATTTATGTCGTGATGCACTCAATTTATGTTCTAAACGAGATTGTCATGAATTGAAACTTGCTGGATAGCTTTTATAAATTGATTAATTATAGATCAAGTTTGCATTTCGTTCTACTTCATTGATTTCTGAAGGAATTGTGGTATTTTTATTTCTATTTTAATAATTGGGTTCACTATAGGGTTCGTGATGCACTTAATTAATGTCGTGATGCACTACTGGATTAATGTTTCATGATTTGAAACTTGCTGGATACCTATATAGTGACAAATATAGATCAAGTTTGATTTTTTACTGGTATAAAATTGTTGTTCAACCATGTAAAATAAGCTGTTCTGATCAAAGCATTTGTGTGTGTCAAATGGCATTCAAAGACGTTAATTACGAGTCTTTCTTTGTAAGGCAGATCCAATACATTTCATTCATATTCAAGTACCGGTAATAACACAGTCACCTGAAATATGGATAATACCCCCCTTTTTTTAATGAAAAAAAAAGTAAGACTGTATAATACCTCGTAAATATAAAATTTTCCCGTCAAACACATCTATATGTCGTTATATGCAAGCAGATTGTACTTTTTCTCACGTTTAAATAATGACCCTATTCGGTATAATAAAAATACACAAGGTAAGAAACAAACGGGGGTTCCCCACTTCGAGACAGATTTCCAAGGTAATTACAGTGTTACCTATCATAATTTTGCAAACACTTTGTCTTGGAGATGTTCTTTTACAAGTCTCTTAAGGTCAGACGACACGTTCCTCAAATTTATATAATTTATATATAATTTTTTCTAAGAATTTGTCATTGAAGTATAAGTACTTAAACAAGTTTCCTCACAAAAAATTAGGGTACCTTACCAGGCATTTGAATAAGATACCAGAAGGTCATATTTCTTATCTAACCCTTATGGATAATATTCTGCATGGCATTTTTCATAATTTTTGGTGTACTTATATTTAAAAACATTCTGAAAACAATGTAGAAATAAGAAGAAAATGACAAATACAAATAATTTTGATATAATACCAAGAATTACAAAAGATATATTTGAGGAACGTGTCGTCTGACCTTAAACCCAAACCCCGCCATTGATGGTTAATATGCCGTAATCGGACGATTTATTAATCGGATACATAAAATTTTCTCCATTGGCAGCGTTGGAAGAGGTTTTGGAGCTGCTTTTCTGTTTCGCCTTATCTGATTGGTTAATTGTAATTAGATATTTAAACTGTAATTACCTCTATTTATAAACATTAAGTAAAGTGACCGCTTCTATCCAGTATAGTCCCGCAAGTTCTGTTGAAATTTTGAGTTTTAAAGATAAAATTTTATATTTCTTTTTTTAATTATTATCAATAGTAAACGCAAAATTTTCTATAAAGAGAAGGACAATGGACAAAAAAATTATTTAGAAACACTAGCTCTTTTTTCCTGGTATGAATCATTTTTTGAGATTTCTGTACTTAATTTTGTAGTGGTTGCTGACTGTCCAAATGGTTTCACAAGACATGACGAGTCCTGTTACGTCATCAACCGTGTCTTAGCAACATGGGCTCAAGCCAGTGTGAGTACAGGGTACAGATCCACCTAACTACTCCGTCACATGACAGTTTATAAAAATTATTTTTATCCAGCATCAGAATCAAGTCACGGATTGTAGACGATTAAGTTGAATCAAAGTAGAGATAAAATGGACATATAGAGACAACAAATACAATGCAACAACGGATGTCTAATTTTTAGTGAAGCTTTTTGTATAAATTGCAGTTGAATATGCATATAAAAATGCCTAACAAATTCATTCACAGCTGTCTACAATTTGTTATAAAAGTAAAACAAACGTTATTCTTTTTTTCAGATATACTGTCATGCTATTCAAGCTGAATTGGTTTCAATAGAGAGCCAGGTGGAGGACACCTTCCTTCGAGGATATCTACAAAATGAAGGATGTAATGGAATTTATGTTGTTAATTCTCTTAATACAGTGAAACTTGTCTAATCCGACTTGCACTTTGAGACAAATTTTGTGTCGGAATAGACAAGGTGTCGGATTGGACAGGTGTCGGATTAGACAGATTTCACTGTATGTCAACTGTTCAACACGATCATAGGCGATTCATTTATTTCTCTTAGTGGAAAAGGGGTAAAAAAAAAAAGAAGAAGATTCATTAATTTGGCCAAAAGAAATCAAATTTGAATTATCCAAAAACTAATTATAAAACAAGAATACAGTAGTAATATCCGTACATGTATTATAGCCTAAATATTCTAGAAGCCATTTAATATTCAGTGTATCAAAATAGCTTGATACATATAGTGAATATATAATCAATAAAATGTTTCCCCTCATCATTTTTAGCCAAATATGACCACCCCCGGTTCTGGGTCGGCGGAAGTGACCTCCTTAAGGAGGGGGAGTGGACGTGGACTAAGACCGGAAGCGTGATCGGTTCCCATGGGTTCTCCCACTGGGCCCCGGGTCAGCCGAACAATGGCGGTCATTTAGACGAACACTGTATGGAGCTCGAGGCCGGGACTAACTGGTTTTGGAACGATGACGAATGCGAGAATCGCAAAAACTTTATCTGTGAGAAATCGTGAGTCAGTTTTCATTTTTATCAAACTACTTTATACTCATCGTCTGTATACATGCCGAAATAATCAGTATTTATATGTAAATGAAATATAGGGAAAAAATAATGTTTTTATTTCTAGCTCGAAATAAAATATTCCGTTCCGACTTTTGGTACAGCTTTTATGACAGTTCTAGTACTCTTTATAAAACTATGTGTTTCTGTATTGTTCTTATATTTCAGGCTTTACGATACAACAATCATTGGATGAACTTATTACAATATTAAATAACATGGATTACATTTTATCTCTCTTTTTTTCAAGACGTGAAAATTACATTTTCCTATCGTCCTTACTGACATAATTCATTTTATCAAATAAAATTTGTAACATGACTATTTTCAGATTTTATTTTTTATAAAATAAATTATGTCAAAAAGTAGCTGCAGAACAGTAGCTCTCCGAAAAAAACCCCAATATATTTAATATTTTTTCGGAGAGCTTCAGTTCTGCAGCTAGTCAAAAAAGACACTATATATAGGATACATGTTAACTGTTAAAGCCAGTTAGGGCTTTGTCAACTGACCTTTAGAAATCATATTTTGATACATCCTCGCAGGTCCAAGGTATTGAACCTCTTCAGTCAAAAGCTACTGTAATTCCTTTAAAACTCAAACAAGCATTGTTTATCATATAAAGATTCATTTAAGAAATGAATTTAATTTTTGAAGATTCATGAGGTCATGAACTACGACGCTTCACGCCGGCATAATAAATATGCCAGCGTGAAGGCTGAAGCGTCGTAGTTCATATACCTCATGAATCTTAAAAAAATTATTATTCATTTCTTATATTTACATTATTTTTCTGATGACTTGCCATAAATTTAGACCCTTCAATAGTCATTTTTCGAGGTGACGTAAGTCAGCCTCGATAGCTGCTCTATAGCTTAATGGCGGACCCCTGTGATCACTACCATTTGCATTTTCTAATTGATCTTCGCTCGTTCGGACAATTCAGTAATATTGTTGCTAAAATATGATACCTTAGAAGACAAGGATCAAATCAGAGATAGGTTGCTAATATGTCAACAATATGCATGAATTGAAATCAGAATTTCAGTCACCAAACAAGATCTACAATGTATTTAATTTAATTTCCAAGCATTATTGCTAGTAGTGTTTTTATGGATTTACAAATACTAAATACAAGTACCTAAGTGGGAATAAGATATGAAGTATCCCACTATGCTCTGAACTATTTTAGCGAGGGTAAAATGTAAACAACTGGCTGCAGCAGAGATCGTGACCACAGGCCTTTGGATCGCTTTAAAAAAAATGTGTGTGTATAATTTTTTTTTCAACACCTCAATTTTTTTTCTAAGCGATCTTAAGGCCTGTGATCGTGACCTACATGTTTGTGTATTGGACGTCGATCGCAGGCAAGGGAGAGAACAGCACAGTATACACTAAAACAAAACAGAAGGAAGCGTTCTGCTTGAATTGAAACATTCAATTAAATAAATTTTGGGTTAACAGAAAGGCGTCTGAGGCGCAATAGTCCATAATGAGCCCCAAAATTCACCTTAAATTACATGTATTACAAAAGCGAAGTTTTCTTCTCACTTCACCGTAAATTATCACAAAAGCGAAGTTATTTTCACCCCTCTGTTTTTGTAATTCATAAAAAAAAATCTATTATTTAGAACGTAAAAATATCGTCCCGATCTTATAAAATCCGTTTGGTGCTATCACTGTTGAAAAAGGCCAATAAAGCGGGGCACTTGTGCCTATTTCGCTGCATGCTAATGACCACTTCATCGAATACTCGGTCGAAACTTCTCTAGAATTCAGGATTCCGCATGTAAAAAATTACATTGTTACAAGTTATACACAACAAGACGCAACACAGCTGGACATCTATCGATGTCATACCGAAGGTAGATCATTTTTATCGTTAAAATGAATGATTCATGCTGTAAATAGAGACATGCATGTATATATTTTAGAGCTATTAATCTACTTTACAAAATAATCTAAACTTGTAATAAAGTTATTATTATGTGGTTTCTATTATTCATAATTTTAAGAATTTACAAAAAAGAAAGTAATTATAAGGAATTTGAAAATGAACTTTGAAGAGGATGTAAAAAGTATAGGTTACATCATAGAAGCCTGGTACTATTGATTATATCGTTTTCATGGGGCGTGGAAATCGAGGGCGCGGAGGGCCCGAGATTTCCACGCCCCATGAAAACGATATAACCAATAGTACCAGGCTTCTATGATGTAAGCAACTTGTCGCATGTCTGATGACGTAACTATCATTGAAAGTGTCAAAATTCAATAAAAAAATATTCAGCGTGGCATGAACTTAACATTCATTTCATGGTAGCTCTCCAACATGTCGGACGTTCTTAGTTGGTTAGTGAATTTGACTTTTTAACTGAGTTGGAAAATTTTTACGATTTATCTTTGAGCCAGGCACTCGACAAATATGAAATCACAGAAACAAATATCAAGGAGTTTAACGATATGAAATTTGGAAATTTTACCGTAACTTTCAAAATGGATTAATCTTTTATATAAATTAAACGACTGGGAACTTTCAACTGAGTTAAATACATGTATTTTCAATTAGTTAAAAGGATAAGAAATAGCTAAACGTGTTCTTTTTCTGTAGTAATGAACTTGTGAAATAAAATCAGTTTTTTTCTCATAACCTGATTTCTGCCTACTGCAGTGATATATGAAGGGGCGTGGAAAGTATTATCGCATATATGTGATATGGGACATATCACCACAGAAAGATCAAAGAAAATCACCGCAGATTGATAATAGCGAATAATTTGTTCTCAAGCTGCATTTACAGTATATGCCTTGTAACTGGAAAATATGAAATAATAATTTTTAAATTATACCTTACATTTATGCTAAGTGTTTTTATTTAATCGTAATATTTTTAATCTGAAAGCTAATAATATAGATTTTGAATTGATGGGCGAATTCAATCACTAAAGTAAAATCACTAATCCCCTAATCTAGCTATACTATTTGGGAAGTCAAAGTTTAAAATTCAGAATTTATACCTTTCTTTAAAATGTCAAAATGGGCCTGCTTTTGGCAAAAAACAAACAAACAAACAAACTAAAGAGAGAGTTTTTGATTGTATCAAATGCTAGCTGCATCGATGATAAGTGTTGTATCCTTGCTCCGGGGCACTTTTGATCTAATTTCACTTTTACCTATAAAGACTTTATACTAGTATTCGTGGAAAAGTGAGACTGAGATCAAGAGTGAGCTCATCTAAGTTTTATGGCCCCAGAGCCTGCATGCTGCAATTTCAAAAATATATGACACATACATTATTTTCTTTTTCATACATTCACATATATATGGCAAAGATTCTTTTCTTAGCATATCTATATTTGTATAACTGAGCATTGTCAAACACTCTAAATCCGTCGCTATACCCTAAATCCATCACTTTCCGGAAACTCCATGCAGTTTGTAAATGAGAGTGCTTGTGACGTAATTTATGCATGCTGAAAATCTCCAATCACATTCAAAGCTTTATAGCAATCGAGATTAGTTTTTAAAAAAGCGTCAAAACAAATTTACACTATTTTAATTATATAAGTATCATATTGATATCAGTAAGCATCTTTTCCCCTTATGTGCTATTCCATAACTGCGTTAACATGGTCATTTTTACCTGTCAATCATTTTAATGAAGGTCTGTAACAAAGGTTCAACATGACTACCCTGTTGAATAGGGCTAAATTATTTTATTTTTTCACATACAATTGCAGGAATGCACTACGCGTTGTGATAACGTAAACGCTACATTTTTACATATAAAATACGTTATAAAAACGTTCTTGGTGTATATTGCTGATGCTTTTCTAAACCTGAAATTCAATAATTTTTCCTGTTTAAATTTAAGAAAAAGGTTTGAAAAGTTTAACTAGGGGGATTCTTTAATAGGTTGGCATATATTGTGCAGGACCCTGGTGACAGAGTTAGATACAATGGACAAAATGATACTGGCAGAATACTCGTTCTATTTAGTGTTTTTATGTAAGCCCAATGTTTGCACTTTTTCTGTTAATATCATTAAATATAATGTTCATCCTTTTACTCTGTAACTATAGTTACAGATCAGTAGCTCTCCGAAAAAAAATATTTTGACAGACCGGAGAGCTACAGTGCTATCCATTGAAAAATAAACTGTGAATTTATTGCGCACAAAAAGTGAGCTTAGTACTGGATTAATTCTTCCAAATTCTTATCTCAATTGCAAAAAAGATACATTTTAAAAATCATCTGTAAACTACTCTCGAAGTTGACATCGATCTGCACAAAGTGCGCTGGACTGAATTATCTTACTAACCAAAATGGCAGTATAAATAGACGATAATATCAATTTCAGGACCAGTAGGGCTATTAACAACAATTATAAGGAATGTTTTGTTGTGGAAACAGTGAAAGAATATGTTAGGAACACACGATTAGTAATATTTTGAGATGACAGTTTAAAAACACGGAGAAATAAATCGAGAAACAGTGCACTTCTCTGTGCACAATATACAGTTTTTTTTTCAATGGGTGGCACCCTAGCTCTCCAGTCTGTAATTTTTTTTTGGAGAGCTACAGATCTGTAGCTACTGTGTAACAACAAGAAACAAATCAAAATATAATTTGAAGAGAAATGCGAGGTATTTTCCTCTTATGGTGACGGGTACTTAAGGATAACTATAGTTCAGTTTCTATACATCAAATAAGTTACAACATGCATTGTCGTGTTGCTCACTTTTTTCTTTCCAGTGATTTTCATTGGGGTTTCTCCTAGATTAAAATTTTTGTATATGCCAGTTACTTGGGGGTGAATTTCACATTTTACTGGAAGACGTCACCTCGATTCAGTACTTTCAGTACTTAATTTGATTAAAACAAAACTGTGCACTATATATTTTGACCTCGAGAGCGGTATTATGATGCAACAATGGAGATATTCATGCTCATTCGTGGTACATATATACCTAATGTAATTCATGAGAAATTGAACAGCATTTTTTTTGTAAAGAATCATAAGAGAAATTTATTGGAAATGTAAATATTTTATGTTGTGGTTTCTCTGAAAATAGAATCGTTCTGTGCAGCGCATCATTTGACTATTTTCTGATCATCCGTGGAACTGAGAGCGGAAGAAATTAAGAAATGTGGAGTTTATTTTGACTCAAATTCAAATGTCTAATGCATCCTTAATACTATAAAGGGTTTTTGGATGTTGATCCCCGTTTCTAGTAACGGTGTCTTCGGTATAAATAAAGGGCTAATAACAAAGGTTAAGATTTTAAAAGCTAGAAAACCGAATATATTAGGATTTGTTTTTAAAATAACATTTATAACGAATCAGTTTATGTCGAATTTATTTCAATCTCCCATGCAGAGTTGTCGTTCGTTCCTCGCTCAGACACAGTGAATTTATTTATGTCGAAAGTATTTTTGAGAAGAATCCATTTAGACACACACACGCCCTTACAGGCATCCGAATTGTGGATAACGCGACAACAAGAAAACATTGATGTAAACCATCGCCCGGGAAATTTAAACCATAAAATGATTTCTTTGTTTGTTGTTACTGGAATGAACGGAAGCAGCTGTTGCAGAAAAAATACATAACCCGCGTAAGCGTAAACAAGTTTATTACCTAATCCAATGAATTTTGTTGTTTGATTATAAATAAAATATTTTCATTTATTATACCTCTGTGAATTTGTTCAATATAAAAACATGACGAATAAACATGCTATCTTTTCCAAACAGCCCCTACTATGAAATAGTTTTAGTGCTATCTGCCCATGGTGAAATAGTTATCAAACTATTCACCGGCAGCATTCCGTTTCCCTCGCTTTTCATCTCGGAAAATTTCTGGTTTTATACGGATTGTGACGCGTATATATTATGACGTAACAAAAGTTAAGTCAGCATCGGTATAATATGGAATATCATAATTGTGTGTACCATGGACTCCCAAAAGTTAACAAAAGTTAAGTCAGCATCGGTATAATAAAACACCTATTTACTGACTATTCGGACATAGCAAGTTTATCGTCCCCCCTCGACAGCAAACTATTTCCCTCGGCTGCGCCTCGGGAAATAGTTTGCTGTCTTGGGGAACGATAAACTTGCTATTGTCCTCATAGCCAGTAAATAGGTGTATACTATTCTGTATGTTTTTTCAGTTTTTCTTATCTTTTCAAACTTATCAATTGACTGGCGATCTATTGACTGGTCAATAGACTGCGATCTATTGCGCGGTCAATAGACTGCATGTTCTATTGACCGGCAATGTAAAAGCTAAAAGCGAAATCAAAGATAATTTCCTTGAGACTATGATCGGAAAATCTATGGATTTAGATGATATTGCTGCGACAGAAATAAACTCATTTCAATATGGAAATAATAAAATTTTTGCGTTGGAGACTTTCAGTGAGGACCAATGTTACATAAGGGGGAAAAGAACACAAATTTTGTATTACTCCATATGACATGTGTGTGACTAATGATGGTGATATTTATTTCACCGATGTTAAAAGCAATGAAAAGTCCATCCGCTGTCTGTCACCATCAGGATCTGTCTCTACAGTCATCAGTACAGATCCACTGGTACCTATAGGAATCTGTCAGTCAGTGGACGGTGGACTACTTGTCACATTGAGAGATGATGAATCAGATGATTACAAATTAGAGTCACACAGCAGACGTCTAGTGAGACACGTCACAGTGACAGGTGACGTCATCCATGAGTATGAATACCAGGAGGACGGTCAGAACAGACTGTTTATAATGCCAACCAGAGTCACACAGAACAGTAACAATGATATATGTGTTGTGAACCGCACAAGGGAAAACGCTGGTGATCTAGTGATTATGTCTCCTTCTGGGCTTTTAAAGTTTGCCTACCGTGGACAGAATCTGAAAAAGAAATTTAATCCAACTGATGTAGTGGGTGACTCCCTCTCGAACTTCCTTGTTAATGATCTTAACAATTACCGTATTCATCTACTGAGTCCTGATGGAGATTTCCTGAAGTTCCTTCTGACAGAAAATGAAGTAAAAGGTCCATACAGTATGTCACTGTTCAAGTCTACACTATGGGTCGGAAACAATAAAGAACTAGTTAAAGTATTCCAATACCGAGTGTTAAATGATTAGGTCCCCTTTTGTGGTTTAAAATCTGTGTACCGTTGACAATCTGTCAACAAACTTAACTCCAGATGATGTTGCGCGTGATTGTTAATTACTGACCCACCTTTCAAACAGATCCATGCATTTGCTGTGTCCTGAGGGGGAGTACTGACAGAGAATAAAATGGGTGGTCCATTTACATGGAATTCTTTGAAGGACTTTCTCAAAATATTTCATTTGAGATGTAAAATGTAGCTTAAATATTTTTTATTGAATTCATTCATCACAGAAAAAAAATTGTGGTGAAAAATAATAAAATCATTCTTTGGTTCACATGTACAGCATCTACTTAAAAAAATAGGGTTTCAATGCTTTATTAGTTGTCATCAACTAGTTTCTAACTTTTATCATCCCATAATTGGATTCAATCCAAGAACATAAAGATGTATCTCCTTATTTGCGCTTGAATACAGAGCAGGACCTTCACTCTTATAATGCTGCCATCCAATCTTCTTGTTATTGAATTTTTTAATTAAAAAAGAATGTTTAGCAACAACACTGGACAGTTATGTTTTTACTGGTGATGACACTTAGAAATCATGAATGTAATTTTTATGAATTACAATATAATGATAAAAATTATGTCATTTTTTGAACGACATTCTTAAGGTTTCATCAACATGTTCAAAAAATTAATTATTACTTTTACAATAGTTTCAAAACTATCTGATTTATAAAAATGACTGACAGATAGAAAGAACCAATTGATAACTAATAAATATTGGATAGAAATATTTATTGAGAATTTTACAAAAAATACCTGTATTTTTAGGACACCTGTGTCACTCAGGTGGCCAATAACTATCTGTTTTCGTCCGTCGTCGTGCGTCGTGTGTTAATTGTGACCATTTTCAGCTTCTTCTCTGAAACCACTGAATCAGTTTCAATCAAATTTGGTATACAGCATCTATGGGTGAAGGGGAACAAAAATTGTGAATTTTATGGTCCCCGCCTTAAATCCTGGGGCCTTAGGGGTGGGCCAAAACCCAATAAATTTAATGAAATCTTTAAAAATCTTCTTTACATCAAGCAGTCAAACTGTTGGGATGAATGTAATGTCTATTGAGTCCTCTTCCAAAATTGTGAAATTCATGGCCCAGGGTCAGGGTTCTAGGGCGGGGCTATATTGATTATATAATGAAAATGCATGAATTTATTTCTTTGAAAATCGTCTTCTCTGCTACTGGGATTTAAATAAAATAACTAAGTACATAGTTATTATGAGCAAGAGTGCCTCTTCCAAAATTGTGAATTTTATGGCCCATGGGGTTCTGGTGTTAGGATGCGAGGCTCCATTGACTATATGGTAAAATTGAATTAAGTCTTTGAAAATCTTCTTCTCTGCCCCTGAGTATTAAATAAACTAACCAAAAGTAAATAGTTATTATGAGTAAGAGTGCCTCTTCCAAAACAGTGCATTTAATGGCCCCAGGGTCAGGGGTTCTGGTGTTAGGGCTGGGCTCTATTGATTAAACTTGTAGGAATTTTAAGGCGGATTCCGCCTGGAATTTGGGTGGAATTGAGCAAGAATTGGCAAATTCCGAGCGTACTTCAGGCGGAGACGGAGTTTCCGAAAAGTTAAATTGAGGCCCTATCAGACCGACCTGCGTTCACACGGAGTCATTATGGCGTTGTTAAATTTTTAGAATCGCCGTGGATTCACAAGAAAATTTCACAAAAATTTCTGTAAAAGTTTTACAGTGTGAAGATGTTACGGCGTTCCCAAGGCGACCGACGCGTTTCTACGGCGATCTCACGGCGTGCTACTGCGTTCCCACGGAGATCTCTTGGCGATTGACTGCGCTTCCACGGAGTTTTCACGGCGTGTTAGATGTCACCTCGCGTTCACGGCTTTCTCACTGCGATGGTTGTGTTCACAATTCATTCACAATGCGTTCTTCACCCAATAATGTATATATTCAGAAGGAGTGTAAAACATTTTTGATTTAAAGATTCAAGTTACGTGATGAAAAGATCGACTTCTTTCTCTATTACCAATGTTTCATTTAAATAATATAGTACTAAATCATTTATAGTTTTAGTACAAAAATCCTTCTTTTTTCATTTCATCGATTCAGATGTTTTTTATATTTTCTTTGATTTCATTATGTATGTTAGAATAAATAAACACACTGAAAAGATGCTACAAAATTTAAGTAATTCCACCGCAACTCCGCGGAAACATCGGAACAATTAAGTTAATTTTCATTTTCTCTTCCCAATATTACTTAAATGCTCTAGTGCAACAAATATTTTAGAATTATTGCCGATCAAATATGAGACTATATTTCTCTTGTTTTGTGAGCTGGCTAACAACGATCTAACAACGCCGTGAAAGCGCATTGTGATCGACAACGGACGCTGCGGAAGAAACGCAAGTGGGCGCTACGATCGAAACAACTGCGTGTAGTTTTTTGAATCGCAGTCAAAAAATTAACAAGACGACTAATCTCATCACAAGCGCCGTAAAAGCAATAGAAAAGCAGTGACATCTCCAAGGACTCCGCGATATCTCCGTGGAAGCACAGTCTACAATCACTGCGTTCGTACCGCGATCATATGCGTCTTCACGGCGTTCGTACGGAGCTCCCACTACGTTGTTGGAGATCTCACTGCGCAGCTACGGCGATCATACTACGTTTACATTGCGTTCTTAATAGACCGCGATCACACGGCGCGTACGTGCTCTGTGCATGCCCGAAGTGATTGCAACCCTACCGCGTTCAGTGGAGATCTCGCCGCGTTGTCACGGCATTGAAGGAGACTCTACTGCGATCACCTCGGCGTTTCCCATCTTTTATGGACGCCGTGCTATCGCCATGAGGACACAGACCCGGCGTGACAGGGGTTTTATTATACAGGTCTGGACGATTTTCAAATATGGAAGTCAAGAACGATAACTGAAAGTTGCTATAAATATACATCATGTACACGTTATTATTTTTCTGTCCAATCAGACACAAGCATTTTACTAGCTGCAGAACTGTAGCTCTCAAAAAAATATATATTGATAGACCGGAGAGCTACAGCGCCACCCATTGAAAAAAATTGCGCACAAAAAAGTGCGCTGTTTCTGGATTAATTAGATAGCATTTTACCCACTCCAAAAAATATTTTTAAAGAACAAAAAGAAAACGTGCTTTTGGTTTTTTTTTTTTCTTAAAAAGATTTTTTTAACAAATTCCATGTGCATAGATCCAACTCGCACAAGTGTTTATTGTATGTACAATATTATATACATGCAGTTTTAAAATATCACGGATTTCATGAGCGCCGAATTCCCAAGCTTTGCAGACTTTAAATGGACATAAGGAAAGAAAACATGGAGAGGAGAGAATTATCATACATGATTACGTTTAATCTCGATACCTTACCTCGCATACCAGAAACTGCATGGGCGGTTTTGTTATGAACACTCAAAAATTAACCAAGACTGAACATTTTCCATTTGATAAGATTGTTTATATCAGGTTCGAAAAACAGAAAATTTTCCGTACTTAAATCAAATTTTTAACGTAAGTTAAACTTTTGGGATTGCTATACCTACTAGTGACAGATTTTTAATCCCACTTAAAATGTTTTCTAAGCTTTCAACTTGTCATGAATCTTGTATAATTCATAAATGTGCATAAAGTTTACAAAAAAAAATTGTTCAAAAAAATCTTTTCAGCAAAAAACTATAAAACCACGCGTTTTCTTTATTTTCATATGGGTTAGTATAAATGCTGTTATCTGATTGGTCAGAAGGACTAGCACCTTGTTTATTCTGTGTATTTATAGCAATTCACGGTTATCGCTCTTGACTTCCTTATTTGGAAATTGTCCAGACCTGTTTAAGGTAGTCTGTCCTTGAAGTTTTGAAAATCAGCATTGAGTAATTGAGAATGCTCACAAAGATGTCTCTAAATTCTCAAAGTAATGTGTATAATTACCCACAGTATTTCTATAAAATTGATCTTTAAACACATGTTAAAGTTATCATATTATACATGTATAAGAAAATTTAGTAAATCTCAAATACAGTTTCAGGAAAAGCAAATATAACTACAAACTGTATATTTTCTTATTGAAAATTGATCAACTCATACAGTTAGTAAACAAATGAAATACTCAATGAAATCACAGAATAAAATTCCCAATAAAAATTCCTTAGAAAAAAAAAAGATTGTAATGCACATGTAAGGAAGTTTAGAAAATATCATCTACTTAGTCCCACCTTGACCTGCTGCAGAAAACAAGGAATTTCACATTTTTTATGAATTGTTTAAGCATTTTAAGTATGCACTTAAATCATGCAAAATGTTTCACTCTATCTGCTTGAAGAAGATATTCAAAGGTTCGACATCAGTTATATAAATATATCATTCTTTAGAAACTGAGCTCAATCTGTAATGGAAGGAAGACAGACATGACACGCACTATATGCTATGGACATACTGATAGTGGAGCAAAAAAACAACTCTAATAAATTTAAATACATGTATAATGGATTAATGGATCTTCGATATAGCATTAATTAACCATTGCATAAGAAATCAAAGAAAAGGGAATTTAAAATAATATACAATTTTTAATTTTTTTTCAGCAAAGCAACAAATTACAATATCGTAACCCAAATTATAGATTCTTACAAATTAATGAATTCAATTTTAAATTACCAAAATGCTATTACTTATTGCAATTACCGGTATGCATTTGTGATGTTATGTTAGAATTTTCATCCTAACAATACATGTATATACATGCTGAATAATAGAAAAAACATGTATGCTTATAACACAAGATAATTGATTAACACAGCTAACTTCTAAATCAGAATTCATGTATAACATTCCATTAAAGCTTTGTAAAACACCTTAAATGTTTATTTCACTTTAAGGCCCATATGTGTCATAAAAACTTTTAAAATCAAATTATTAAAAAAGTTCACTGTAAATTTCAAATTTCATATGATCCTACAATTCACATTCTGTCTGTAATGAAATTCCCTGTGTGTCATTGAAAACTTTTCAAAGTAATTCCACAGTTCATTGTTAATATTACATTTTACATGATTCTTCTGTCCAAATGCTGACTGTTATAATAAAAACATCCCTCTCCTTTTTTTACTTCTTGCCCTCCACCATGATGATGTGATAACCAAACTTAGTTTTGACCGGTGGGTCTGTGTATACAGGGTTGGCCAGGGAACTTGTGGGGAGAGCGAACGCTGCATCCTGGAACGGTCCCACCATACTGCCCCGGGTCATCCAACCTAGGTCTCCCTGGAAACCAAGCAGTAGCTGATTATATAATATAGAAGAATTCTTGAAACTAAACACATCTGATTATCTTTTAAATACTGGAAACCAAACACAGTTGATTATTTCTTAAAGTTAAATACTGGAAACTAAACATAGACAAATACGCATATTAGTTGGTTACTTACTCCTGATCTGGCCTTATCCTCACTATATTGTGCAGCAACTTCATTAAATTTCATCCCTCCTTTAATTTTCTCCAGGGCCTCTAGACATTTAGACTGCTTCTCACACAGAATATGACGAACCTAAATATAAATGTAAAGGAATTGAGTAATGAGTATGTTGGCCCCTTAGCAGTGATTTCCCTTTATTTAAAAGTAAAGGGTAAGAGATCAATTGTAACGGGCTTTGGGTCGAGGTTTATGACATATCAACAATTCAATTTTGATTTTTTTTTTTAATTTTAGTTGCAGCTTAATCATTGGAGTGATCAATTTGGCCAGTAGCCATTCAAAGGGAAAACACTGCTTAGGTCAGTGGTAGAGCACCTGCACAGTTAGCAGTTGGTCCTGACCAGGGGCACTCCTACTTATATAAGTAGAAGTGCCCCCTATACGAAATGAGTGTCTGTGTCTAATATGCATGTAAATCTTGTGCAGCTGTTTTTGTATTTGATGTCAGTGGGCAGGGACTACTGAAATTGACAAAGAAGGCCTTGTGTAATTTAAATCTCTGCGACTACATTTTAAAATCTCATTTTAAAGTTTTATTTCACAAAGAAATGGAAATACATGTATAAGAAATCATTGTCTAGTTAGTAGAGTATGCCAGGGACATCAATGATAATTGGAAACATTGGATAATTTATGAATTTCAAGCTACCGGGAACATAGCTAATCATGCTAATACGTAATATCGCGAATACCAATGATTACCTCGCAGTTATCTAACTTAATACCGCTCTTTTGCGGGGGAGTCGAGAAAGGTCTAAATTTCTGGGGCACATGGCATTGTTTACAGTAGTGACAATCGAATGATTCGAACAATTTAATGCCGAAAGCACAATGTTATGCCAGATATTGAACTCCAAATAGTAGATTGTCAAATAAGGAAAGTTTAGAATATTTTATCTGCTTAAAAATGTGACGATTTCCAATGAAAATTTAACGAGAAGTTTCTGCTTAGTTAAAAATATCATTAAAAATGTAACAATTTAGGATTGGTTCCTCTCAAAAATTTATAAGGCTGGATCAGCGATTGTTTAGCAAGGCATTCCACCAGGATTTCTTACTTATTTGTCATTATAAATTCTACAATGATGGATCTTGCATTGTATTGAATAGCACATTTGCCCCCAGCCAACAGACGTTTCCTACCTCCATCGCGAAAGAGTTCCGCTAAGTAAAGTAATCGCGATATCAAGTATTAAAGTGATTGTATCTGACCCGATATTTAGAAAATATTTGAGATAAGTGTCTGAAACATATAAACTAGCTGCAGAACTGTAGCTATCTGGTTGAGAAATTCGGATAGATAAAGCAGAGAGCTACAGATCCATCAATCGGAGAGTATTATTTTTTGTGTTTTATGTTTGGGTAGACTTTACTTTACTGGTCCCCAGATCCGCAAGATCCTTGCGCTCATTGGACTATGACGTAACAACTACGTCCCTCAACTGAAATGGGTTAAATTTGCACACTATTTGACCGATAGGGTTAGTCTTGCACACATCTGAGAGATTAGGGTTAGTCTTTGCACTGGTATTCGACTGATTAGGGTTAGTCTCGCATCCATCCGAGAGATTAGGGTTAGTCTTCACACATTATTCCACTGATTACGTTTAGTCTAGCATCTGCCAGAGATTTTGTCTAAATGTATTAGTCCTTGCATACCATCCAATGGATTAGGGTTAGTGACTCGTTCTTTTAAATGAGTTAAGAATTTCAGTTGTTTCTGTATTTTTTCCATGATCATAATTCAGCTTCAAAGGCATTTTTTTCGTTTGTTTACATGGAAGAATGGCTAAGTCCAAAAGAAATGGCAATAAGCATGTGCCGCACGGGCTTCGATCAGAATTATTCTTTGTCAATTTTTTCCATGACTAAACAATATTTATTGAATTTTTTTTAGAGAAGGAGGTTAAAAAACTTCATTTAAAAACGAAGTTTTAAAGTACAATTTAAACGGTATAATTGGATTTTGGAGTCAAAAGGCCATATAAAACCTTGTATTTAATTTATTTTTTTTTATCGCTCATGGGATCTCATATATACTAAAGTCACCTTTGACAACACTACATTTTAGCCTGTAAAGTAAAGTTGTTCCTTATGTTTTCTTTGGCTTTTACAATGGTAACCAATAATTTATCATAAATTTAACTTTTATTTTAATACTATATTTACCTGCTCACAGTCTGAAACAGTCCTGATTTTTATTTGAAAGATTCCCCTTTCGACGTCAGTGACAACAAACAGCTTTTCGCGAGCATAGAAATGTAAATAAAATACCAGGAACGGGAGTTAAATGTAGGTTAATTATCATTATTATTAGATACCATTTTTAAAGCTGGGAAAAGTTCAAAATACAAGAAATAATACACTTTTTGTACCAAAAGTGTCTGACAAAAATTCGAAGGTTTTTTATGACGCTTGGATCTAAAACTCTCTGATTTATCTGTTCGAATTTTCTGAAGTAGCTACAGTTCTGCAGCTACGTATGAACTACAATGCCAAGAACATCTGCATCTTGAATCGATAAAACATCATCACCTTTACGGAGTTGCCACCCTTGGCCTGTTTCTTTGAGGAATCGTCATCACCACCGCCACCTTTAGCGCCCTTTCCGCCACCTCCCCCGCCCTTGTTTTTCGGCATTTCTTATGTCTACGGAAACTGTTTACAAACGTTGCATTCACATGTGCAATACAATCAGTGTTAATTCAAACTTTGATGTCATCGCTTGATTTTTCAACTATTTCAAACATCTGTGTGATTCACAATAATTCTAAACTTAACTTAATTTTGATTGGATAAAATAGGTGTATTTGGTCCAATCAACTTGTGTTTTTCGGACGACTTTCGGAATTTAACACAAGATGGACGATTCCTTGAAACAGATTATCAATTAAGTTGATTTTAGTTTGAAAAACAAATTAAACAATGTCTGACGATGAATGTTTCGGTCCAACACTTCCTCCAAGTATTTTTTTTCCATTCTTTCAACTTTCTGCTAGGCTAATTCCAATGCAGCCACGGTGCATTAATCATCATGTTTTATTCAATATTTCATCAACTGTGACTTAGAATTGTTATTTATTTACATATAAAAGGCAGATACATATTTTTTTAAAACTTAAAAGAAAAATCTTTTTGAAATTATAATAAATTTGATTTTAACTTAAAAATCATATAAATAGACAATATAGAAATTTGCTTTAATTTTTATACCCTGATTAGCTGATGATTACAGTGTAAAGTTTAGATTAATTTTGCAGGATTCGCTAATCCAAGAAAAGAAGAATCTAAACAGAAATCTAACAGCAAGAGCAGACATGGGATAGGACCGCAGCTTCCCCCAAACATCAGAGCACAGTCTGCAGATTCTTCATCAGATGAAGAAACCCCCAACATTGGTCCCTCACTACCACCACACCTCAAGTCATCTCATACCCTATCACAAAGTTCAGAAAAGGCCACACCCCCAACAACTCAATCAAGGTCACCTGAAAGTTTGTCAACTATTGGTCCATCACTTCCTCCACATTTAGAAGCTAAATTAAAGTGTTCTAATGACAGTGATTCAAGAACTGATTCAATAGGTCCATGTTTACCTGATGAACAAAGTTCAAACAGTGCGACAAAAGATGATAATGTGATTGGTCCATGCCTGCCCCCTCATTTACAAATAAACACCCAGTCTTCTTCCTCGAGAGAAGAGGATGAAGATGATAGTTATCTTATTGGACCTCTTCCTATGGAAATGACAGCAGGGAATTCCCAAAGCAGTTTTACCGTGGAGTTTGAAAGGAGGGCTCAAAAAATGAGGGATCACTTAGATGGAAAAGTAAATTCTTTGTTATTTTGGGGGGTGGGAGCTTAGGAGTAAGTCAATTCAGCAATGTTATATTGAGGCTATTCTAAACTCATTCATTACTGTTCTTGTTTTATGCTTTTTGAAATGACCTCCTTTTGTTTATGGATAGAGTACTCAGTACCTTGCAATGTGATTTAAACAAATTAAAACTATGAAATTAACTCAATATTGTAAATATGAATTGCATTACAAATTCATATATTTAAAAACCTTTTTAATATTATGATATACAGAATGAGCCAGAAGGCCAGCCCAAACGAGAGTCCTGGATGACAGAGCTACCAGACTGCCTTGGCCAGAATATTGGATTGACCGCTCGAACGTTTCGTGCCAACGCTGGGCCAGACATGAGTGACCGGTCCATGTGGACAGACAGTCCAGCAGACAGAGCCAGAAAAGAGAAGGTCAAGGGTCATATGTTTTTAGTCCATTTGGAATAACTGTATTTTTACAATGTAAAGATGTTGTAAAACAATTTTACTTTATTTATTAAACACCTTAGCCTTGAAAACTAAAAAAGTATGATTATTACCTGCAGAGTTATCCATTTGATCTTAGTTCAACTTTGATTTAAACCTTCAGACAGAGGTGTTTTATTTTGTCAGTCTGAAGGATAATATGTTTCAATTCCTTGCTTTTAAATGGTACTTTGTCTTAATGACATACCACTTAGTAATTGAATAATTTCATAATTATCGTTTGATTATAGTTCTAAAAACAACTCACTTTTTTAAAATCATAGAGAGCTTTAATTATTTAAAAAGGAGGATTTTGTAGCACATTAAAATAAATTGTAGCAGAATTTAAAATGTGGAAGTCAATTAAAGTTACATGTAAATAGAATGATCGTAATCATCTTTTTTTTCTGAAAGACTTTTTAATATCAATATTTTTTTATAGGAAGGGGATAAAGGAAACAGAAAACGATCACACACAGAGACAGCATCCAGCAGCAGAGATCAACAGATCAAGTCAGAGGTGGATAAATTTAATGTAGGTATTCTCAGATAATATCGAAATACAAGTACAGTAAAACATACTCATAATACCAAGGAAAAACAGCAAAGATCAACAGATCAAGTTAGAGGTAGACAAATTTAATGTAAGTAGTCTCAGATAATTAGAGATTCCACTCATTGAAAAACAAATACAGTATAAAACATACTTATATTTGAATATCAGGGATGGGCAATTTTCTTCATTATACAGATTATTTGGTGTATTCAATTCATTAAGTTTTAAAAATATATTCAAGCCAGAGGAAATAAAAGTCACTTTGCTATAAACATCAATTACTTATGAGAATGTTCATTACATGTATAAGCATGTTTTACTGCACAGTGCACAATATTGACAAATAACAGATTGCTCATGAAGTAATACATGTAAGATGTTACATGATTCATTTTTATTAGGTTCAGAAAACGATTCTATCAAAATTTAGGAGCAGTGACGATTGTATAGTAACTGTTGTTATCTTGTGAAGGTCAAATATTTTGAAGAGATTACTCAAAGATAAAATGTCTGAATAAGTGAGACTTATTTTAATATTTTTTGATTACAGAAAAGTCGTGGCACTGAATCATTGCTTGACATGCATCAGAAGAAAATGAAAAAGAAAATGGTAAGAGAATTTATAACATGGTAATTTGTAGTGTTAACTTAGGTAAGAGTAAGTTGTAATTTATGTATAGAAATCCTCTCCACTAAAAAAAAATAAATAAATGCATTTGATAGAACATATATAAAGAGGCAAATGAAAGGAAGAAAATGAATCCATTTCTTGAAATTTATAATGATATAATATCCAGAATTTAAATGTATAACAGGAGGATTTGGATTTTTTTTCTTAATTAGAATAATAAGCATAGTTCTTCTTAATCATGTGTGATTTTATTAAATCATTTAATTCAGAGAAATATGATATGATTATCGTTTTCTTTGTGCAGAAAGAAGAAGAGAACAAACCTAAAGAACGGCGACCATTTGATCGTGACCTTGACCTTCAAGCAAATAGGTTTGACGAAGCACAAAGAAAGTCGATTATCAAGAAATCACAGAATCTCAACAGCAGATTTGGCCATGGGAAGGGTAGTCAGTATTTATAGAGATATAATTATGGAAAGAGCAGTCAGTATTTATGAAAATTGATATGAAATGTGCTGGGACAGATAAGATTTCCTATTGAATTAGGAGGCCAATCATTGTGAAAGCTTTATTTTCACTTAATTCAAGACTTAATTTTTGTAAAACTAAGGAAGAATATTTTGTGTTAAAATTTTTATCAGCCTGCTTATCTTTGAGGAAACAGTGTGTCTAAAGGTTCTGTCTAAAGGTAAAGGTTCTGTCTAAAGGTTCTGTCTAAAGGTTCTGTCTGAAGGTTCTGTCTAAAGGTTCTGTCTGAAGGTTCTGTCTAAAGGTTCTTGGAATTAGAACAAAATGATGCAAATGAATTTTACTGAGAGCACAAAAACTTATAACAATTATTGTAAAAAAAATATTTATCATTAAATTTGCATGAAAATGTAAACTTTTTATGACTTATAGTTAATATACATGATTGTGTACTTATAACCTTAAACAGAACAATTCAACAAGCATATAATTTCAACCATGTACATGTACAAATATTGAAATATTTCAATTAAACATTGAAATGGAAATCCATAACATCAGACAAAGTAAATCTTGAATCTTATTTACTCTACTTTGGGACCACAACAATAGAATATTTTTAAAACTTTTGATAAATTTTTGAGGTTTCAGAAGAGGGAGATGTTTTTTGTCATTTCCTTACACAAATGAGTTAAAAACTGATTGTCAGAGAAGGGTAATTAATACACTTGCATCAAATGAGTAAATTTGGCTGAAAGGCTAGCACATACTTTGCATTAATTTGCAGTAATTATGGAGTTAACCAAAAGTAATTACAAAATACAGCCCTTAACCATATTTTATTTCTTTTAAAACAAAGCTATGAAAAACCAACTACATCACCTACAGATAAGTTGGGGTGGGAGTTCTGAATTTGCAGCATAAGATTTTCTTGAAAGCTGCCCTGAATTCTTTGTTGAAGAATGTATAAATAACTGGGTTACAGGCGGAGTTGAAGTAACCGAGGAAGAGCACCAGGCTCTGTACAAACCCAGGGAAGATACCTTCTGGACATAAAGGCACGAGTAGTGCTACAATGAAGAACGGAAGCCAGCAGATCAAGAAGCACCCCACCACGATTCCTAAAGTACGGACAGCTCTGCGCTCCTGGGGCAAAGAAATTGTGTCTCGACGCTTCATATGACGACGTTTTCGGACATTTTTCATTTCATTTTCGCCGGATTTTTCTGTTGTTAGAGACTTCTGTGGAAAGTTGAGGTCGTCTGCATTCTTAATGTTTTGCCCACCACGACATTGACTGATGAGTTTTCCTGTTTCCTTATCCACGACTTCTGTAATAATTTCATTCTCTGCGATGCTAGGCATGCGCTCGGGATAATCTTTTGTTGTCATGGTGTCACTGGAAACTGAGGCTTCACCTGACGTGGTAGTGTATCCTGAATCGGTGCTAGAGAGAAAAGAAATCTGACGAACAAGAATGGGACGTTTTGGTTTTATCTTTGGTTGGTCAAGAGTTTGAGTATTATCACTCACAGGTACTTCCTGTTTTATCTCATTAGAAGTCTCATTGGTTTGACCTTTATTTTCGCTTTCCGTGTTACTAATAGGCCTGTTCTTGCCTTCCCCTTCTCCACCTTTATTACAATATAAACCACACGTTTTATAGGAGGAGCACCTCTTTCGTTTTTTAAACCTGTTCATTGATTTAATAATCAGACTATTTCCTGGACCCCTCACCCACTGTTTACCCCTTAACCACGTGACTTGGAATATTTTGCAGTAGAAGCATAACATAACGATTAATGGTAAATAGAACGCTCCAATGGTGGAGTACAGCGTGTATCCCACATTCTGAGAAATGGCACAGGTCTCAGGGGACTTTGGGTCCGGCGTTTTCCACCCCAGCAAGGGTGGTAAGGCAATGCCGATAGAATAAACCCAGGCTATGGTGACTAAGAAAAGGACCCTCCGAACTGTTCTAAACTGAGCGTAATGGAGAGGTTGTGCTATAGCGTTATATCTATCGTAGCTGATCATGCACAAATTCAAGATGCTAGCAGTGCAACAAATGATGTCCATAGAAACCCAGAACTCACAAAAGACGGGCCCAAAGTTCCAGGTCCCCTGGAGTTGATAAATCAGTGCGAAGGGCGTCACACAGATACCGACTAGTACGTCACTGAGAGCGAGGCTGACGATGAAGATGTTGCCTACCCTGTGTAGACGTCTGTCCGTGAGGATTGATATTATAACGAGACTGTTACCAAAGACGGTGGCGACGATGATGAGGACGGCGAAAATGGCGATGAAAATACTGATTGTCCTACTCACAAAATCTGGACCGAAATTACTCATCGTAGAATATAAATTAATCCATTTTCTCTACACAATGCGACACAAAACATTTCATATTTTCAGCTTCAGTTACATGTACATAGTAGCGTATCTGCAAAAGTGTGCAATGATCTCTATGATGCTATCACGAAGACTAACCATATTCAAGGACCAATTAAAGCAACAGTTTAGAAAACAAACACTGCACCAAGCTTTATAAATTTTTATTATCTCTTAACCAGATTTGGTCATTTTGTACGTAACTGCAGTCTAATGTTAGATATATTGCCTATTGATTAAACTCGGACTATTCCCTCGGGAAACTGTATCTCTCTCCGATCGGTCGACTTGGAATCTCTGTTCGTCAAGACGTTATTAATATTCAGATTGTTAGAAAAGCGTAGGAGGACGGATTATTGATAGATTAGCGTTAGATTTGTCTACAATGTAATGTTAAGGTCAACGTATATATTGGTCCTTATTGGCGGTGACACAAAAACTTGATGTACTAACAGACCCATATAATACATGTTACCTTGGGTGAGGTGGGGGTGTTCCCCCTGTCTGATAATTTTGCCAATAGTTATAATTAAAATTTTCAACAATGATGATGGTTATTTAGTTCTCTAATCTTTGTCCCTTTAATGATAGCGAATTTTGTCGAGGAATTAATTTCTATTGGTTTGTGCACGTGTCCCAGATTGAAATTACTCTTTACGCCCCAGACTATATTCGCCTACTTATTGATATATTCTAAATATCTTCATTTCATACATTCATATTTATGTATCTGATATTATTTGTTGAAGAGTTATATCCTAACTATCAATAGCTACAATTAAAAAAAAATGTTTTCATCGACTGTATGATATATTTCAAAGGGTTAACACCGCTACTCTTGGTAAAATGAAATATATGACAGTCTTGACAAAAGAAAATAGTTATGAGGTGCAAAAAAGCTTTTAGTTTTAGTATAAACAATCTTCATAAAAAGTCGGTCCATCTTTGCTTAATATCTGCTATTAGTGCATCATCTAAATACATGCATACTCAAAATCCATACTCCAATTTACTGCAGTAAAAACGTCTTGTCTTTTTATTCCACGTGAAAAAGTCGTTTTTTTTTTCAGTTCACTTAATTCACTTATGTGACTCAACCATTTTAACAAGGTTATTTTTCGTAAAGACCATTTCTCTTAAATGAGATATATGGAGATAACGAACAGCATTCAAGCTCAAAAGTCCAATAAAGAAAACAAAATAGGAGCAGAGCAAACACGGACTTCAAAAACACCAGAGTTGGGATATGGTGCCATGAAGGAGTGAGCTACATGTACTTGTCATGATCGGAAATAAAGGAAAATCTGTTATTAATTCAGTGTGTAAATAATTCATTATGGAATAACAATTAGCATGATTAGTATGAAAAACGTCATTCAGCACTTGACTCAATGATAAATTGTATTTGCTGATAAGGCCATTGTATCGACCAAGGAACTTACGACTTTAAATGAGACTGCTGAAATTCTTGTTTAACTAACTTGTTTGTCGATAATTTACCTCGTTTTAGAAATTGTACGTACTTAGAACATGCTCATGCGTATCGAATAAACTGAGATGCACAAACTCCGTATGCAGGTGATGAAGGTATATTGCTGCATATGTAAGGGGAGTTGACAATAGCAAAGATAGAGTCCTCACCTTTATCATAGAGCTTGGCTATTAGATTACCATTAACGTTTTTCTCTAGGGAAATGTCCAAATATGATATAGATGTATCAGGACTTTCATCTTTGGTCTGTTTGATATCATGGTGCTATACATAATATTGGCATTGAAAATTGGGGCTAACCTTTGAGGGGACATTTTGCTATGTATATAAAAAAAACAGTTTGGCTGAGAGACCTTCTATTCGTCTTCTCCTTCTTGTCAACGAGGTTAAATCAATACATGTACATGTAAACTATAAACGTTTTTAGAAAGATATAATGATTACAAATTGAGTTCAAATCAATTACTTAAATCTAAGTCTAGAATTTTTGTATTTTCAAAGTGCGTTAAATGTCACAATGGTAAAAATGTTGATGTATACTCTTAAATCACTTTCTTTTTTTTTCTTTTTTTTTTTCAAAGTGCGTTGAGTGTGTCCATTATCATTCTTACCATGATATTAAAGGGGTACCCATCTCTTATCCGCAACTACTCATATATACCACTGAACAAAATTTAATAATGCTTTCACAGATTCTTTATTACAAAATGCCATCATGCACCTCTTGTTTTACTTTTTGATATATGCATGACACTTAATCCTGGTCTCCCAAAGCAAAAAATGGACTTTTCAATCATAGACGTCGGAACTGGGGGCTAGGGGGAAGCCCCCCTCCCCCCCCACTTTTTTGCAAAAATAGACATTTTAAAGGCATTGAAAATTGGGATTTACCTTTTTTTTGGTTGGTTTAACCCCCCTTTCGATTAGCCCCCTCCCCCAACTTTCAATTTGCTTCCGACGCCCATGTCTATTAAAAACATATGGAAGCGGGGTATTATTTACTGAGCTCAATGCTCACAGCACCTGTAGTTTGATATGATTTAGTAGTATATGATGCGAATAATAAGTTGAATTGTAAATTTTTCTTTGGCGTTTAAAATTCTACCTTTCCGCAACTATCCTTATTATTTAGCTATTGTTATATTAACAAGATTTTGTCACTTTAAATCCCTTATTGTTAAACTTTTATAAAAAAAAAAAAAATAAAATGTATGCTGATAAAGATACCTGTTGTATTCAAATTGTCTTTTTTAAATAGAATTTTGATAAAAAGTTTAATGTGTCATCTGTCCTTAAGAAAATTTTCAGTACTGATGGAGGTCTTTCATACTTTATGTACTTGTTTATGGCACGTCAACTTCACAAAAATGAGCTTAACATCTTTTCACAGTTGATAAACTAGGTTTATCGACTGTAAACTATAGTTTACAAACCGTGGACTATACTTAACAATTCGACAAACTATAGTTTTCATCTGTAAAAGTATAGTTAGCGGTTGTTAAATATAATTTACGAATGCTAATCTAAGTTTATCTGTATCTGTTTATCCTATAAAACGTTAACAATATATTTTGTTGATAAACATAGATTCACGTCTGTAAACTATAATTTACAATCGTGAACTATAGTTAAGAGTTGTTAATTATAGTTTCACAAAATCGTTAACTACACTCAAGAGTTGTAAACCATAGTTTACAATTCGTGAAACTGTTTTCATCAGATAATCTATGTTTTGCAATCGCAAATGATTGTTTTCAGTGTTAAGTATAATTCACGTTTCTGAAACATAGCTTATCGCGTTAACTAGGGTTTACAGACTGATGTAAAATATAGATTAACGTTGTTAACTATAATTCACAGTCCATAAACTATAGTTTACAACCGATGAACCTAGTTTATCAACTGTGAAACTATGTTTAGCTCATTTTTGTGAATTTGGTATACTTGTTAGGTCATCATAACATCTATTCTGCAATCTGCATTGTGAAATGATTTCCCACTGTTTTCGATCATGACAAGGAGCACATGGTGGATATAACCGGTTGGGCTTTCACCTCCATGGCTGATGATTCAACGTTTGATGTGTTCGGAGGACCGTGCATGTTTCAGCACTCACCTTGATTTGTTTTGTTTAAGCGGTCTTTTGAGGGTGATTGAATGCTGTTTGTTATCTTATTATTCTTTTTTAAGGATAGGACGTTCTAAGTATTAAGTACTTGTGTCCAATCCTTTTGTTGTTACATCTTAACAATAAAACATGTTCAAACCAAACCAAATCTCCTTATTTCAGTACGAATGTACAAGGCAGTTAATTTAAGTTTAAGACAATAATGTTATCTAACTACTAGTAAAAAATGTATATTGTCAATTATTGTAATGAAAGCATTTAATTTGATACACTAAGATAAAAAATTATTTTTTAAAAAACTCGCAATGTATATGATTACAGTTATATACATAATGCAAATATATCAATATTATTACAGAGCTATTCAATTTCTAAGTTAAACAAAGGATATGGGCGACAAGGCATGCAAAATACCTAAAGCTTTAAATGTGTACAAATCAAATACAATATGTATGATGTGTTTGTTGTTTAAAAACAGAAAATTAATATGTAAGAGAACTGGTTTTAATTTGGATTCGATTTCTTTGTTTTTGTATTTATTGAACTATAGGCGTTTTCTTAGCTTGTTTGCCCATCTTCTATCCTGAAATATGAATATTCGTCAAACTTGTTAGTCTGCAAAAAAAAAGAAAAGAAAACTTAGCTGTTTTTTGCATACTTAAAGGCAATTTTTAAAGCTAGCATGCGAAAAAATACTTTAAATTTAGTAAATGATAATAGAGCTTAGAGATTTTCTTACGTAAGTTCTGTTCCAAAAACAGGTCAAAGTCCCCATTACTTTAAATCAATTAATGAGATCAAAGTACCTTCAATTCTCATAGTATTATATATATTTTTTCATATTAGCTTAGATAAACATTTAATTATTAATAAACATGTGTAAATATTTGCTCGGGGATACATTGTGGAGGAGCATGCAAAATAATTATTTGTTTTAAGCACTCTGCAAGATAATTCTGCCACTTCGAAAGTGTCATTTTGGTGCCCGCCAAACTGAATTAATTATTTTCCAAATTAACATTATTTCGGCTACATTGAGTTAATATTACTTCATCACGTCAGATCGTATGGCGCATTTTCCCGTTATTTCCCGATTATGACAAGAAGCACAAGGCGGGTGTGACAGGTCGGCAGGGGATGCTCACTCCTCCGTGACATCTGATCCCACCTCTGATGTTTCGGACGTCCGTGTTTGCTCTGCTACTATTTTGTATTGTTTATGGACTTTTGATCTTGAATACTGTTCGTTATATCCACGTGTTTCTTCGAAAAGAATTGTTTTTCCACAAAATAATAATGAAATGTTTCTGATCGGCATCAGTCGGGCGCTACATTTTGTACTTCAGAGTTCTTCAGAGTGCCTTGTTGATTTTCCTACAAAAGCAGTGATAGTTAAGCATTATCATTAAAAAAGAATAGTTATCTTCTTCTTTAATACAGGTGAATAATTAATGCTGGAATTTATCTTTAATACTAGTAATTCACATAGGGGATGTTCACTCCTCCATGGCACCTGATCCCATCTCTGGTGTTTTGGAGGCCCGTGTTAACTCTTTATCCAAATTTGTATTGTTTGATAGACCTCTGAGCTTGAACAAAGTGATTTCCATATATAGTATTTTTTAGTAAAAAGAGTATTTAAAAAAATGACTGAGCATGTCTACATTTTGATTTTGATTCAGTAAAGGTTAAGAACGTTTTTCGATAGATATTTCTTTACACATTGTGACCAAGTGCGAGTGACGTTTTTCTGCAAATATTTCTTTGCTTTCTTTTCGTCCCACCTCAATTAATTAACCACATTCTGGTTTCTTTATTGACCAAATTCTAAAATGAACCATTCCCCGATTTAAAGTAGCCATATGGCTAAATGTTACTTACATAATTTTTTCCAATAATTGGAGGATATTTGTTTGGTAATAGGTCTGGAAACGGCACGTCTTTGATATTATCCAATATTTACACATCAAGATATTTTCAAACTTGGAAAGATTTAAAATGAAAAAAAAGGTGAAGAAAACAAAGAGCGATCGATCTCTCCCAAAACCACAGACATTACAAATTCTAGGAACAAGGTAGAAACACATAAGCCGGGAAAATATAGAGATGGGATGAGGTGCCTTAAAGGAGTAAGAATCCCCTGTTGACCGGTCACACCTGCCGTGAGCCTCTGTATTAATCAAGTAGACATAACAATCCCAAAGTAAAATTTAGTACAAAAGCAAAGGCCTCTTATTTTGTATGAAACAAATCAGTCGATATACGATCCAATGAAAGATTAATTTTAAAAACAAGGTCATTACAGTGACCATAAAATTAACGCAATCCTGACTTTAAATTGGGTTGTCAAAACCCCTGTAACATCAACTTATGTGTGAGTAGTCTGCCTCAATTTAAAAAAACTTATCGGACTATGTTTAGTAGTGAATAAATTGGGATAAAAAATATTATATGCAGCTGACAGCGGAATATTACAACATAACTTTGGAAAATTGACGATGGAAAAGTTGAAGTCATTTCGTCTTTCATACAATGTGTAACTGTTATTTGGATTATTTATAAAAAACATATACAGTTTTAATTTACATTCATGGCCAAGATTTTGAAATAACAACTATAAGGCAGATACATAAAAACTGCTATAAATATACAATGTAGGTAACCGCTAAGAGCTAGTTACATTTTTTCAGTGTTGTTACCGAGGCTGACATGAAATATGTCTATGTTGTCATCACCACTTTATTGACATATTCTCCATAAGAGGGACATGACCTTGACTCACATTTTACTTGAACTTGTTACCTATGATCCTTGATTTGTGAGAAAAAAACCTGCGAAGAAATGGTAAACTCTGTATATATGTTAAGGTTTCGTCAAAGGCCAACATGTCTAGAAGAATTATTTTTACAATAGCTCGAAAACTATGTGTGGTATAAAGTCAAAACGTTTACAGTTTATAATATATCATTGATCAATAGATAGAAAGTATCACTTGATAACAAATATTTTGAAAAAAGATATTTTTGAGAAAAATTATATCAGAAAATGTGCATATTTAAGGAAAAATGCACCTGCTTAATTCTGTCCTTTTTGTGAAAACCATCATTGTAGAAATAATACATGTTTATCATTGAAGGGCAAGTTGGACGTGAATGGTCTCTGAAAGGCTGTTATTGAAAGCCTGACATGTATGAAGACAAGACCCCTATAGAAGCTGCCATTTGCAATGTACTTTAACTTTCAAGTCTTAACATTTGGACAAAATAAACATGGAAAACAACTTTCCAGAGGCTATCCAAGTCCAACTTGCCCTTCATTGATAAACATATTTTGTTTCTGCAATAATGGTTTTCACCAAGAGCACAGAATTAATTTGGTGTATTATTTTGAAATATGCATTTTTAAGAAGACTTTTTCTCAATTAATATTATTCCAATTTTTTTTTTATCAAAAGATACATTCTATCTGTTAATCAATGAAATATTTATAAACTGTAAAAGTTTTAACTTTTTACCTCTCATAGTTTTGGGACTATTGTAAGAATAAATTTTTTGACATGTTGACCTTTGACGAAACCTTAAGTTTGATTCTCTAACGTATCTTCAAAAAATAAAAGGAAAGGCAGAATTTAAATTTCAATCTTGTCATCTCTGTATGGAGAATGTACAATATTTGTCATAAGTTAGCAACTGATCGAATTTTTGTAAAACTTAAAGTTATATCTACACTTTTCATACATATATAATTTGTATTAATTTCCAAACTGTTGGAGCCGCCTTTGAGTTATCGGCTTATGCATCAATATACCAGTTGCAGATTCAAATAAAAAAATTAGAAGATATCATTAAGATGTACCGACAAATTAGAATGCAAAATTGGATTAAAGAGGGAAAAGCGTGTAACGTTAAAAAAAAATTGTTTGAAAAAATACAATGAAAAAGAAATAGATCTTTTTCATGTTGACTCTCATTCAAAGTTAAGATACAGACAACAACCATGAAATTTAAATACCAGGAGATATGACATGGACAAGGTACAACTAGTATTTACAGCTCATCATGTCCAACAATTATCCGTGCATCAGCTTACATATTCAAATATTTCCATTCCTAATTCATTCTCTGTGATAACTCTTTGAAAGTTAGCGGAGTTGATTTCCTGATAATTCTTCCGGAATGTAAATTATGCAGGTCGATAGGTCAGGAGCTAAGGAGGCCTAATACGCATGCAAATCTCGTGCATATTTGTCTCTGTGTCTGACGCTAAGGAGGCAAAATATGCATGTAAATCTCGTGCGTCTGCCTTTGTGTTTGACGTCAGTGAGCGAGGAATATTGAAATTGGCATGGGAATCCTCGTGTAGTTTAAATCTATGTCTACATTTTAAAAGTCTAAATCTACAATGTTATTTCACAATGAAATGGAAATATAAAGAATCACTGTCTAGTTAGTATAGTATGCCAGGGACATCAACGCTCGTTATGCAAATTATCCCTTTTTTTCCCCACTATCCTTGATGCCCTGGGATCCTATACTAATAAGACAGTGATTCCTTAAATCATAAATGTGCATTTTAGTGCAAGTTATATTAAGGCCAGCATATAACAAGTAGGGAAAAATTATAGTTGAATAAACGTCTTTTAGTAAAGAGTAAGTACTTTGATTTTACATATATCCTTTTAAGATCTGCATGTTTCAAATTCCCATTTATTTAAAATCAATAAAAATAATTCGAAGTTTTGCACAATAATTTTTTATGTCAAGAAACTTCTTTAAAAGTATACCTTTCAGTTTAAGATAATATTTTTGAATTTAATTAATCACTTGATTTAACGAGGGATTGATTTTGTTACAATTAACTTTAAAAATAGCTATAAAATATGTAATTTAGTTATTATTTTATTTGCATACTCATTCTTACGCCCAAAATATTGAACAGAAATTGATTAGCTGTTGCTTTAGCAAGTCTACCTAAGCAAATATACTGGGTTCTCATTCAGTGTACAATTCAATAAATAACACTGTCATTCCTCTACAGAACAGGAAAAAAAAAACCGGAATTTTAAGAAATTCAAAATGAAGGAAGTTATCTTTTTAGATATAAACAATGTGGAATTTTGTTCTTAAACAAAAAAATAGATGATTCGAAGGATTATATTAAGTGCTCTTTCACCAGCGACATATTATCAATTCCCTGAACCAAAAGGTTATTTCAAAGAGGTTTTTTTTTATCCAAAACTTAACTGTTTTTCTCCGCATACCTGAAATATTGTCTTACATGGAAATGGATATTTAATAAACTATATCTTTCAAAGAATTCTTAAGTTGGATTTTCCTTTGTATCCCTTTCGAAAACATCAAGTTGTTATAACAAATCCTGGATGTACATAAACATGAAGTTTTTTGTGGTGTTTGGTATTTTGGATGTTTATTATGCGCTCCAATTTATGGATTTGGCACCAATTCTTCCAGGTAATGTTTAAATATATATCATTAACAAAGATCCAGAGATTTAGGAGGAAAAGCTTTTCTGATTACCGGGTATATGCCATGAATCTTTTACCAAATATTTGATAGTTTCCACCTCTTTCTACGTTCAGACTTGTCAATGGTTTTTATTTTTCATGAATTAAAACTTCAATTTTTAAATTCATATTATCGTTTTACATTTATTAATTATTAATATTAAATCAAATTATATAAAAGGTATTTACAGTCATATATCGACACGATATGTATACCCGTGATCTTTGAAATACAAGATACCACAGAATCTGACCCATCTTTTTCATATTATAGTAGAACATATGTTAATTTTAACATATAGTGAAAACTTTATGAAAAACATGATGACTTTTACTTTTTAATTTTTTACTCCCCTTACTTTTATAGCAATATAGCAATATATAATATAATATATAATATATAATTATATCAATATATAACCTTATCACCTACATAAGGGGGTTTACTTCTCTCAGTTGATTTGATACACAAGAGCATGCACTACATCCGAACAATTTCTCAAACATTGCACCTAGTAAATATTGTTTATCATTTTTAACTATTGACCAGAAATCCACTCTATACGCTATTTGCTTAAGATACATTCTTTCCAGTAAGGTTGAAATGAAAATGAGGAGACTAATAAATGAATTCAATTACTTATCAACGACGATGTTTAAGACATTCTTGGGAGAAACAAATGATTAATTCATATTGTTATATAAATAGTATAAATAGAATTTCAACAACAAAGTAAATATTTAAAGAAATATAACAACAATTGCGTGGAAGAACATATAGATTTGGCAATACCATACAATAGGCTGCTCAACTCATTATTTGGAATCAAATATTTTGTATATATATATTGCACAAGATACAGAAGAAAACCTAATTGCATTGTCCTTTGTGAACGAGAAAATATTTCATTACGCTATTAAATTCAACAAATTGATATCAAATGAAAAACTGTATCTGGAGAAAATGAACAAGTCCATTAAACAATACAAAATTGGAACAGGGCAAACACAAACCTTCAAAAAAAATTCAGAGGTGGGATCAGGTGCCCTGGAGGAGTGAGCACCCCCTGCTGACCGGTCACACCCGCCGTGTGCTTCTTGTCATGATCGGGAAAGTTGTGTATTCCGAAAACGTGTCTATATGCGATCTAAATTAAAATTTTGAAATCCCTTCTGTAATTAAATTTCTTTGTTCTAAAATGCTGTCTATATACCGGTAATCCGACCAAGTTTTTCTCTGGAACTACTGGTTTCCGTATTAGACAATTTTTACATGTTTGCCAACCCCTTATCCTTTCGGTGAAGTTAAGGTACTAGTACTCCGATCCCTAGCCAGGGAGGATAACTCTTTAATTTATAATTTAATTCATAAAGTCTAAAAACTGAAACTTAAAATTAAATCTTTTCATGCAATAATTTTCATTTTATACCTCTCAATGTCCCCACGCAAGGTTAATTCTTTGAAGATCTCAGAAAGTTCTTATAAAAAGTCGAAAATTTTACCCTATAAAAGTATTTTTAAATAACAGATTGAAAGAAATTGAGATTCTTTTAATCGAACCATAGATCCCAATGTTTAATAAAATTATTTTAAATTAGAAGTGATTTATGGTATTTTGCAATGATAGGAAAACTTTATTCGCTATATGCCTTGTAAAATGATTGAAATGAATAGAAGAAACTAAAGTACCTATTATGTAAAAAAAAAAATATTCTGCGATTTTTTCAAAAGCATGAAAACCTATGATTTTTATTTCTTAAATGTTTGTTGATCAAATCTAAATTGGAAAATGCATATCATATATAATAGATTAACTTTAAAGATGAAGTTTGAAGAATTATTATGGTTAAAACACATTACTTTTAGAATTCAGGGACATTTTTGTGCGTATTGTCAATTAGTCGACGTCTGACTTCCGGAACCTAGGGATCAGAGTACCTTAAGATCTCTTCTTCTTTTACCTTTCGTCTTATTCTTAGATTGGCCAGAATTCACCAATGATTTATCACATTAGAAGATAAATCAGTTTATTCTTTTTTCGTGTATTATGCAGTACTTATGCACGCATTGAATCAAAAGTTGGACTCTGAACATACAGAAGCACGCATACTCATTGATAGAGTCATTAGAGTGAATTCAAATATTAGCATTAAAAGGGGCATGGACACAGTTTCACCTCAAATGTTCAAACTTATGTTTCCATTTTTACAATATTTAACTAAGGACTTTCTAATGATCAACAAATACTTGAACTTCATTTGTCGAGATACAAGACAGATTTAAAGTTCCAAACCTTTGTTATGTAAACAGAGTCTGTGTCATGTTTTTGTTTACAAAGGTTAATATACTAATATAGGTTCGTTCAAAGCAGACAATTTCAATAAAAAAGTTAATTCTTAATATGATTAGACTGTTTCTAGTGATTTGCTGAACTTCATTTTGTCATAAATATGATATTTTCTATTTGTAAACAAAAACAAGGCACGAGCCTTGTTTACATTATGAAGAACTTAATCCTCACCGTTCAGTAACTATAAATTTACATCACACAAAGTTTGTTCAAGAGAAGACTGAATGTTTTTTCCTGCTTTTATAGTTTCCCCTGTCACAGCTACTCAGCAACAGGCCAGAGATAATCTCCAACAACAGTTAGAGCAACAGCTCGGCCAATCACAGATCAGGACACAAACATCAATACAAACCAACCAACCACAGACAGCCTTACAAACAAATGTTCAGCAACTTCCCAATCAGAATTCTCACCCACAGTCCCAGCCCACAGCAGCTGCAGCTCCACAGCAGAAGAAAGGGCTCTCTCTCACAGTAAGTCGTAGAATGGGCTCTCTCCCTCTCTTTCTTCAAGTCCAAGACCTAAATTTAGTCTGTATGTCAAAAGTTTAACTGGAATCTTTGTTGGCATAAAATTTTCATTTAAACATGATATTTTTTTTACTACAGCAAGAAAATCAAATTTTATATATTTTTGAAACCATTTAGAAAAAAAAATTCTTCTTTGACTTCAGAAAGAACAGATGTTGGAGGCACAGGAAATGTTCCGTACATCAAACAAAGTCACTCGACCAGAAAAAGCCCTCATCCTCGGTTTTATGGCGGGATCTAGAGGTACAATGTTAATTCTGGAAGTCTCTTTTGTAGCTAATTTTAATGGCACAATGATGAAAGTATTGTTATTTTTAATGAAATCTATACAGATATACATTTGAACTTTAGTATGTGAACCACTGACATCTCAGAAACCATTAATTTTTTACATATTGTACTCTCAATATATCTGGAATCCTTAGATATTTCAAAGTTTTTCCCATGGAGTTTGAGATATTGAGGTTTGACTCTATAAAGTTAATTTCCGTTATACAAGTTTTTTTTTTTAATTCTTAAAAATAATTAGTTGTATTAAAGATTTTAGTGGTAGATATTGACAAGTCAACTCTATTTGAACAAATTCCTCTTCAGACAATCCGTGCCCCCAGCAGGGTAATGTGTTAAGTATCCGACTGAGTGAAAACAAAGAGATTATCCAACAGACAGATGGCTCATCTAAAGCCATGCTGGCCGACATGTTCTTCCAAATGAACTATGAGACGGGAGAGTGGAAGAGGATCAAGAAATATCGCGAGTGTCCCGAAACCTGAAACGGAGCAATGTTATTATCAAATGGTAACTATCTGAAACATCCACCCCTACCCTCCAAGAAATCTAAAACAATGCAGAGATATAATGGAAACGTATGCTATATATCCATATACCAAAATTCTGTTGCCTTTTCATTGGCATCAAATAATAACGTTTAAAGTTGGATAGCATACATTATATCTCGCATCTGTAGCCTTTGACATCTTTGTAAAGTATTGTAGACATTGTACATATGTAGCTGATATTCTTATCATACATGTATTACAGGAAGCAGTATCAAATGAGGGCAGATGGAGAACTCAGATCCTGGGACTCCCCCAATCCTTGACGAATCTGCCGCCAGATCTCACGTTCTTATTGCTTGTCAGACCCGTCATCTGCCATTAAGATGGTGACTCAGAGAGCCGTCATGTTCACTGATTGTCAGAAGACACCGCTGTGTAGTCGTAACTTTGACAATGAGAGGCTTACAGGACCTCAATGCTCACCTGAGTTTAAAAAAAATGACAATCTCATTACCCCTTAATCTTACAGTTGTGAGAGGGATAGAATTTGAACAAATGTCAATCTATGGTTTATTTATTCTAAAGATTATATTTAATTATTATCAGGTCCTAGACTGGTCTCCTGAATGATGATAAGAAGAAACACACATAGACACTGGTATATGTACTAACATAAATTTGATTAGAAAAATTTTACTTTTTAACAGTTTTTAAGAGATTTTTCATTGACATTTTCACAGAAAATGTTCCATTTATGATAGATATGATTTGTTACAACTTATGTGTATGCTTTGACATCTTTAGAAGATGGTTAGATAAAGAAAAACTGAACAACTTCTATAGCTCAGGTGAGCTAAGAATTGCATGAGATCAAATTAATTCTTTATAACTTATTTATATATTATTAGCCATCCTGTGCCATGCATTATTTTCTTTGTTTTTAATGTTTGGCCAATCATTTCCTGTTTTAATTGTGTCATGTGACATTTTTGGCCAATCATTTCCTGTTTTGATCGCAACATGTGACATTTTTTGGCCAATCACCTTCTAATTCAGATTTAACATGTGACATCTTTGGTCAATCATTTTCTATTTTGATTGTGTCATGTGACATCTTTGGCCAATCATTTTCTGTTTTTGTTTGTGACATGTTCATTGTATAAATTTCAGTCCTGCTGAGAAGTATGTTGTTTATATTAAAAGTTGTTACATTGTTATTCATGTTTTGTTTATTTGTTTGTTTGTGTGTTTGAGCAATACACTATCATATATATTTGAACATTAACCATTGCCATCTAATTAAACAGATTAATGATGGAGTCAAAATATTTTGCCTATCATAGATTTTTTTCCCAGAAATAAAAATGACTGTGTTGAATGCCCTTGATATTTGAAATTTTGATCTTGAATCTTTGAGACATTTATATCTATCCAGTTAAATACAGAAGTATTAGAAGATTTCCATTTGTGGTGATATAGAGAGATGATTCAGTGTGTGATGAATGGCCTAATAATTAGTATGAAAAACGTCAGTCAGCATACATTGTTGTCGAAATTCATTTATACTATTGACTCAATTATAAATTGTATTTGCTGACAAGGTCGTTCATTGTATCGACCCTAGAGCTTATGAAATGATGACTGTAAACGAGACTATTGATATTTAAATTTGAATATTTTTAAATCACCGTGCAGTCAAGCCGGTGACACATCAAAGTGTATCCATCTAACACAGATTGAAGCGTTCAGTCGAAAAAGATTTCTTTCTCCTTCGAAGCTCCTGATCCAAACTCTAGTGTATCAAAAAATCTGATATTTTGTACTGTTGATCATTTGTGTACTTAATATGACCGTCATATTTTCAAATTTCTCATAACAGTTATAATGAAAAAGTAACTGCAATAAATATGAATAAATATAAAAAATCTCACAAGATAATGAATTTAAAAAAATACGTTTATTTAATTAACCAATTAACCAATATCTATTGTCTTTGATTGCTGGAGGGCAAATTTTATTATTTAGTTAAGCTTCTTTTCTTTTGAGCATGATTATAGGTCACGTTCTTAAGTACCATATACGTATTTGCACGTTTACGTTGTTTCAATTTGTTTTTTTTTTAAACTTGTATGCCTTTGAAAATATATGAACTGATTGTTTTTGCTCTTCGTATGAAAAAACTGAAATTTCAAGGTCAAATAATATCTAACTTTTATTTTTTCTTACGTAAGACAATATCGGAACTTAAGTTTTACAAACGTTCATTAGCAGACATTCTTTTTATGTATTGACAGTCGATTAGAATGAGGCCAAAATCAATATTATTTACCTTCCAAACAAGTCTTTATAATAATCAAGCAAATGCTTGTAAAGCAAAGAAATTTTCTCCATGTATACACAAATAAGGATATCTATAAAAAGGTATAATTACACCACTGCAACATTATTTGACAAAGATTATTAAAAATAAATGATTATTTGAAATTCTCTCAGTTTAAATCGAAAGGGCATTTAACCTGATTCTGAATTTAATGGAAAACAGTGAAGGAATATTCTTATTAAGCAAAAATGTACCTTTGTTTTTAATCAATTAACTGGTAGTAATATAATAAAAAATATACAGAACACAAAAAAGTCTCAAAGGCCAAGAAAAATCAAACATATGGAGATAACACGGACCTCCAAAACATCAGAGGTGGGATCAGGTGCCATAGAGGAGTGAGCATCCCCTGCCGACCGGTCACACCCGCCTTGTGCTCCTTGTCATGATCGGGAATTAGCGAAAAAATCCTCTGTCAATTCTGTGTATAAATAATGGACTAACAATAAGTATGAAAAGCGTCAGTCAGCATTTTAATCAATTCAAATTTATATTTTATGACAAAGTCATTGTATCGACAATAGCAGAAGGATATGGAGATAACGAACAGTAAATCAAATCAATATCAAAGTCCATAAAACAATACAAAATAGGAGCAGAGCAAACACGGACCTCCGAAACAACAGAGGTGTAACGACCATAGAACTGATGAAATTATGAAGTTAAATGAGACTGTTGATATTCTTGTTTCATCAACTTATTTGTCAATAATTTACCTCCTTTATGCGTCGCCTGTTTGGCGCTGTAGTAAGAACGTCTGCTCCAGAGTGATGATCCTAACACCGCGGTTTTCGAATCCCACTGTGGGACGTTGAGACAGTCCATTGGATGAGACTATATAAATCGAGATCCCTTGCGTAGTTAGTACCGGCCCGAAAAAGATCCATGTCTAAATTGAAGCTCTCCAACGGCAATAGTGCCGTCTCCATATGATTGAAAAATTCTCGAGAGGGACGTTAAACAACAAACAAACAAAAAAAGATGCCATGCATGTGTAAGCATCTCTGTCGCTCGGTCACAAGCGCCATACATACGAAGAAATTAGGAGTCAATATGAAATACTGATCATGCAATATGTAAAAAGATATCACTAAGTATTCGACTTTAGGACGATTTTTGTTTGCAAAGGAACCAATAGTCACAGCCGAGATAAAAAAAAGAGAAGAAAGAGATCAAACTGTGTATCATCAACTTGTTTTTCGTCATTCTTCATATTAAAATATTTTTCAAATTAAAAATACGAAGATAATGAACTCTCATTGATCTCAAACACCTGCAAAGAATAAAAATCCGTGAGCAATACATAAAAATACACACCCTGTGGAAATCTAGAAGTGGTGTACGTAATCTAAGATCCGTCAGTCTGTCTGTATATCTGTCTCTCTGTAACACTTTCGTTTCCATGCGATATTTTAATAGGCTTTTTAATTTTTGCAATGAAATTTTACACAAAGGATTTGTTCGAAGACAAGGGCAATGTTTATTTACAAAACAACCAATAGGTAAAGTCAAACTGAGTGTAAAATTTCTATCTAAGTTAAGTTGACCAAACATAGAGAAATTTAAGCAATTTTTTACAACAACAAACTGTCCAGCATTGAAAAAATTATGTATATCTTTATCGATTGTCAAACAAATTATAGATGAAAATAATTGACTTGAACTTTAACATGATATTTTGTACTGTTTATTATACATGCAGTATTTTCCTTCTTTATGTTTTTGTATCTTTTCCTACCTCCTCTCTACATGTATGTTTGTACATTTTAGAGATTAAATCCTTGTCATTGTGTCAATATGTTCGTGACCCTAGGGCACTAATTTGTAAATTACTTCTAACAAAAGCTGTAGATATGACAAACAAAGTATTTAAAGTGGAGGAGTAAAGGTGTTAAGTAAATAACTTTATCAAATGTATTTATTTTATTTTTACGTTATGAACAGGGAAATGGATATGATATAATACTGTAAATTAATATATGAGAGGAAACAGCCATGTACTACATAAAGGAAATATGTAAAATCTTTTTTAAGGATATTTTGTCCAGAAGATCAGTTAACCTCTCTTAGTACTATGATATAGATTTGAGAGGGTGCGTGGGGGAATATAACATCAGACGAGGTTAATCTAAAAAGTAATAGGTTATTATATTCATTTTTCGAAAGTAGTTCTGTGAACCAACTTTTATTCGCGACGATTTTATTCGCGATGTACCAGAAGTAAACTACTTTGCGGTGATTTATTTTCACGATTAATCTTTATGTATCTATTGTTAATAAACACAGAGACTTTAAGGACCGGTCCGCAGCGAGAAATATTTGCGATTACGATGCTCTCGCGAAAATTTCTCAAACGCAAATGAAAGTTGGTTTACAGTTATCAATTAAATTATAATTATATTTAATTGAATCAAGGGTCAATTGCTCCTTACTTTAATTACACACTACTTTCAACTGCAACGAAATTTGTAATAAAATACTGACAATAACCATTACGTAATTCCATCACTTCATCCTTGTAGATAGGCGAATAAAATAAAACTTTTTCGGCGTAAGGCCCTGGGTTCGAGTCCCGGTTGAGACTTGACTTTTCACCACCTGTGACATATATGAATGTCAGATCATGGCTATAACCTCAGATTCATTTTACAAAATGCCCTTAACATTACCTCATCCCGTACCCTGATGACAACTTAATCCCCTACTGACCTTGTATTTTCTTCCTTCTTTTTGCTTCCTTTGGACCCAGGGGTAGAGCTTCCAGCTCCAAAAGCTAAAATTTACAAAATAATAATTTAAATAAAGAGAAAAAAATATTCTATAAAGTATCTGAAAAGTAAAAATATTAAAATATTCACCTGGAACACAATTATGATGGTACTTTGAATAAGTATGATAAAATCCTTACTGATGATTTAAAAAAAACAATAATACACTTGTTATTTCACATCGTTCTCACCCCCCAGCACACATCCTAGCATTTTAACCTTTATTCCTCCTCCTTTATTAGAGAGTTCTTATATTAGCGCTCTGACCTTTATTCCTCCCTCCTTTTTTAGAGAGTAATTATAGTAGCACTTTAACCTTTATCAGAGAGTTCTTATTCTAGCACTCTGACCTTTATTCCTCCCTCCTTTTTTAGAGAGTTCTGTCTGTGTCCTGCTAGGGGGTTTCCCTGCAGTGAGTTGGCTCGCCCTGGCACAGTTCCCGGGGATCGGAATCCTGCTGAGGGCGGGGTTCTCCCAGGGAGGCCCTTCAAGGGGGCTGAAATCAAACATCAACAAATCAACAGAAAATCAGTTTTACTCTAAGATGACAATATACTGAAAATGGCAGGATTATGAATTTTCCTTAGAAGTTAGAACAAAAATAGCCAATTGCAAAGAAAATATGAATATGTCCAGGAGTACATAAATTGGAAAACATGTAAGTAGCAATATATTTGATTAAATAAAAAAAAAAATTTCTTATTCTCCAATCCTTGCATCATTTGCAACATACATGTATGGCTATGGTTATGCCACTGTTTTGTTTTTTTTTATATTTCTAGTATTTACAAATAACTCTTCCTAGGTTTAATGTGTGTTGATTCTATGAATACTTACGCCACCATTGGCATTGTATAATTATGCGTAATTTGTACATGCAGATACTAGATAAGATGACTTTCAGAAAAAGAAAATGAATGTTTTGCAAGAGACACTGCTCTTTCATTTTTTGATATAAAAACAATACAGAGCATTGGATTATTTGTGAAAATGAGTTTTCTCCCTTTCCAGAGTAGTTCGTATATATATAAACATGATAAAAACTTACTAGTGTCGTCCATCTTTTTGGCAAAGCTGCGGACTTTGTAGGGAACACTGTTAGGTGCATTGTTTTTCTTATTGTTGGCCACTTCTGAGGCTGTCAAAGGAAGAACATAATAACATTCTCTGTCTAGGAATTCAACAACAAGGACATTATCTTAAACCATTTCTCTGTGTTATTGAGATCACTAGAACTTTTAGCTCAAGTGAGCTAATGTGATAAATTTTCAAATTCTTAGAAGTTTGCCAGATCATATTCACTCTTTTTTGCCTTTTTAACCTACCATTATTACAAATTTCTGATATCATGGCAGAGTTAGATAAATTTTGCATTTCAAAGCAAAGAGACCTGACTTTATTTAGGGTCCTCACTCAGATTTCTGTATAAGTTTGGTCACATTACTCAAGTTTCTAATTAGGCCAGACATCTTGGAGATTACTTACATTTCTGTAAGAGTTCGGCTCTGAGGATGGCTGACTTGGGTTTCCGTTTCAGGGCGAAGTGTTTGACGGGTTGTGGGAGGGGTCCAGTGGTGGCTACTAGCGCCGTCTTATTCAGGAACTGGCATTCCATGGGTAACATCCTCACTCCCGCGCACTTCTTCACTGAAAAATCAAAGTACTTTAAGTACTGCAACAAAAGGAAACAAACAAAAATATATAATTCTTGGTACTGATTACAATAATCTATTCAGTTATTTTTTGCAGCCACCTAACTAGACAAAATGAATAAAGATTTCCCCACATATGTCATGCTAAAGAAATATTTTTTTTAAAAATTCAGCTCTTTATTCAGTCTTTGCTCTGGAATAAAGAATTCACCACTTACCCACTTTACTCTTTATCAATATTGAATTATTCTCCACTTACCCACTTTATTCAAGTCAGTATGGGATTCTCCACTTACCCACTTTATTCAAGTCAGTATGGGATTCTCTACTTATCCACTTTATTCAAGTCAGTATGGGATTCTCTACTTACCCACTTTATTCAAGTCAGTATGAGATTCTCCACTTATCCACTTTATTCAAGTCAGTATGGGATTTTCCACTTACCCACTTTATTCAAGTCAGTATGGGATTCTCCACTTACCTACTGTATTCAAGTCAGTATGGGATTCTCCACTTACCCACTTTACTGAGGTCTGTAAGGATCTCCATGAAGGTGGAGTTACTGTTATCCAGTTCTAAATTTAGACATCCTGTACTGGGGTAGGTTTGAAGGATTTCTGCGATGGTCGACACCCACTGATCTGTGTCGTGTGTGGCTAATGCCAGAATATCCTCAAGGTCACCTTTCCACTGAAAAACGTAATTAGTCATATAGTAAAATTAATCGAGAGCGAGCATTGTCCCTCACTGCAAGGTCTTAAAGTAACGCATAGGCAAAGAGAAAATTCCAACAATCACCTTGATCTAAATAAATTTTTTATCGCATTTGAGTTTCTATGGACCCACAAGCTACGTAACATTCTCACAAAATTATGGCAAAAGTTCAACAAAAAGTTTAACTGATATATATTGAAAATAAATAGTAATTGAAAAGTTCTTCATTAACTTTCAGCACTGTTCAGGCGTTTTTGGGTAATGCAACTTACATACGATGTCATGTGATGTCAAAAATGTCAGGTGTGGTTTGATGAGCTCAATCTGAATTAAAACAAATTATCTGCGCTCGCCCTAACGGTTACACAGTCAACATACTAGAAGTAAAATCTAAAAGTACTCTAATCGAAATTAGATCTGATGATCACTACACATGGCCTGTTCAGTCTCCTATGAAATGTAAAATTTCCTCACTGTTTGTAACTGTACATAGGCATATGAACAGAGCTTAAGAAACTAATCTGGCCATACCTGGCCATCAACATACACTGTATTAAAATGCACTCAGGTTGTACACCGACATTTTTACATATGAGACTTAAAAGCTTTTTAGTTAAGTGTTCGATTGTAAGAATCCCAAATAATGGCAAATTCTCTTTTTTTTTAAATGAAAGCAAGCAAAAACCACTGACGGAATGAAAAGAAACCAGACACACGACTTCTATCACAACATTATTGGTTTATCTCTTCATGACAAACATTACAAAGTTCTTAAAAGCTAAAATACAATCAGAATTTTCAAAAACAACTTCAATGTTTACAATGTTTACCTGTTCTACGTTTCGTCTTGGGATGTGCAAAAACGACAGCATGAGTTTGACCTTCACGTGCGGCTGTAAGGTGTGAAAACAAGCATGGATACTCTGTAGCTTGTTCTGACTGAGTTGGGAACATATTGTCTTGCCTGACCAGAGATCGTCCGTAGAACCTAATTTATTGTGAAGCCATAGTGCAGTGTCGCCGGAAGCCATATTGAAAAGAAATTTTCAGCCAATCTTACGAAGTATGCGATTGGACAGAACGTAAGATGACGTTCTACTAAAGGTTACACTAAAAGCCGTACGCACATGTATTTAAAAAAAGAAACTTTTTAATTGAAATAACAAAATTTTGCTGTGTTTACTTTAAATCATTTCATATAATGTACTATTTATGTTATTTTTGTATAATTATTGTGAGACAAAAGGACCAAAATAACAGGAGAGAGTAACCCATTTTAGTCACCTGGAAAAGGACAATCGGCGATAATAATTAAAAAAACACAACATTTTGAGTTGAAACTCTCAGCGAAGGCAAATCGTATGGTTATTAACTATGTCCGTAAATTTCAAGAATGTGTATTTATTTCGTTATTATCAAAAACCCGATTTCCATTTACCCATTTTAGTTACACTCGACAAAAGGCATATTCAGTTTCCTATCCAGGTATTGCAGCTAACTTGTCTGAAAAAAATTCAGTAATCTTTCGAATGTTGAGTTTGTTCATTTTCATTTTATTTTCATTTTAATCATGCATTACGAACACACAGAGATAAAAAAAACTTTCTGTTCCATCGCTTATTTTATTCATTGTTTCCTAATATAGAATTTGTATAGGTGTCAAACGCACCTGAATACCTGGGCATTTAAAAATATGTCACCTAGACCCGTGTTACAATCACGGTAAACATCATTTAACATGGATTACTTAACATGCAATTATTGTGAGAATCTATTTGTTGATCCACTAGAATTGGACTGTTTACACACTTTCTGTAAAAAATGTATCGACCAGGAAATGATAGATAATAGAACAAGATCTTTCTGTTCAATGCCTGACAAAAAGTTGACATTGCATGCTACGCTCCCAATCTTATCTAGCAAGCTTTGACATTTTCCAAAGTAGGAACTCATCTCGTGTACAAGATCCCCCATGAATAATTGTGTTTTGTCAGTGTAAACACTGCTGAATATCTTGAAAAACGTCTCTATTTCTTCTGCGAGCATCTGCTTTCTTCTTTCTTTCATAGCACTCTCACATTCGTACTTTAAAAATATTGAATCTAATTCAGAAAGAATGTCATTACTTTGCTCTTTCAGGTAACTAGTCACTTCCTCAATAAATTTACAGTAGAACTCGGTTATGTTTTGTTTTAAATCTTCTCTTTTCTGCGAGACGATTTCTCGGCAGTCAGGCTTTCCTAAAACACTAGCCCTTAAATCGTTTGCTTGCAGTTGAAATTCATTTATGGTATTTTCATCTTTGAGGTGGTTGCTTTTACATGCGTTTTTTGCCTGCAGGGCAAGGGCGATTAGTCGGTTTACCTGAATATTTCCTGGTGTCGCCTCCATGGCACATAAACGACACCTCAATGCATTGTTTTGTGTATCTATCATTTCCTGGTCGATACATTTTTTACAGAAAGTGTGTAAACAGTCCAATTCTAGTGGATCAACAAATAGATTCTCACAAGAATTGCATGTTAAGTAATCCATGTTAAATGATGTTTACCGTGATTGTAACACGGGTCTAGGTGACATATTTTTAAATGCCCAGGTATTCAGGTGCGTTTGACACCTATACAAATTCTATATTAGGAAATAATGAATAAAATAAGCAATGGAACAGAAAGTTTTTTATCCCTGTGTGTTCGTAATGCATGATTAAAATGAAAATAAAATGAAAATGAACAAACTCAACATTCGAAAGATTACTGAATTTTTTTCAGACAAGTTAGCTGCAAACCCTGGACAGGAAACTGAATATGCCTTTTGTCGAGCGTAACTAAAATGGGTAAATGGAAATCGGGTTTTTGACAATAACGAAATAAATACACATTCTTGAAATTTACGGACATAATTAATAACCATACGATTTGCCTTCGCTGAGAGTTTCAACTCAAAATGTTGTGTTTTTTAATTATTATCGCCGATTGTCCTTTTCCAGGTGACTAAAATTGGTTACTCTCTTCTGTTATTCTATTTATGTATTTTGGTCCTTTTTTCTCACAATGATTATACAAAAATAACATAAATAGTACATTATATGAAATGATTTAAAGTAAACACAGCAAAATTTTGTTATTTCAATTAAAAAGTTTCTTTTTTTAAATACATGTGCGTACGGGTTTTAGTGTAACCCTTAGTAGTACGTCATCTTACGTTCTGTCCAATCGCATACTTCGTAAGATTGGCTGAAAATTTCTTTTCAATATGGCTTCCGGCGACACTGCACTATGGCTTCACAATAAATTAGGTTCTACGGACGATCTCTGGTCAGGCAAGACAATATGTTCCCAACTCAGTCAGAACAAGCTACAGAGTATCCATGCTTGTTTTCACACCTTACAGCCGCACGTGAAGGTCAAATTCATGCTGTCGTTTTTGCACATCCCAAGACGAAACGTAGAACAGGTAAACATTGTAAACATTGAAGTTGTTTTTGAAAATTCTGATTGTATTTTAGCTTTTAAGAACTTTGTAATGTTTGTCATGAAGAATTAAAACCAATAATGTTGTGATAGAAGTCGTGTGTCTGGTTTCTTTTCATTCCGTCAGAGGTTTTTGCTTGCTTTCATTTAAAAAAAAAGAGAATTTGCCATTATTTGGGATTCTTACAATCGAACACTTAACTAAAAAGCTTTTAAGTCTCATATGTATTTCGGTTTACAATAGAATTTTTAAACATTCATTTTGACAAAAATGCCATTGTCCATGAAATTTTGGGACAACCCTCGTATCTACATATTCATCTGTGTTTCTTATTTATTGTAAAATGATCGATTAATACTGGCTGTTTTTGAAAGAATTTCTGACTATGTTTTAATAAGATCTATATTTGTGAAGTAATTAAATAATAAATTGTATGAGTGTTCAAATTTTAATCCATAAATCTCAGTAAAGGATTAAGTATTTATGATTAAAAATTGCCAATTTTTTTAACAATGTATAAAATTGTGATGTATTCTTTTCTTTTTAAACATTAGACCTGATCAAAACACTTAATCTGAATGATTAAAGTTTATATTCTATATTAAGGAATTTATTAATACCTTTCTGAAATCGTATTTTAAAATACATTGTAAATCACCAAAACACTTTTATAATGTGTTGATACGTTTTGCTTTTTTTGCTTCTATTGATTTTAAAATTGACCTATGCGTCACTCAGGATAACCTCAGTTTCCCCAGTTTTACACCTCACGGCTAGTCGGTATAAGCTCAGTGCCTCAGTTCTAACAGAGTAAAACGCAGTGTCCCTCAAGACTACCTTGGTCTCTCAGTAGCAGATTCAATACCACTCAGGGTTTTCTCAGTACAACTCAGTACAATTACATATCATTATATTCAACTAAGCTCTATGATAAACGTGATGACAATCACTTTTCAATCGTCAACTCCTCTAACCTGTGCGGCAAGATACCTTCATCACCCACATACCGCGGGGTTTATATCTCTCAGTTGATTCGATAGAAATCTCTACGTATATTCGATTTGTATAAATTAAATACCTATGATAATAAATACCTATAAAAACGAAAATTATTGATAAATAAGTTCATGAGACAAGAATATCACAGTCTCGCTTAAAGTCATCATTTCATTAGTTCTTTGGTCGATACAATGATCATGACCTTGTCAGCAAATACAGTTTATCATTGAGTCAAATGCCGACTGACGTTTCTCATACTAATTTTTAGTCCATTATTTATACACTGAATTGACTAAGAATTTTTCCGTTATTTCCCGATTATGACAAGGGGTACACGGCGGATGTGACCCGTCGGCAGGGTATGCTCACTCTGCCATGGCAACTGAGAGCACCTATGATGTTTTGGAGTCCACTCCGTCCTTGCTGTGCTTCAATTTTGTGTTTGTTAATGAACTTTTGAGTCTGAATACTGCTTTTTTTCTCTATATATTTGATTTGCTGAAATAAATAACCAATTTTAGGAGTGGCCTGTCCTTTGAGCACAATTTTAGCAGTGGACATCTACAACTACAAATCGGAGGACGAAAGCAACTGTCAGAATTCATGTGACAATGATGAAAACTGCAATGCAATGATTTCCTTCTCAAACGGAACTGATCACTGCTTACATTTGAGAAAAACCTCCACCAGTAGCCTAGCCAAAGTGGCGATTAAACTCTGTGCGAAGGGTACGTGCCACCTACGGTCCAACACAGTTAAAGCTAGGATCTCTCTATACTTTTTTAATCAATTGTATTTGTTTTTAAATTGAGATGATATAGTTTCTTTGACAGTACCTGTTTTTGATAAGCGTGTATTACTTAAACTTATGTGTTTTCTGTCTTTCATTGTTTATAAGCAAAGTATTTTCCAGTGAGCTATTACCCTTGAGATTATACACATTTTAAATTTTTTGTAGGTGAAATTAAAATGACAGATGAAGTCGTAATACCAACAAAAAATGATGAGAAAACACCTATTTTTACCTGCTCAAACTCCCTCGGTAACTCACAGTAACATCCTCTCTATCTCTCTGAATCTTTATGATATAAATATATTTATCTCATGTTTAACACTTTATCCCGTTGATATAGCTCATGTGATATCGTTTTCGTATAACACAGTTGTGACGTCACAATGGGTTTTGCGTTAAAATTATGAAGTAAAATAAAGTGGATTACTACATGAAAGCAGTGTTAAACATTGATTGTGATGTATAAAACATAAGATAAAATGAATCTCACAGGATTTGTAGTAAGATAAGATTTTTATCCAAATAGTTGTGTGTTTTTATCCCCTCGCCAAGGCTCGGGGAGAAAAACCACGCAACTCGTTGGATAAAAATCATATCCAACTACAAATCATGTGAGATCCTTTAGTTACGTTTCAGTTAAAAAAAACAATGCATCTTTCCCTTTTTAAAATAATGTTATACTTAACTTTACCTTGTGTTCTGAAACTGACAATCAGTAATGTATTATATACATTATACAATTACATTACACATGATTTTTGGATATCTATTGCATTTAACACATGTTTAAAACACCATAACACTAAAAGGAGGTAAAAGGATAAAGCATGCGTTTTAGTTTAACGTCACAATCATTGAACGCCGAGCTTGTGTAACGTCATAAGAGAAATTCAAAAACCTCGCTCCCATTGACCAGAAGCTGTAACGTTTGCTCTCTATTAACTGTAGCTTACACCAAGGATAATACATGGGTTTTAAAATATAAATTATATTATATTTCAAAAATGTTAACATAAGCAATGAATCATATTTTTTTGGAAAGATATATTCTCATAATTGCAACGGTGTGTGCAAAGTAATTTTCATAACACGCTAAAGTGTGTTACTCAATTTGTTTTCACATACCGTCGCAGTTCTGAGATTATATATTTCAAAAATATTGATTCATTGCCTAAATGAATTTATCCTCAAAACAACTTAAATATATTTATATTTTGTATGCGGGCTCGAAAACAAACATATTTTGTAATTAAAGAAGATCATATAGCGGCAAAATTTGACAATTTTTTAAAAATAATTTTAGACATTAATAGTCAACGTTAAGTCTTACTTTTAACGAATCTTTATTATGTTCAGATTAAAATTGACCATTTTATCCACGAAATAAAATTAGCATTCTAAATTTATATTTAAATGATATCTACCTTTTTTCTAGAAGAGACCTTCTAGGAATACAATCCAATGACGTGTGGTATAACTATTCCGAGAAAAAGAATGGTTATGCTAATCCAAATACTAGATGGAAGATCAATGCTGATACGTCATCGTTTTGCCACAAGAAATGGATATGCCTGTCTTGCTTACGATAGAAGGAATGGAGCACTAGTATGTGGAATTTCTTCCCCGTTTGGGACCCCAGGTATTGACGTCATCAACACTTCCGGGGTCCTTCTAGCACACTTTCCGTTACCGCCACAAGTTCTGGTGCGGTCAATCGACGTTTCCATTAAAGATGCTATTATAATCTGTGATTGGAGAAAAAACAATGTCATATTCCTGAATAAAAGCGGAGGTGTCATTGGTCAGTACAGCGGGTCGTCAGAGCCCGTTGGAACATGCACTGATGGTCGTGGGTTCTTGCTGGTCGCCGATTCCAAATCCAACGCCATCGACATCTTGACAATGGAAGGGAAGTTTTTCGGCAAAGTAAAATCAAGCTGTCCAATTATACGACCAAAAGAAATAAACGTACGACCTGACGAACCCCCTAGGCTGGCTTTGTCACATGGGTCTATGTTTGTAGAAGTGTTCAATTTGTTTGAAAGTGAGACTTCACTCCCAACCATTCCTACAGCTCCGCCACCACCGCAGTGAATATCAGATTTGAAAGGAGGTCTTGTATCCATGTTATGGACAAAACCATAATAGTAATTTGTATAAGATACCGATAATGTAATTTTTTTTAAAAAAAGAAAGAAGAAAATATACCGTATTACATGTAATATATGACAGAATAACGGAAAGGTGAAATAGTGAAACAGAATAACATGATGAAATTAATAATGATACAATGAAATTAATATTAAAGAGATACACTTCTGTTACTAAACATCATCAGCTTAATGAAGAGCAGTATAGTGTTTAAGAGTTAATTAACAATCATTTGTATTCATTTGTACTTTTTGACCCCAATGGCAGCATCCTCGCAATGCCAGGGGTCCCAAGTCAACGTTGACTCAGAACCCCTGGCTTGCAAAAATGCAATTATTGCAGGTTAGGGAATCGATCGGTCTTATTGCACGTGCGAACGAATTTAACGCATTTTATAACCCCATTGTTTTCTGTTAAGGTCAGTTGGATGGTGAATTATAAACACACAGTATTGATTGAGACTAAACAACAAATACTTTTTGAGTTTTTTATAAACATTTTCATTATAAAGAATTTCCACAAAAAACGCCCCATGAGATCAAATGCTGTAGAAACTTGCAATGATCAGTGAAAGAGCAAGAGCCACTTTAGGCCTTATTTGGCCCTGAGAATACCGAAAAATCAAAACCGCTCGGTTTAGGTTGCAAATGCAGTATTTATTACCTGGAGTGTTGGTGACCACGTATCTATTAATGATGACGCAATTTTCCCTCTAGTAAATGCATAATGACGTCAAAAATGCGTAATTTTCTTCATATCCTGTAAATTCCTTCGAAAATGGCCTAAATTTGAAGTTTTTTTTTTCTTCAATATTTCATAAAGGGCACACCCTCTGATCCAAAATATGCAAATACATAACGAAAGATTTGTTTCTGAAGATCAAAAAACGTTAATTTTCTTGGATCGTGGGCTGTGCTCATATTTTAATTCTTTGCTGAAGGTAGTCAAATACGCATGTTTCCTGCAAATTTCAAGAACATTGCAATTTCGCAAAGTCTGTTTTCCAATATCTGGATTCTCAAAAAGAAATTTTATTATAGGAAATGAAAGCACCAAGTGTCTTCTTTATTTTAATTTATGAAATGGGAAAGATGGTGATAGTTAATTAATTGATGCAAGTACAGGGCCATTTTATGCATAAAGTGAACCTAACTTTATTTTACACATCCTCTCTTTTATGCTTGGTAGAAAATGCGTGATATATCGCATTGTTTAGTTATATGTATTAATATTAAAAAGATATTCAATTTTTTTAACAGCATGCAACTAAAAGGAAGGAAAACTGTACTCTGGTATATTGCACGTACTGAAGAATCACATGTATAGACGGACAAGTTTTTGTTTGTTTTGTTTTTTTTCGAATACTTCATGAAACTGTGCTATTGATTTCTGTATAAAAGTTAAGTATTTCACAAGATTTTTGGAACTTACATCGTCTTTCTTATTTAGCTATTATACATACGGATTGAGGGCATAGTATAGTGGAATGTCGCGTAATCTCTTATTTAATAAAACTTGAAATTCAGTTATTCTTCGTTTGTGCAGGTTTTTGTGACAATATCTATGTGGTCCTACAATTTACTGACATTCCCAAAGGTACCTATGGCGTCCCATTGTTAAAGGACCTACATTGGTATCCATATGTAGAAGAATTTATTCAAAACTCTTACACTAGAAGAAGAAAGCACTTGCTGAGGCCTTCACCTCGTCATTTATATGTTGAAATTTGTTACCTCAAATCATGTCGACGAGATACATCAGGATGAGCTTGAAATAAAGACACCACAAAGTCTATTTCATATTTGATTATTTTAATAGGAAAAACTTTTAAATAACCAAACAACGATTTGAAAGGCTTACGATAAACTTAACACCTCTCTTATGAAGAAATATTCCCTTCTCACGTGCATACCGGGTTTATATCTCTCAGCTGATTCGATACACATGACCATGTTCTACTTATGTACTATTTTCTTAAACGAGATAAGTTATTAACAAACAAGTTGATGAAACAAGAATATCAACAGTCACGTTTAAAGATATCTTTTCCTCATTACATATGTACGTATAGGATCGATATAATGACCTTGTCAGCAAATACAGTCTATCATTCAGTCAAATTTTGCAGACTGTTATTTTTTACGTTAATTGTTAGATCATTATTTACACACTGAATAATTGACAGAATATTTTCTATTATATCCCGATGTGACTGGACGGCAGGGCATGCTTACTCCTCCATGGCACCTGAGCCCGCCTCTGATGACCTAGAGGTTCATGATTGCTATTCTGTTTAACATTTAAGCTTCAGTACTATAATTCGATATCTCAATATATTTCATTCCCCTTTTTTTTCTTTCCAGTACTAGAAGACTTATACTTTAATCCGTATCCATATGAAACAGAATTGATTCTGTATTATTAGAGAAACACCGACATCTTACGAACGAACGTAACCAAAAACGGGGACCAGTCATTGTAGTTTATTGTATTCCCGGTTGGATTATTGAATTCTTCAATGTTATTGGGATTTCGATAGATAAAATCCCCACAAGATACCTCAAAGCCACGTCTTGTCGTAGTCTCTACCGTGACGCTATCAATGGACATTTAAACGAGCAAAGGGGTTCGAGAAGGGAAATAAAAGGAACATTTTAAAATATGTCATTCTGTGGCATGAAATAAAAAATAATAGTATGCGCGGATCTAGTAGGGATCGAAAAGGGGGGGGGGGTACTTTACGAAGGGCGGTCGGGACAAAATGGAGGTATGGTCCAAAATTAAATTGCAAAAACCCGGAAACTCTAAAGAAATTCTTGCTCAAAATACTATATGCTGCGAAAAATAAAATTAATATGGCTTTATTACACAGGTATTATAGCCATATCATTAATCCAGGGGGATTCCCGTTCGTAATTTGTCGGTTGATAAAGCTTCTTCTTACAAACATGTATCTTAAAAATCTTCATATTATTCTCATGGGTGCTAGTGGACTAGACCTCCCCCCTTTACATCCCAGACCCATAGCTATTTTTTAATTTCACTGTAAAAGCTCAAAGGCTTATCGAGATATTGCTCTAAACAAAAGTGTACCAGACGGACAGAATTATAAGACGAACGGGCAGACCGAAATTAATATCCCTAACTTTCGGGGGGGTCAGCGCAAAAATGGAAGTTTAGTGAATTGTGTTTTTGACATAATTTAAGATTAATGAGAGCAAGTTCCATATTAGCATGCCATCATGGGACCTATGCCACCCTCCCCCAGCCCCTGGAATATATATAAATCCGAGATGAATATCTTGGGACCCGGTATGTATATTGAGGGTGGGGTGGGGAAGTTGTTTGGTCTACAAGCACTTGTTAAGCGCATATGTGCACATACTTTTGAAGGATGCCTTGACAACTAAGTAGCTACGTTTTTATATTATTCACACTTTTAAAAGTCCGATATAGTGACTAAACTTTTGGTAGTGCCCCCCTACTGAAATTGCTTGCTTTAAACATATATATTTACATTTGCAAATATTTTCCTTTATATAACACTACTGAAGGCAAGCGTTTTTATAACTGTATAAATACAGGTATGGGGTCAAGAGGTCATAAATGTGCGCTTGGATAAACGTTCGACGTAATTTCTCTGTGACGTCATAAAGGATCGACGCGCGTTTAGTGGATTACATACATGCCGTTGGGTTTGAAAAATTAACGCATTTCACACGTTAAAAGTAACAATCAGGCAAATATGAAGTATGAATAAGTCACAAATGTAAATATAAGTAATAAGGTATAATTTTTTGAGTTTAATTGAGATGTAAAACGGGTTGGCACATGATCAAATCTTCCATAAAGCCCTTCGGGCTTTATGTTATTTGATCACGTGACCAACCCCTTTTACATCTCAATAAAACTAAAAAAATTATACCTTATTTCTTAAATAAAATAAAAGCAGCCCAAGATAATTCAGTTAAGATCACCGTTTAGTACATCATCTAAGAAAATACTGTCTACCATGAATGCTCGTTTATTTCTTTGAAGTGATATTTCAATAAATTTAAAAAAAGAATCTCTCTCTCTCTCTCTCTCTCTCTCTCTCTCTCTCTCTCTCTCTCTCTCTCTCTCTCAATACAAGACACTTTATAAAGCGCACTACCTATTTACCTGATTGCACGGATTTCTTTTCAAGCTGTAAAAAGTAACCTTTCCCCATAGGAACAAGGCGCACACTGGAGTTTTATAAAGAGACTTACTTTTACATTTGACGGCTGACTTTTACGTTTTAGTAATTGCAGCTGGTCTCTGTTTAAATTGTAAAAGTCAGTCGTCAATTGTAAAAGTAAGTCTCTTCATAAAACTCCACTACGAGTAGTTTGTATACGTTTAATCACTGACGCATGACAAACGTGTTTCCTAATCCGTCTAAAGTATTATGGTGTATTTTCTTCCATTTGTTTGCTTTTTTAAAACATTGTAAGTGATTACAAAAAAAATGACACGAACAATTTTCAAATACAAAGTGGTTAAAACACTATCCGTTCTATTTTACACATATACTTAATTCTTCCGATTTTAAACTTTATATGGGTACAATCGCTGGTCCCGAGAAAACTATCGAGATACGGAAAGTTAGGGAGAGTTACGTTCGTTCGTAAGATGTCGGTGTTTCTCTATTTAAACTTATACATGAAAGAAGAAAATACTTGCTGTCGGCCCTCTCAACTCGTCATTTAGATATATCAACAACATACAGTGTATTATGAATTGAAATTAGAACGTTATCATTTTCAATCATGTGTCTACAAAATACATCTGAATGAACTTGAAATAAAGGATTCAACATTTGACACATCTATTTCGTATTTGAATATTTCCTAGAAAAAGACTTGAATGATAACCCAACAACAAAGCCTTATGATAAACTTGACGTCTCTCTTATGCAGCAGTATACCTTTATCACGTGCATACCGGGTATATACTTCTCAGTTGATTTGATTACCATGCACATGTTCCAATTATGATCCATTTCTATAACGAGATAAGTTACTGACAAACAAGTTGATGAAACAAAAATATTTTACACTGTGTTTAAAGTCATAATTCTTTTGGTTCTGCTCTATCCAAAGCTTTGCAGAAATGTGACACTAATGAGAATGCCTGTATATTGTAAGCTCCCTGGGAATGGCCAAGCTTAATTTATAAGTCAGGGATACAAAATAAATACTGGTAATACTACTGTACTAAAATCCTTGCTTCTCTGGTTATATGGAAAACATAAGATTCGTCTTGGTCTCAACAATATTTATTAATCATAAATCAGCTCTCATTTCAACAGGTACAATAATAAATTTTGGTGGCGTCTACCGTACAGGCTTCTATTATAAAAAGGGGGTACAATGGATATACTAGGATGATCCCCACAGTTAATTACAATCACATAGGTGTCCAGTGTGTTGGGAGATAATTGTCGATCATTTTCTCAACTAAAAATCACAATAGTAATGCTATATAAGGCTACGGTGAAAATATGGGCGGATTTTAGATTTATCTCTTTGATTGATTGATTGTATATTGTTTAACGTCCCTCTTGGGAATTTTTCACTCATATGGAGACGTCACCGATGCCGGTGAAGGGCTTCAAATTTAGACCTATACTCGGCACTCAGGGCCATTGAGCAGTGAGGGTTCTTTATCGTGCCAGCGCCTACCGTGACACGGGACCTACGTTTTTAAGGTCATATCCGAAAGACCCTTGACTTTCACTTCTAGTGCCGAGCGCTTGGCGAAGGAACAGTCACTACCTTTGTTTACGTCTTAGGTATGACGCGGCGCCGCGATCGAGTATCGAACCCGGGCCTCCCGATCACGAAGCGAACGCTCTACCACTAGGCTATCGTGACCGGTTTTTATCTCTTTGAAGTTTATCTCTTTGAAGTTACGCGCCTGACAACTCGGCAAATTATCTGTTTACATAATGCAATCGGCCCCTATATATAACCTTCGGAAAAGGGTCACATGACTAGATTCAACCAATAATAATGCTGTACTGCGACGTTCCACCAATCACGGCACTGTACGGTATCGTAAAACAGAGATCAGCCAAGCAGTGCCAAACAATGCTGCCGTACAATAAGGATAATAATTACAAAACGGAATTAAAATGTGAAAAGACAAAATAACCAATAAATATGGATTACAAAAGATATTTCTATCATAAGGTGTAAAGCAATTTATCTCTGAAACTTGTAAATTTCACATGAATAAACTTGCTGAGTATCCAGACAATATCGCGGATGGAAAAAATATAGTGCAAGTTGTAGACACATGTAATCAGGAATAATAATGGCTAAAATGAATAGTAGAACCCACAATGATAATTAACATAATGATAGCAAGTAATTATGCCTGTGATATAGCATGAATAACTAGTTTGGTAAATACGAAACAATGTGTATATAACATGCGCCGGTATAAAGATGGCAGACAGAATGTAAACAAGTGGCATGGCAGCAGATTATTCAAAGTGTTACAGCTTATCCACACATGTAGAACTGCTAAGATAATGACAGTTAACTCAAGAATACATGCATATTTAAGATGAAAAGTAACTAATTCATGGCATGGAAAAATAAATACAAATTCTAATATTCTCAGCCATTGTTGTCACAACGTTTTTACACACGTGGAATATCATCACAAGTAAAGTCCACCTGCCCAATAACTATTACATAGTACACCATAGTTAAATCATAGTCATCTGACAGGTCCTTACAATATATAACCGGGTACGTTTGATAATCTGTATTTCTGTATCAATAGCTTATAACACAGGCGCTTGAAGTTTTAACCTTTCTTTTCATAAATAAAAATACATGTATCCCCTTTACTATTTTTAAAGTATATGGGATATTTTTATTTATGAAAAATAAAAGTTAAAATCGTCAAGCGCCTGTGGCTTATCTGATAATTATAGCTCTCATGAACAACTTATCAGTAGCACATTGCCATTAGTTCTCACCAATATCACTTTAGAATAACTTTACATTTCGATACAAGTCTCACAAGATTTCATGATACGAGAAATTAAAAAAAAAAACTCGAGTGTTGGATTTCACCAGACATCTAATACAAAAGAACAACAAAAGCTATATTGGTAAGTACCATAAGTATTGTACATGTACTATTGATACCATGTGAGCTAGGAATTTTATGTTTCGCAGGTATCGAAAATAGACCCAAGAAAGCTGCAAACAGTTGTAGTTGGCGAAGTTCCTCTGACATATCAATTATCAAAATTGTGAAAAATATCTGGAAAATGCCACATATTTTCGATTACAAAAGACGGGAATAGGTCTGTTTAATAATTAAAAATTATTATCAAAGAAGATGATCAATAATTATAATAAACATAATTTCCAAGTCAAGCCAGAAAATAGATCGGTTTTAATTTTAAGTATGTTAATAATTTTACAAAAAATAAAGGTATGTACATGACGTAATAATATGTTTGTACATAGCAGTTAGAATAAAAATATCACATAATAATACTACACGTATACAGAACAAATAGTGTTCTCCTATGTAAATATTGAATTACAATTAACAGGTGATAAGGGTATGTAAAGTCTGTAAATATTGGAAATGTAAATTTCAATGGCTTTTCATTCTATTTTACTCTAAAGTTTTAGAGCCTTAAAATTTCTTCCATTTTATACCAATGGTGTAATTTCTTGCAAAAATATATAAATATACAATAAATAGACAATTCTTCTTAATATCATAAAATTACTTGTTGGAATTTAACAAAATAAATGATATCTAAACAAATTTTAAAGAAAAAAATACTTTGATTTATTATTTTTTTTATTGGGGATGTCTCCAAAATGATTCCGTTCACAAGACCATGATACGAGTATGTTACAACAATATCTAAAGTAAAAAGAATTTAATGTAAAATGGATTTTACATATCGTTAAGGGTCTGTATTTTGCAAATTCTATTTCACAACATCATTATGACTTTGTTTCCAAAAAGCAATACTGCAGTATATACCGGTAGTTGGTTTGTTTTTGACCTGGAGTAGGTATCACAAACAGTTATTTAGCCATCTTTAGTCAAATACTGATTAAGACAACAATATTGTTTAATCTATTTACATTTCAGATCAGTAAGTAGGAATTCAAGCGGTAGTGATTGATTGATAAAGTATATTTACTCCTTTAGGGTACCTGATTCCTCATCTTTTCTTTCACATTGTCCAGTTCTTAAATTATCTCTTGACAGAAAATTTTTTTGTATTCATAACTGTTCGAAGATATAACTTTTTCTACAAATGATATATAATGTGGGGATAGGGTATGGAATTTTCATTCTCAATCAGTCTTCTTATAGAAGAAAGTCTCACTTAAAAGTATGACGTCAAGGGGAAGCCTTGTTCTTGAGATTAACTTCAAATAATAAGTCTTAAATTGAGAATTTGAAATTAACTTTGAGATTAAGTCTTGAGTGTGTCGTAAAAGAAAACATTCATTGTTGATCAGGACTTCAAGAAATCAATCTCTTGAGTGGGTCGTCAAGGAGAAGTTGGACTCTTTAGACGTGAAAATAACGCCAAAGAGAAGTCTTAATCTGAGTCTATATAGCTGCAAAGTGACCATTTCATAATCATATGGTCTAAAAACCAACATTGCAGCTTTTGTGTCAGTTATGGAATGACACATGCTTTTGCTAGCAAAAGTAAAGTGTCTTACTTTAGATATTGATTACTCTCACACAAAATACTTCATATCCAAAAGAGTAAATATTTTGATCAGATATATTGGTAAGAAAGCTTAGACAACTAGTAGTGCAAATAAATGAAAAGTTAAAAGCGGAAATCAACAGTTTCTCCCGCTGAGTTATCTATTACGTATGACATGAAAAACCTAATGTTTTTGACTCCTTTTCAGGAGTGCAATGCGAATGAATTCATAATGATGGAGACACAAAACTTCTTACATGTTATATCTCTTGTATGCTTTTTGTTTTCATTCCAGTATAGATGCCTGGCTGTGCAAATAAGTAAATAAATAATATAATTCGTGATGTGATTCATTTTGCATGGAAATGGAAATGATATTTTTATTGAAACTGTATATTATTTGAAAAAAAAAATAAATGAATGATTCATTATACTTCTTTTAATAGCTTCAACAGCAGGTAAGATATTTCCTGTTTTTTTTCTTTAATACATTTTACAAAAATTTCAGTATTATTTGTTGACTGAGATAGATGATGCAAGCATTCAAAAACTTGAAATACTTGGGGGGAAAATTCGTTGATTTTACTTTTATAAATTAGAAACTGTTCAACATTTCTCTGTTTTCTTTGTGATAGAAAGTTGTAAAGATAAGTACGATACTGTTGTACAAAGGTTGAATTTTGAATCTTATCAAACGTCATATGTATATAGTCAACTTTAGATATTAAATATGTATGTTGCATCAGATTCATTTTAGCTTAAAAAGTCCATAGGATCTACGTCTGTTATCTTATGAAATATATTTTGATAACGAACAGTATTCAAGCTCAAAAGTTCATAAAACAATGCAAAATAGGAACAGATTAAACATAGACATCCGAGACATCGGAAGTGGGATCAGGTGCCATGGAGGAGTGAGCATCCCCTGCCGACCAGTTACACCGCCGTGTGCTCCTTGTCATGATCTCATGTCGTTATATACATGTTTGTTTAAATTTATTTATTTGTTTTATTTAAGGAATGAAGCTTATTTCAACTTTTGTTATTCGATATAACAAAACTTGGGGCCGTTTACGCTTTATAAACCGCGAAGCTGTTTATAAAAAAGCGTAAACTGGCTTAAGTTTTGTTATATCGTATAACATAAGTAGAAATAAGCTTCATTCCTTATTATTTACTTTCAATGTAGACAATGAGACAGAAAAAGGCTTCAAACATAGTATATTTTAAATGTTAACGTCAAGCGTAGTAATACGTTTTTGACGTATAGTTCATTGTGACGTAGGCAAGTTATGTTATACATAATGGATGAAACCGTTTAACCAATCAAATGACGTTTTACAACTAAAATTAAATTATTGTGTGATAGATTGTGTGGAGGGGGATCTTCTCGGAGAAGGTGATGAGGCTACTTTCTGTATCTGTGTTTGGATGAAATGGATCTGTGCATTTAATCCACCACCTGGCTTGAGATTTGCTTCGATGTGCATGAACAGTAAGAAGAATTATTCTATTTTAGTCATCCATCTTTAAAATCAAGTTTATGCAAGTTGAATAACAGGATTTTTATTTTAAAATGATACGCAAAAATTGGAATATATATTTTTTTAAATGGGAATTATTGGCCATGTTGTAAAGTATGTCTTTCGTAATAGTGAGACCTCATTGAACCTCAAAAATTAGCAAACATAAAAATAAAGTATGAATTTACTGCCGGTTTTGTTAAGTAAAACTTCCCTATTAGGGACATCACCATGAACCCATAGTTTGAAGAGAAGTCACTCAACCCCCGAGTTTGTAACAGAGTAAAACACTCCGATTAAATACATGTAACACAATAAGAACTGGTATTTTTTACCCAAACAATTAAAAGAAATGATGCTTTTTCAATAAAGGCAAGTTCAAAGTACTAGTTTTTATATTCACAAAAACAAAACACATACCGTTATACATGTGTATAATTATTTTTTCAGGTATATCAACAAGAGTATCCGAAGTCTGCACAGTAGAAAACATAAAAAGCGGTATGAGATACCATGGAAAAAGTTTGAATTTATTTTTCCCCCGCACATTAAATGAAATTCAATTGTTTAATCTAAATTATTTTTTTGTGGATTTTTCTATTTTTTATCTTAAGAAATTCATATGTTTTTCATATTAAATTTTTCTATATTTCCTTAATTTTCCCCTCAAATTTATTAAACTTTTCCACGTTTTATCTCAGTTTCTTCACCTATATATTTTGTTTCAGAATATAAAGATTACGTGCTTGGTCTTTCCCGGAATTTTTCAATTTCGTTTCCATCAACTAATGATGCTGGTAAGTTAGAATAGTGAAGGTAATGCCTTCAATTTTACTAATGTCAACTTTCCATACTTGTTTAGCAACATATCACCTGCCTTTGTAATTTATGTCTATTAATGAATTAGATATTCAAGAGCATGCTCTTTGAACGAATAATTTCTACAACGAGTCAAGTCATTGACAAACAAATTGATGAATCAAGGATATCAACAGTTTGATTGAAGTAATCTTTTTGCAAGAAGGATATTGACATAAGGAACAGTATTCAAAATCAAAGTCTATTAAACAATAGAAAACAGGATCAGAGCAAACACAGACCTCCGAAACATCAGATGTGGGATCAGGTGTCATGGAGAAGTGAGAATCCCCCGCTGACTGGTCTAACCTGTCGTGTGCTCCTTGTCATGATCGGGAAATAACGGAAAAAATCGTCGTCAATTCAATGTATAAATAATGGACTAACAATTAGTATGAAAAACGTCAGTTTTGACTTAATGATAAATTGTATTTGCTGACAAGGTCATTGTATCCACCATAGAACTTACGAAATGATTACTTTAAACGAGACTGCTGATATTCTTGTTTCATCAACTTGCGTGTCAATAATTTACCTCGTTTTAGAAATTGTTCATACGCAGAGCATGCTCTTGTGTATACGTAGAGTATGCTCTTCAACTTAGATATATACACTCCGTATGCAGGTGATGAATGTATATTGCAGCATAAGTAAGGGAATGATGACAGAAAAGTTAAAGTCATCACGTTTATCATATAGCTTGGTATTTAGATTACCATTAACGTCTTTTTCAATTAAAATATCCAAGTAAGAAACAGATACGTCAGACTGAGGTATCTTTTTATCTCAAGCTCTCTAGGATATATTCGAATTGGCGTAGAAATGGATATTACCAATGTTAATTGACAAAACGTCGTCGATATATCTAAATATCGAGTTAAAGGTCACAGCAAGTGTTTTCTTCTTTTCACGCATAAGATTTTGCACAAATTCTGCTTCATATGAATACAAAAATATTTCTGCTAATAACGGAGCGCAATTGGTACCCATGGGAATTCCAATAGATTGTTGGAAGACCTGGTCTCCAACATTATTGTCGATAAAATTGCCTCGGAGTTAGAACAATCTATCATTAAGTTAAATGCTTACTGACGTATTTTAGACCAATTTTTTAGACTATTTTGAACATATTGAAATGTCTTAACTGTTTACATATTTCTTTTCGTTTGCTCGATTATAATGTGGAGCACATTGGCGTTTTGACTGGTCGAAAGGGTTAGCCTATTCCTCTATGGTGCTTGATCAAACCTGCTGTTTTGGAGGTCCTTGTTTGCTTTGCTCCCCATTTGTGTTGTTTTAGTGACCTTTTGAGCTTCAATACTGTTTTTTATCCCAACACTAGTATTTCAATATATAACATGGGTCATATATAGAAAAATATAATACAAATAACTATATATATATAGTTAAACTTAAACTCGCTCAAAGTTTTCATCTTGTCATCTTACCTATCAAAATCAAATTATCTTTGTTTATGAGAGAAGAGAGAGGATAAACTAGGTTTGTAGTGTTATACAGGAAAACACTTTAAAACGTTTTTAATTTATTTTATAGATGAATGTATCGGAAGCCAATGCAATCAGACCATGCCGGGACAAAACGACGAAATCAGTATATTTTACTTTTTATGCTTTAAGGTCAAAACCAACAAAAGTAAAATTTTCTACGCTTCTTATAACCACTCTGCTAAAACCCTAGAAAGAGATATGTTCTTTTTTTTCATGCTAAAGAAATCCTAATAAATGAAAATAAATTATGACGTAAATTGTAATTGTGATGTAAAAGTTGCTAACTAACACTCATGAAAACAACGTAGGTCGATTTTATTTATATTTCCCTTTCGGCATTGAAATATAATTAAAAAAAGAAATGTCTAGATGCTACAGGCACTTTGGCATAAAATGAATGTGCTTTCGGGAATTGTGAAAGTTTAAGTCTTTGCAGTCGATAATTATTAAAACATTTTGCTGTTCAAATAGTGTGGTTTATCATTACCCGATACTGTGCTAACTGTTTTCATGGACATTACAATTGAAAGGTATGCATTTGATTTTAGGCTTGAAGAAAAATAATATTCTTCTGTTATAGATCAATCATAAAATGAGAATTCTGACGCAATAAAAAAAAATCTTGTTTTATTTTTTACACAGTCTTTAAATATATATCATGAAATCACTAATGTTCGTAGGTTGGGGGTAAATTTTTAGCTCACCTGAGCCAAAGGCTCAAGTGAGCTTTTCTGATCAAAATTTGTCAGTTGTTTGTCTTCGTTGTCGTCGTTGTCGTCGTAAACTTTTCACATTTTCATCTTCTTCTCAAGAACCACTGGGCCAATTTCAACCAAACTTGCTACAAAGTATCCTTGGGTAAAAGGGATTCAAGTTTATTCAAATAAAGGGCCACACCCTTTTCCAAGGGGAGATAATTATGAATTAGAGAAAAATTAATGGCATTTTTAAAAAATCTTCTTCTCAAGAATCACTGGGCCAGGAAAAATGAAACTTATGTTGAATCATCCTCAGGTAGTGTAGATTCAAGTTTGTTCAAATCATGACCCCCCGGGGTTAGGGTGGGACCAAAATGGCCGATCAAAATTTTACATAGGAGTATATAGAAGAAATCTTTAAAAATCTTCTTTTCATGAACCACTGGGCCAAGAAAGATGAAACTCATTTTGAATCATCCTTAGGTAGTGTAGATTCAAGTTTGTTCAAATCATGACCCCCGCGGTTAGGGTGGGGTCAAAATGGCCGATCAAAGTTTAACATAGGAAGTATATAGGAAAATTCTTTAAAAATCTTCTTCTCAAGAACCACTGGGCCAGGAAAGATGAAACTCATGTTGAATCATCCTCAGATGGTGTAGATTCATGTTTGTTCAAATCATGACCCTGCGGGGTAGGGTGGGGCCAAAATGGCCGATCAAAGTTTTACATAGGAGTATATAGGAAAAATCTTTAAAAATCTTCTTCTAAAGAACCACTGGGCCAAGAAAGATGAAACTCATGTTGAATCATCCTTAGGTAGTGCAGATTCAAGTTTGTTCAAATCATGACCCCCGGGGTTAGGGTGGGGCCAAAATGGCTGATCAACGTTTTACATGGGAATATATTGGAAAAATCTTTAAAAATCTTCTCAAGAACTATTGAGACGTACAGGAAAGATGAAACTCATGTGAAATCATTCTCATGTGCTTTTTCCAAGCCGATGTGCTCAGGTGAGCGATGTGGCCCCTGGGCCTCTTGTTGTTGTTTCCGACTCACGGAGACTCACGAGAATGTTTTACCACTATGAAATTTTCAACTATAATATGCATTACTACTTACGTAAGTCCACAACAAACAAGATTTTTTCTTAAATCTTGAAAAAACAACCCCACGGAAATACGTGATTTAACAGTGCACGTGTGATTAGGGACTTCTGTTTCTAGTGTAGTCCCAAGAGGGGTAGACAACGAATTCAAACTTACAGAATAAACCTTGATTCAAAATATATAACCAACATGTTTCATAACAATAGGATGACGTAAGTAATAAAGAGTATATAAGCTCCTCTCTACTTTCATAATTTCATACTTTGATTTGATCCTGAAGAAACATTTACTTCTTTGTTTACACTTAAATGATAACATTGCCCTTTCCATAACACCTATAGGTTGTTACTTATGATTTAGTTTTTCCATCATAGCGTATTGACATTAAGCCTATTTTCTTTCAAAAATGCATTAAAATTGAGCATATTTTAAAATTAACATCAAACAGATTGATTTTGACGTAAGTCATTGTAAAGTAGGCAAAAAGGTTATACAATATAAACTATTTTTTTTAAAATCAAATTTAATGACGTGTAACAACCAAAATTAAATTATTACATTAAAATAAAGGTAGGCATAAAATGGCAGACAATTTAAAAGATTGAAATAAAACAAACACTCATTAATACAAGTCATCGGTCGAATTCTTTGCTATAATATGTGAAGTATTTCGTAGTACACTTAAAAGTCCCCCGAAGTTGAAAACAACAAAGTTTCTGTTTGACAATTCATATTTAGATTTATAATTGTACATATTATATTATATTATATTATATTATATTATATTATATTATATTATATTATATTATATTATATTATACCATATTATCCCATATTATACCATATTATATTATATTTCATATTATATTATACTGTAGGTCGTTTTAATTCCACGGTGCTAAAATTTCACTATTTTAGAAAAAAGTAACAAACGCGATGGTTTTAATTTCACGCTGCAAGAATTTTGTAAAAGTTTATCGTAATTATGAACATCGAGAATATGACATCAGCGATTTTTAAAATTCAAACCCGTGATCCGACAATGGCGTAGTTTTCATGGTGTCTGTCAGCTGTTTAGTCGTTTGTCGCCAGTTTTATTTTATCAAATTAAATTTTGAAGTTTCTTGTTTTCATAACATAGCTAAAACAGGACAGAAATTTAACTGCTTTCATTGTTTATACGAAAGCACAGAAGCTTGGTCAAGAAAGTAGTTCTGTCAGATTGAAAATTTTATCGATGTGTATGAATGTTTTTAAACGTGTTCTCGTCCAATCAAAACACAGGAAATCAATAGATAAAATGAAGTTTGGAATTATAGTATTATAGCGAGCGCAGCGAGGCGGCGCGAAGCGCCGCTCGCGTAGCGAGCTCAATAGACTAACGTGTACGAACGGAGGAAATTCGGGTTGAAATCTGCACATTGTTCCAAGAAATTTTTATCTCACCGCGTGAAAAAATTCCAAACTCCCAGTAATCCTTTGCGGTGCATAGCAACAAGGTGGTTAAAACATAGCTACAACTTACTTGAAAAAAAATACAAACAATGATTTATTGTAATTTCCATGCCATAAAACCATCGTTTGCGTCCTTAGTCTACAGGACTTTTCATCTGACGTCATACTTTCGTCACTTTAACGGTTCGGGTATTTCCGATTTTGTCGGAAACTTCCGAGAAATTTGGAATCTCAATCCCGATGTTTGGGAAGTGATGTCTTTTAATTATTTTGTTTTCTTTCTTTTTTTCTTGAATGATAGGCAGTTCATGTGTAGGTTTCTGATAGAACATAACTGCGCTCGCCCCAACGGTCATACCGTAAAACATATTATCAGTAAAAATGTATTCATTTAATTTTTTTTTTATTTTAACATTTTAATGTATATATTATATTACTGTACAGGCGAGGCTTTTCTGTATAAAGTATCGTATTGGAACGATCCTGTTAATCAAAGAAATCAGTTGGAAAAATTAAATGATACGTTGGAGGAAATCAGAAACAATCTGACGCTTGAAAAGGATAGTCTTTGTTCCAACATCAACAAACGCATCAGTGCCTCTGATCCCAGACAATCGGCCGCCGTAGCGGGTTATATCGGAGCCTCCATTATCGGTTTTGTCATGGGCCTTCTGGTTATTTGTGACTTTATTACAGTTTGTCAGAAACTGATAAACTGAAAAAAGTAGATTTAAAACATGATTTAAATAGTTTTACTGTGGAGGTAATAAAAAATAATTGAGTTAGATGTATTCTTTTTTTGAATAAAAAACTGTTCTACACAAAAATAATTCGTTGTGAGTTCAATATATTTAGACATCAGTATCAATTTAATTATTATGGATATAACGAACACTATTCAGGCTAAAAAGTCCGTTTAAAAATACAATCAGGACCACACCAAATATCTATAATACTATAGTTGGGATCTGGTGCATTGCAGGATTAATCATGCCCTGCCAATTACATTCACTGTGCGTTTCATCATGATAGACAAAACGGAGTGAAAAATGATAAAACAAAAATCCATCATCATTTGATTTAATATGTTTGAGATTGAATAGTGTTCGTTATCTCCATATCCTTCTTCTGAAAAGGTTATTTTATCAACAAAAGAGCTTCAAAATTATTTTATAATATACTAAGTATATGTTCAATTGAAATAAACTTAATGCAGAGCTTTCCTTGGATTGCATTGAACATACTACTGAGATGTATCGTTATCCCGATATCCTTCATTTCACCCACTAGACAAGATAACAAGTTTCAGACTAAAAATATGTTCCATACCTCAACAAGTACCTAAGCGGTAGCAGGTCATACAAACTCTTATGTTTCTATTAATCAAAGTTACTCAGTAAAATATCTCAGAAAAATATACATATAGATCTATTTAACCTAAAATATACAGAAATTTAAATTATTTATCTAAGTCGTAAGATGTTTGTGAATGGGGTCTTAGTCCTATAACCCTAAACAGTCTGGTCCTGATTTTTAAAAAGAAGGCTAGAAATAACTTCTAACGGCAAATAATTATTATTTGGTCCAGCATAGTTTTTAAAACTATTTTGAGTATGCTGAATAAAATAATAAGGAATGAAGCTTATTTCTACTTATGTTATACGATATAACAAAACTTAAGCCAGTTTACGCTTTTTTATAAACAGCTTCGCGGTTTATAAAGCGTAAACGGCCCCAAGTTTTGTTATATCGAATAACAAAAGTTGAAATAAGCTTCATTCCTTAAATAAAACAAATAAATAAATTTAAACAAACATGTATATAACGACATGAGATCATGACAAGGAGCACACGGCGGTGTAACTGGTCGGCAGGGGATGCTCACTCCTCCATGGCACCTGATCCCACTTCCGATGTCTCGGATGTCTATGTTTAATCTGTTCCTATTTTGCATTGTTTTATGAACTTTTGAGCTTGAATACTGTTCGTTATCAAAATATATTTCATAAGATAACAGACGTAGATCCTATGGACTTTTTAAGCTAAAATGAATCTGATGCAACATACATATTTAATATCTAAAGTTGACTATATACATATGACGTTTGATAAGATTCAAAATTCAACCTTTGTACAACAGTATCGTACTTATCTTTACAACTTTCTATCACAAAGAAAACAGAGAAATGTTGAACAGTTTCTAATTTATAAAAGTAAAATCAACGAATTTTCCCCCCAAGTATTTCAAGTTTTTGAATGCTTGCATCATCTATCTCAGTCAACAAATAATACTGAAATTTTTGTAAAATGTATTAAAGAAAAAAAACAGGAAATATCTTACCTGCTGTTGAAGCTATTAAAAGAAGTATAATGAATCATTCATTTATTTTTTTTTTCAAATAATATACAGTTTCAATAAAAATATCATTTCCATTTCCATGCAAAATGAATCACATCACGAATTATATTATTTATTTACTTATTTGCACAGCCAGGCATCTATACTGGAATGAAAACAAAAAGCATACAAGAGATATAACATGTAAGAAGTTTTGTGTCTCCATCATTATGAATTCATTCGCATTGCACTCCTGAAAAGGAGTCAAAAACATTAGGTTTTTCATGTCATACGTAATAGATAACTCAGCGGGAGAAACTGTTGATTTCCGCTTTTAACTTTTCATTTATTTGCACTACTAGTTGTCTAAGCTTTCTTACCAATATATCTGATCAAAATATTTACTCTTTTGGATATGAAGTATTTTGTGTGAGAGTAATCAATATCTAAAGTAAGACACTTTACTTTTGCTAGCAAAAGCATGTGTCATTCCATAACTGACACAAAAGCTGCAATGTTGGTTTTTAGACCATATGATTATGAAATGGTCACTTTGCAGCTATATAGACTCAGATTAAGACTTCTCTTTGGCGTTATTTTCACGTCTAAAGAGTCCAACTTCTCCTTGACGACCCACTCAAGAGATTGATTTCTTGAAGTCCTGATCAACAATGAATGTTTTCTTTTACGACACACTCAAGACTTAATCTCAAAGTTAATTTCAAATTCTCAATTTAAGACTTATTATTTGAAGTTAATCTCAAGAACAAGGCTTCCCCTTGACGTCATACTTTTAAACATAGTAAAAAGGATTTGTGAATATTTTACTGAGCATAGTACAACTTTGAATAATGACAATAGAACACAAATTTTATCACTTTAAATCGGAAAATTTAGTTGTTAAATTTGAAATGTGTTAATTACCTAGCTCAAAATGGCAATTTAAATGACGTCTTGTACACTCGAATTTCGAAAAATATCCGAACTGCTTAATTCTGGTTTGTTTAGCAGAAAATAAATTACAGTTTGTTTTTTTTTATTCATGAAATAATGTTCAAATATGCAATGAGAGTTGGAGGATATTTTGATAATGACTTCGGATTTTTATAACACGGATTGTTGTTTAATTAATTCTATTGTTAAGATAAAGTTTTGACGACAATTCCGATAAAATTTTACATTTTACGTGTCTCACCATGCTTCTTCAGATAAAAAGTTATAATATCATACAATAATTGCTGTTTTGAGGACAATATGAAAATTAAGCTACCCCAAGAGCTGTATCCCCAGAGCATTAAGGCGAGTGAACATTCAGTTGTTGGAAATTCTTGATCTACTTTTAGTCCAGTGTAGAAAAAAAAACACATGTAAATGTATATGTATATGTGCAAGGTCTAGTGCAACATAACACAGTATGATTTTTAAAATGGTTGACCACGACCAATTATAGGGCTAGTAATTGTTACCTCATATAAATCTGAATATATTATAATATCCAAATATAAACATATATATTAAGAATTATTATTATACATAAACCATAAATTTCTTGATTGTCCAGCTCTGATTCTGTGTCCCTACATTTGCATTTTGTTTTTCTCAGTCAAAAATTCGACTGCATTCTCAAATATTTCATACTGTGAATGGATAATTTGAAATTTACAAAATTTGAAAGAAGAAAATGTTAATGTTCAATCCCCCCTCGATTCTTGCTACAACCTTACACTATCCTAACAAAGAAGTGTGGATCAAGTTGCCTTGTAAAGTTCTTGAAGTGTTCAAAAAAATTTTGTTGTCAAGAGAAGTGTTGACTAGATAGAAATCAGGAATGGCTTAGGCCTATTGGTACGAAAGCTTGTAAGTGATAGGAATCGTGAGGAATCTGCAGGCGCTCTTAAATTGCATAATTTTACAACTTTTCTCACCAAAATATGCACACAATGTGATTTCAGATGATCAAGTTTGAGAATTTTCTTTCTAATAGAATGACTTTTCTACCCTTAAAGACAACAAATCTATACGAGGTCACAAAATAAAGAGCTTTTATACCCCCCTACCCTGCTTGAAAAGCGGGAGGGTAAAGAGTATTCGGTATGTCCGTCCGTCTGTTACGCTTTGTGGTACCCATCTCTTATCCGCAACTCCTCTCTTACCACTGAATAAAATTAGATGAAATGTTCACAGAATCTTTATTACATATTGCCATTGTGACCTCTTATTTTACTTTTTGATCCGAAACATATTTTGGGTTTCCGAAAGCAAAACATGGACACTGTCATCATATTCATATAGGAGACCGGGGTATCATTTAGTGAGCTAATTGCTCTCAGTACCTCTAGTTCATTTTGCATATGGTTTTGGAAAACAAATTAGACTTTTCACATTTGAACATAAATGTGTTGTTCCTTGAGTGCTGGTTGATTGATTGTATATTGTTTAACACCGAGTCGCCGATTTTTCAGCTATGTTTCGGCGGACTATCAGTTTAAATAATCGGGTTTTGAAGGATTTTGGTTTCTCTGGCGGCCCCCAGTGAGCTTACTCTTTTTCGATCTCCAGAGAAACTATCTTTTACATGCCAAGGGGGTTGTCATCCTTGACACAGGGCACCATTTTACTTGAGCGTTGGAAATTCCAAAATTCCGAAGACAGACTGAAATATAGCAAATAAAGCTGGAATAGAAGATGTTGGGGAAAGGTGTTAGGGGATAAAACTAAGTTCTTATTAGTGCTAAAAAGCTAGAACAAAGTGTTCGATGAAATCGGACAGGAATTTCTTCAGTTATATTTGATGGTGTGCCGAGGGATGTTGAGGGGGCTCAAAGGCTTTGGAACACGTATGGTCAAATACAAAGGGGGAAATTTGGAAACTCTTAAGTCAAGATTGTTTTAACTATTTCCAGAAAAAAATGAATCTTTTCAAGTATTTTTTGTTTATATTTAATGGACTAATCAATATATAATATATACTATATATATATAAAACAAACTGAAACTTATTTTCTGCAAAACGAACCAGAATTAAGCAGTTTCTACGAAATTTGAGTGTATCAGACGTCATTTTGAATCGCCATTTTGAGCTTAATAACACATTTCTTTAAACGACTAAATTTTCGTTTAAAATTGATAAAATTAGTGTTCTGTTGGCATTTTATATAGTTGTACTACGCTCAGTAAGATATTTACAAATCCTTTCTTCTGTGTAAACAACATCAAGAAATAATTTTAAAAAATAAGATGAATATCCGCGATTTTGCATCGCCATTTTGACTTTTAACTTACAGCTGCGCCATCATTCAGTTGTAGAATAGTAAGATGCAGAGGAAAAAATACAAATCTGCAGTGTATGGATATTTCCAAATGTAAAATCCTAATCAAAGCGGAATACAGAACAATAGACCAAAAAAATCAGAGAAAATTCGAATTAAGTGTAGAAACGACTAAATTTTCTGAGTAAAACTAATTATGTTAGCATTCTCTTATGATTTTAATAGTTTTATTACACCCAGTTACATAATCACACATTATTTCACCTTTTGAACGATATTAAGAGAAGATTAGAAAAATTGGATGTCCGCCATTTTGACCTCTTTAACGTCATTTTCATAAAGGCCAGCATATTCTATCGGATTCAGCATACTCGAAATAGGTTAAAAAAAATAAGAATTATTTGCCGTTACAATTATTTTTTCTATAAATCGGACCATACTATAAGAAAATCCTTTGGAAATATAAAAATAAGAAAATTAACCTGCTCAAGTGTCCTTTATCCATATCTCCTATTCACTTTTATCTTTGCTATCACGTGATGATAAAAACTGGTAATAAAGCATTCATTAACATCCACAAGAAAAATTCTGGCAAACAATGAAACAAGTCGTGCATTTTTAAAAAAATAAGTATTCGAATTGTAATTTTTTTTTTATTTATAGACTTGATAGTTTATCTTAATTTTCTCCCCTTCAAAGATTCAGTACTGATCTTTGCTATCGTCGAAATTCTGAAACAGAATATTTCAATGTTGAGTCAGTTGTTGTACAATATCGTTCTTTATGAAATTCATTTTCCGTTTGGTGTTTACTGATTCAAACTTTGCGCTCTTTACGACAACATTGTCTAACTGTTTCACTTAGCTGTAAGCAAATTTGATGTAAGTCAAGAAGAAATATAAGTCCGAATGGAACGGCAATTAAAACGATCCCAAAATATCCCACGGCGGCAGACGAAGTACGATCGTCCTCGGCACAAGTTTTCGATCGTACATAAGAACTTATTGTTGTCTTGTCCACATATAAAGCCTTGGTGATGTTTTCCACTGCCTCCTGTATGTATTGCGTGTTTGTGATATTGATGAACTGTGTCGTCTGATTGTTACATAACGTCAGCAATGGCGTCACCTGCACTGTCACGGTAGATGGCGGTATGAATGACGTCATTATGACAGTAGTTGGAACTACAGTTGTCATGGTAGCAGTGACATGTGATTGGATGTAAGAAATAGTGGTTTCTGGGATATATGTCGTTAGATTGTGATACACAGTTTCTGTTTTGCTCACAGTAATGTTAAAACAGCTCGTTGGCTCAATAAAAATGGTGGACGAAGGCATTATTGACACAGTGGTGGTATTTATGATGGTAACTGTGGATGTAGGGTCTACATTTATCGCTGAAAGTTAACATATATGCATGTATACGTGAATGTAAAAAAATCACATTAATAAATATGCCAATTGATAAACAATTAGAATCAGCTTATTCTATTCATATCCAAAACGAATCCACAACAGAGAAATAAACAGCATTTTTTTAATGAGTAGAATGTTTTGAAAATGTTATATTCCTAGAAGGTCTCTTCTAGAAAAAAGGTAGATATCATTTAAATATAAATTTAGAATGCTAATTTTATTTCGTGGATAAAATGGTCAATTTTAATCTAAACATAATAAAGATTCGTTAAAAGTAAGACTTAACGTTGACTATTAATGTCTAAAATTATTTTTAAAAAATTGTCAAATTTTGCCGCTATATGATCTTCATCCAGTATAGTTTAACCTTATAAATGAGGTATAATACAGGTTAATTACTGTGAAAAAAAAACACTACAAGAAAACTGCTCAAAGGCGTTTTAAATGTTACTTTTTCTTTGATTATGGGTCGCCCATGTGGCACAGTGGTAAGAGTGTCTGCTCTAGAGTCCCGAAGTAAGGAATTTAACTTTACGTTGCGGGTTCGAATCCCACTTTGGAACATGGAGATCGGTCCTCCGGATAAGACCGTATAAACCGAGGTCCCTTGTCGCAGTAGGTGCTGACACGTGAAAGAACCATCTCTGCTCAATGGCCCTGAGTGCCAAACATAGGACAAAATTTGCACTTCTCAATCTGCAAGTTTTGGCGTCTCCAAATGAGTGAAAAATTATCGAGAAAGAAATTAAACAACATAAAATCAATCAGTATTTAATGTTGGAATGAAAAATATGGAGATAACGAACGGTATTCAAAATCAAAGTCCATAAAACAATGCAACATAGGAGCAAAACAAACACGGACCACCGAAACATCAGAGGTGGGATCAGGTGCCATGGAGGATTGAGTATCCCCTGTCGACCGGTCTCACCCGCCGTGTGCTCCTTGTCATGATCGGGAAATTACTTTAAAATCCCACGTCAATTCAGTGTGTGGTGAATGGCCTAATAATTAGAATGAAAAACGTCAGTCAGAAGATGACTCAATGAAAATTTGTATTTGCTGACAATACTCCTTAACCAATATGTATTTCATAAATAATTTTTGGATGTATAACATTTTTTTCTATCGATTATTTATTTCAAAACACCTCATTATATTCTATTTTCTAATTTTAGATGACCTGGGCCATATAACGAATTATATTTTTATAAATGAGAAAGATGCTTACACGTATAACGAGGGCCTAGAAGTCTGTACCAGTATGAATGCCACCATGTTGACCGTACAGTCATGGCAGAAATGGTATACCTTACAACAGATACATAACTCATCCAGGGGCTGGAATAACGTGCCGTAAGTCCAGTTATTTTGTTATCCTACTCTATGCCTATGGGAATTAAGTTAGCTTAACTAAGCGTGCTCATAGTAATGGGTATTCTATTTTCATTTTTTTTCTGTTCTATTTAAGTACAAAAATTGATTTATCTTTTATCTTTTTTAATTCCTATTTTGTGTAAATACCACAAATAGAAAAAAAAGAAATCTTATTTTAAAGGTTAGCGTTAGGGTTATGTCAAACTCTGATAGAGAACGTTCTCTTCTCCATATGTTTCATTCTTTGTGAAATGCATGTAATTCAATGAAAATGCAAAGTCAGCAAAAAAAAGTGTATATTCTTTTTCTACCTCAGAACTAGCTTTTGAAAATATCAATGTATTGTGCTGTTTAAATATGTGTCTTTATTTTCGTTTCGTAAAAAAAAATAATTGATTTTGTATATATATGCAATTTCAGGGTTTAAAAAAATTACTGATTTCTTAGAAACCTTCTCTCGTCAGATTTCCATTTTAATCATGACCTAAAACTTTGGGTTCTCTTTCAAACGAGGATCACGAGTGAAATATAAAGGCGGAAAAACATCAAATCCTAAGATCCTAGGTTGATCGCCTTCTGCATTAATTTTACACGAACTGGTTCTTAAGGGGGCTGGGCGGTTGTGGTCATTTACAGACTAAATTGATCTTCTTTAGAGGAAGAGCTCCATATAAAGATATACAAAATAATTAAAATTTTAGAACTAAGATATATAAATTTTTCTTTGCCAAATGTATGTTCACAGTTTAGGATATCAAATCTAAAAAATAAGTTATTTTCTGATGGTTAATTTGTTGAACCCCCTCCACTAATTAATATCCTAGCTTCTCCTTTGATCCCTAGACATGATGAGGCGTGGATTGGCTTAACTAACACAATTTACGGTCATAATTGGATGGACTGTACTCCTCTGGATTTTTCGAAGTTTGTATTTTTCAAGGACGAAAATCAAGTAGACTTCCGGCACGACCATCAGTGCTATACCACGAAGGATCACGAGAGCTACCGATGGAAGCAGAAAAAATGTGAAGATAAGTCCGCCCTGATATGTGAGCAACAACTTCAAGGTAAGTATCGTCAGATTAAAGTAGAAATAGCTATAACAAACCTTCCATTCAGATATGGAATGCCAAATTAAAATATATTCAAATATTTGAACTTATATTCAAATAATTATATGTATCTTTAAATAATTGAACTTATCTTCAAATGATTTAAAGATAGGTACATTTGAAAAAAGGTAGGTTTGATTGAATCAAAGTTGGTTACTATTGACTTAAAGATAGATTAAAAAGAATCAAAGATATGTGTAAATAATTTAACCAACATTCTACATATATCATTAAGTGAATAATACGTATCTTAAATTCAATTGAAGATTTAATCAATATCCATCTTCAATTCTTTTGAAGATATGTACAATTGAATTACAGATAGGTACAGCTGAATTTAAGATAGGTGCAATTTATTTGAAGATAGGTACAATTGAATTATGCCCTAAACGAATTAAAAAGCCAGTTTGAAATAATGAAAGATTCTGAACCTGGCAATGTCGAATCACTTTAAAATCTGAAATTTTAGGTTAAAGTCAGTCGTCTTTAGAAATTAATACGTCGGGAGTCAACATGTAAATAATCTGTGAAAACTCGGAATCTATAATGTTGCGTAATTTCTTGTCCACATGTGCTTTATGCAGTAGCGACACATCGCCTTCTCCCCGCTATCGTACACGTGCATAGCTTCGCTTTTTTTTAGGCTTCGTTCGGCACCCAAGAGGAATCAAACGACAACGAACTTTCCAGTAGATTAAAATTATTTCGAAAATGACTTTATATGCCGAAGAATATTTTATGTAAATTTTGCTGAAAACTACCAAGTAATAGAGATATTTTTAGGCATTATAATTTCCCTTCAACCTAAAAACCTTTTAAAATAAATTGTAGAGGAAGTACGTAAAAGTAAACTGAAAACAAGTTAAATTGATGCATACATGTAGCATCAAATCGGTTGCAAACACATATCATTTTAGCATTTCATGGAATTTTTGCAAAAATAAATTTCAAGGAAAAATGAAAAATTTACATTTTCTCTGCATGGTACATTTGTTTTGAAAGATGTGTTTCCTTGTCTTCCTTTTACAGAGCAATTTTTTATACTTTAATTTCAAATGCGAACAAATAAAATTAAGAAATGTATGGAAAGTGAAGAGGGAAAAAAAATCGTTGTGTAATTTGTAGCTGTAATTATCAATGTACAATATTCAAAACTAAATTAACTTCCTCTCAAAAACTGGGATAATCAATAAATTATCTCAGGCAAGAGAGAGTAGAACTGATCAGACCTGAAGCATAGTCTGGGGTATAAGAAGCAGTGATTGTGTTGGTCTGGAGGGGGCGGGAGACACTAGACTGGCAGCATAGTCTGGGGTATAAGAAGCAGTGGTTGTGTTGGTCTAGAGGGGGCAGGAGACACTTGACCGGCAGCATAGTCTGGGGTATAAGAAGCAGTGGTTGTGTTGGTCTATATACTTACAGAGGGGGCAGGTGACACTAGACCGGCAGCATAGTCTGGGGTATAAGAAGCAGTGGTTGTGTTGGTCTATATACTTACAGAGGGGGCAGGTGACACTAGACCGGCAGCATAGTCTGGGGTATAAGAAGCAGTGGTTGTGTTGGTCTATATACTTACAGAGGGGGCAGGTGACACTAGACCGGCAGCATAGTCTGGGGTATAAGAAGCAGTGGTAGTGTTGGTCTATATACTAACAGAGGGGGGGGGGAGACACTAAACCGGCAGTATAGTCTGGGGAATAAGAAGCAGTGGTTGTGTAAGTCTATATACTAACAGAGGGGGGGGAGACACTAAACCGGCAGTATAGTCTGGGGTATAAGAAGCAGTGGTTGTGTAAGTCTATATACTAACAGAGGGGGGGCAGGTGACACTAAATCTGCAGCATAGTCTGGGGTATAAGAAGCAGTGGTAGTGTTGGTCTTATACTTACAGAGGGGGCAGGTGACACTAGACCGGCAGCATAGTCTGGGGTATAAGAAGCAGTGGTTGTGTTGGTCTAAATACTTACAGAGGGGGCGGGAGACACTAGACCGTCAGCATAGTCTGGGTCATAAGAAGCAGTGGTTGTGTTGGTCTATATACTTACAGAGGGGGGAGGTGACACTAGACCGGCAGCATAGTCTGGGGTATAAGAAGCAGTGGTTGTGTTGGTCTACATTCTTACAGAGGGGGCAAGTGACACTAGACCGGCAGCATAGTCTGGGGTAAAAGAAGCAGTGGTTGTGTTGGTCTATATACTTACAGAGGGGGCAGGTGACACTAGACCGGCAGCATAGTCTGGGGAATAAGAAGCAGTGGTTGTGTTGGTCTATATACTTACAGAGGGGGCAGGTGACACTAGACCGGCAGCATAGTCTGGGGTAAAAAAAATCGTTGTGTAATTTGTAGCTGTAATTATCAATGTACAATATTCAAAACTAAATTAACTTCCTCTCAAAAACTGGGATAATCAATAAATTATCTCAGGCACAGTAATTTTTATCTGGGGACTCAATAGTTTTTGCCTCTATATCATATGCACTCCAGTCTTTCGGAGCAGTTAATGCAACATTGCTTCTTAAAAAAAATCATAAATTAATAAATTATCTGATAAGAAATAAACAAAATAAGAATTTATAACAACCATTACAACAAAGTATAAAAGCGAATTTTTAAACTTTTATTCATGACTTTTATGTTTGTTATCAATTTTAAAACTTTTTTCATCGAGGCATTGAAAAACAAAGCCTCACTTTCCTTTTGCGCACATATATTCTAACACAATTACAAATAGACCGGCCGCTCCTGCGGCCGATAACAATTCTTATTCAATATTCATGCTATAAATGCACATACTATCTATAAATTTCATGTTATTATCGTACAGACAAGCCGTACTTTACATATTTTGTAACGCTTTTCTTTCAAAATAGAAGCAACGTAAATATTCTTTTTTAGAAAACAATTTAAAGTTTGATCAAAGTGCACCTGTTTTGTTCGTATTTTCATAATTTCTAATATTTTTTAACTTGAATTTCTCTTCAAAATAATTTTTGTTTTACGTTTGATGATTTTTTTTAGACATTTCAACAAAATATTATCATATAACGAGGGCTATTCAAAAAGTTCGTGGACAGATGCCTATATTTTTTTTATTAAAGTACGCAATGGCAAACGTACACTGTAATATCTTAATAAAGACCAAGATTGATTGAATATCCAAAAATTGAAAACAATGCATACTATATTATGAACATTATAGGTGTAAATACTTAATATATGCAAGCCGCACGGGTCAGATTGACGTAAAGTTAATTTCATGATAACGTCAAAAATATGGATTTTGAATTTTTATTGCATGTTCATGGACATCCGTTAATTTTCTTTATTATGCCACAATGCTAATTGTGTGCAATAGCATTTATATTTAGATTAAAATGGATTGAATTTTTTAAATTAAAAATAATACACACGATAATTTACGAGCGTTATTTATATAAACACCTCGTATACACAGGCTGCAAAGGCAAGTCAGAGGGCGCTAGATTTAAAACGTCATGAATATAAAGGATACCCTCTTTTCATCAAATAACATTGGTTTTCTACTTTTTGTAGCGTCGTCAAAATTTTACACATTTGAAAATCATATAGACTAATTTCAGTTCAATGGACTAAATACATTCCAATAATTTCAAGTTGTTTGAAAAAATATTTTGTGTCTGACGTCGTTTCAGCCATATTAACCCATAATTCGGATTGCTGACGTCGCTTTTCTGTCAATTTTTGATACATACTTCTTGCAGTTTTCGCTTTATATTTTTACTGTCCATTTAGTAGCCCCGTGGGGATCCAGGTTTGAATAGGTCCTCAGTACCCCCTTGCTTGTCGTAAAAGGCGACTAAATGGGGCGGTCGTTCGGATGAGACCGTATAAAATTCATTATCCAACAATATTGCATGAATCTGAGGTTAGAAATTTTGATCTGTGATATTAAAATGTTTTTTTCCTTTCTAATTCACTCACATAATCTTTCCTTTTTTGATTTTCATTGGAAAAGATTATTTATTTTGAGTGGTGATTATTTTCTTCATGTAAACAACATATTTAAGAAATGTTTATATTATGACTGTATTGTTAAAATTTTTGATGCTCTTTTTTTTTTCATTAAAACATTCATGCTCAAGTTTATAAATGTTATCTAAATCAATACTAGTATAATTATATATGCTCTTGAATTGTCACTAGTAAGGCATTCTTTCATTAAGATAGCTTCTTCACAAAGTTTAAGTGTCAAATTTCAAATTATATACACTGTACTCAAAATGTATCAAAATTCAATTTTTAATCTGTACTAATGTTACGTAATGTACATGCATGTGTAACATTTTACTTCTAATAATACAAAACATTTGTTATAATTCTTGAAATCAAATAAAATTTTAAATACAGCCTTAAAACTGCAATTTTTTCATATATTCGATCAATGCATACTATCTTTGCAAGATATATAACTGTATTCAGCGGCAGCTCACACATATTGGTCCGACCAAAATAATTCCATCATGATAAGTAGATGCAACATTATTGTTCATGATAAGAGTATTTAGTTGTGTATGTCATACGTTAAAAAAATAAAAAAATAACGTCAAAATATCATTAGAAAGTCACTTTCCCCCCGAAATGCAAATAAAAAACATCAATATTCAGCCTTTTTTTTTTTTACATGTTTGATTCGTATTTATATGATCTAATTAAGAAAAGAAAAGTTTTGTCTGACACCGTAACTTCTCGGCAAAACAAAACGTGTTTCTCCGAGCTCGCTGGATGCGTGTGACAGCTCCATTGCACGTGTGTAGACCAAGGCTAAAATTGGTCTTGCGGACACAGGTACATGTAGCCTATGTGTACTGTTTGTTAGGAGACTGGGTGACCGTAATGCTATATGGAATCACGAAATTTACAACAGTTCCATAATTAGACAGTGCAGTTTTTTTATTTAACGTCATTATAAACACTGATAAACATATTAAATCTAACAGTCGAATATCTTTGGATATGGGGTAACCCATATCATTCTTGTTTTATTGATGTAAGCATGAAAAATGAATATAATTATATACAATCATTACCTGTGACAGTCTTGAGAAATGAGAACATATTTAAACAATAGCGTGTTAAAAGCCTCTGCACTTAAATGCAATAAGGTAAACAGATGGATCTAAATTTATTTTACTAAATTTACTAAAGAAGCCACAAATCTAGTCTATAAGTTACCCTTGGAAAACATTTCATGGGGGAAAAGTGCCTTTGTTTCATCCTCTGAACAACAATTTGGCCGAGGTGGTTCAGGTGAGCGTTGTGGCCCATGGGCCTCTTGTTTAGTGGAGTAAACATACCTAATATGAAGTATCTATCTCTCATGGTTCAAAAGTTATGGCGAAGGTTAAAGTTGACAACAGACAGACAGACAAACAGATAAACAGAAAGGACGAAAACAATATACGCGCATAATAAGAATGCTAGATGGGCATAATGAATCGTTCTTAACATTACCACAAACAGCAGTCCCCCTCTAGAAAAAAAAATGTAGAACCTGATAAGGGGGGGGGGGGGGCATATTCCTTTGCTGCTGTCTGTCCGTCGGTCTGTCTGTTGGTCCACCATCAGTTTCCGTTCATTTTCTTTGCAGAGGTTGCATGCATTGAAATGAAATTCGGTATACAGATTTATCTTAGAAAATCAAGATAAAGTTTTGTTTTGGGTAAGATCGAGCCATTTTAAACAGTTATGCCCCTTAGACTGAGACAAATTAAATTTTTGTGGGAGGGGGAATAAGTGTTTTACAAATATCTCATGTTTTAAATTCATGATGCTGACAAAAATTCTGATTGAACTCCAAAAATGGATTGGTATCTTCTTTAAGGGGAGGCGAGTGCGTCAATACTTTGGGAAAACGACGACTGGTTCCACTTCCGGGAAAACGAAGGTTACACGGAGCCCAGATACACCAGCGCCGACTACATCCGTCACGTGATCCCCAGGGCTAAAATTATCATCTGTGTCCGGAACCCCACAGACAGGTAATCTGCACAGGATAATGCCCGAGGAGTTCTCAGTAACTCGGGTGAGACTTCAACGAGACTTTTATGACATGAGCTTAATTACTAGTACGTATACATGTATAGTGGCGGAAGCCATCATGTAAGTCTTGTTTCAGTGTTCATAATTTCTATCCCTAATATCGAAAAACCTTATAATTATTTAGTTCTTAAATACCAGACAAGTAAACAACTATTTTCAGGTTGTATTCGGACTATCTTTACTTCACCAAAACCAACAAATCAGCGGAGGACTTTCACAGAGCCGTGTCGTATGCGGTTGGAGTTTACATGAACTGTACAGAGCGGCACTCAGTCAGATATTGTGTATACAACAGGACAATAGCCTATCTGTCCAGGGTCTGCTTTTACTTTACCTTACTTTTCGTTGCAGGATACGTACCCTTGTTTGTGATTCCCAACTTTCTATCCTGAATTACCTGTAATTAATAATATTCTGGCCATCATACAATCTCCGTTTTGAGAGTAAAAGCACTGCTTTGGTTATTATCTTTAACTGTCAAAATATGTCTCAGTAATGTTGGATAAAATTTGATTTACCACAGGTTAGATTACGTCTGGGAATGTACTCCGTGTATATCAAGGACTGGCTTAAGGTGTTCCCCCCTGACCAGATACTGATGATCTCCCTGGAGGACTACGCCAAACATCCCAGGAAGACGCTCAGTAAAATCTATAAATTCCTGGACGTCAGTAAGTTCTGACTTATCTTGTCAGGTGTATAATGTAATTAAGGTGGCTCATTCCTCATACAGTGTGTATACTGTAATTAAGGTGGCTCACCCCTCATAGAAATGTTAAGTCAGGTGTATACTGTAATTAAGGTTGCTCATATAAAGTTGCTTCATCCTTGTTATTTTCCTGAAGAAATTAATTCAAAATCTTTACAATGTACATGATACTCATACAGTGTGTATACTGTAATTAAGGTGGCTCACCCCTCATAGAAATGTTAAGTCAGGTGTATACTGTAATTAAGGTTGCTCATATAAAGTTGCTTCATCCTTGTTATTTTCCTGAAGAAATTAATTCAAAATCTTTACAATGTACATGATAATATCAGTATGTGATGTACATGTATTCAGTTACTTAACCTAGGTATAATAAAGTGTTTGGAACATTTTGATTTATTTTGAATTCAGTCATTTCATTTTTTATTTATATCTCACCATCAAAGCGCAGTCTACTCTGAATGAATATTGAATATATTGTGGAATTAGAATTTTTTGTTAGCGGTGTGTAGAGCTTCTTTAACTTGGCAATTTAGTTATGTTTATGTGATTTTATTTTGGAGGAATGATATTTATTTAGCCAATTGAAAGTTATCTCTCTTTTCAGTGGGTCAGAGTACTTTAATATGGTTGGTAATAAGTAAACAAATGAAATATTTGATAAAAGATTATGTTTTTGTTTAATTTTTTTTGTAATTATAAACAGGAATCCTAGATGGGGAATCTATGCGATCAATAGCAAAGATGAAAACAGCAAACAAAAGGAAAAAGTCAGACCGTAATGTCGGTGCCATGTTAAATGAAACCAGGAGGCTGCTGAACGAATTTTATAAACCTTACAACCAAGAATTGGCAGACATTTTAGAGGATGATAAATTCTTATGGGAACCGGAAAAGAATGACTACGAAAGTGTGGAGGACAAATGAATCTCGATCCCGAAGCTAAAATAAAATTGATGTTGAACTTTGATATTTGATTCCAGAGAATGATGTGTTTTTGTTGTATTGTTTATAAGATTTATTTCTATTTATTATAGTTTGATGAAAGAATTGTTTGTGTGGATGTGAAGATGAACTTATTGTGATTATTGAAATGAATGACACGTTGTTTTGCAAGAAACGCGTGCACGATATATTTGATGGTACATTTTAATTTTGTGAATTTTTATTCAGATTTAAAAATGTGTATTTTAAGAACACTTTACATCTTTTTTTATTTACGTATGATGCCGAAAACTACGGTTGTTATCCTTATGTTTTAGTAGCTTTTTATATAAATCCATTTGTAATGGATTTTTAGGGATACTTGATGAATGACTGTATGTAAACTGTTTCTAATATTTTTTTTCAACTGTCCATGTCATGTTTTTATAGATACATTGTATTGATAATACATAGGTAAGAGAAAGGCAACTATGGTTAAACAGTTCAGTGTGATATCTAGTTAACATTTTCACTTCAAATTGACAGTTTCTCATATTGAGAATAGTTTTCATTTTTTGTTCACAATGTGGACCGTTTGTATATAAGACGTGTATTAACTCGATTGTGTCTAAAATTAATTCAATATTATGTACTGGTAAAGAGTTATTCATTTATTACCTACTTATCTTTTCTAAAGATGACTTAGTATAGTTACAGGGTATCAAACCCAGTTTTCGAAGTTTATATCGACATTAGAGCATATAGTAAAAATAATTCATGTGAATTTTTTATTATTATACTAAAAATTAGATTGTACACATTATCTAGATGCAAAATTAAGATATTTCTCTCTCTCTCTGGCTTGCATAAAATAACTAAACTCTCTCTCTCTCTCTCTCCAACCTTAAGTGAAGCCTCTAAAACTGAGTTTTAAGAATTGGATCCTTTATTGTCCCACACCACAAATGTGTGAGGGTCAATAACATCGTTAAGTTACCCCCGGGAGGATGCTTTTCACTTTATACTGCCATTAAAAAGGAACGCACTAGTCTAGTATATTATTACATGTGAGGTGAGGATATCCGCTCCTCAGACACACACATGTTGAAATCTACATTCCGACCTCCCCTTGAACTTTGAGGGGATTAACTCATATGGAGTCAAAGAAGTGCAAGTGCTTAAATCCGTAGGCGGATCTTAAAAAGTGAAATGTTTTAATCATTTGAGAATACTTGCGTATTTTTTTAAATTGATCATTAAAATTCAATTTAGATATTAAAAAAAATTGGTAATTTTAACTATTTTAACGTGTATACGTAATGCTTTTGAATTTTCCGAAATGATAAATAATTATGTTCTATTCCAAGTTTCCAACAGTCTTTTCTTTGTTGAAAAGAAAATAATTAACTTTATATGACGTGCATAATATAACCACCTTTCCGGAACTCCAAATAATTATTAGAAAAGATCCAAGGTCAAAGTTGTGGGGTCACTAAGGTCATGTAAACACTAATTGTATATAGTATGTTTATAGGGTATACCCACTTCTTTAATTAAATCAGACCAAGTCATAAAATCTTCGCGATTGTCATTAAATATCTGGAGAATAGAATACACGATCCCCGTAAACAGACCTGAATACAGGTGTGTACATTTCTATAATTTACCTGTCTCGTCGTTCTTCGTGTAAACATCATTAATCTAAATCCCACAGAAGTAACTGCCAATGTGCCGGGGTATATCCCCCGTGGTTTATCACAATGAAATAATTTATACGCCTGAACATTTGTTAACTCAATTAGACGACTCACCAAAAAACTGTAAAATCGGTGTCTTGATATTTATTTGTTGTAAGTTTATATTGTTATTAAA